>OESE01000202.1:0-551778 GCA_900240875.1 Crithidia expoeki
TTCTGTATTGGATGGTCGGGCTGTACCCGAAGCCCGGTGCCTTCTTCTACTACTTCGGCGTCATCGCCCTGGTCTCGCAGGTGGCTACAGGCCTCGGCTTTGCCATCTCTGCCACGTCGCCGTCGCTCCTCATGCGGCTGCCATGGCGCCGCTGATTTTGCTGCCGCTCGCCATGGCCGGTGGTCTCTTCGCTAGCACCTCGCGCCTTGCGCCCGTACTGGTACTGGCTGGAGAAGCCGTCCTTCATGCGCCACGCCTACATTCTGGTGCTTCGCAACGAGCTCAACAACATTCACGATGTGGCGTGCAACAAACTACCACAACGGCGACGCCTACTGCCTTCGCCAGGTGCGCAATGGCAAGGACGTGCTGCGCCTGCTGGGCTTCGACGGTGATCCGCAGTCGACGGACGTGTGGATGTGGATCTCGCTGGCCATTCTCTTCTTCCTGTTCCCGCATCATCAGCGTCGTGTCGCTGGCAAGGGCCGGCCGTGCCAAGGCTAGGAAGGGTGAGTGCTCTTTAGCGTGTGTGGGGGCGTGTTGTTTTTCTTTTCCGTTTTGTGTACACTGAGGATTTCCTTTGAATTTCTTTCGTCCCTGACGGGCGTATGAGTTCACAGTGCTGGACTTCTCTGTGCACGCCCTCCTCTCAGTCGAACGTGTTAGGTTTACGTTGCGAGCACAAACGGATTGAAGACGGCTCTTCCGTCGGCGTGTCCTCGTTTCACAGTTGATGACAGGTGGTAGGGAAACAACGGAAGCGGCGGGCTCCTTCGCAGAGGGGTCACGGAGGAAACGTGAAATTGTTTTTTTTTTTTAGGTTTTCGTGCAGATTCGTGTTTCCTCCTGTTGATTGTTGTTCGTCTGTGTTTTTGGCACTTTAGTTGGTGTCTTCGTTTAGTAGCAGCTTTGGTGGGAGGGGGTGAGGGGGGGAAGGGGAGTTGAAGTTTTGTTGAAACAGAATCCTCAGCTGGTTTTCTGTTTTGGCTTTTTATCTTCTGTTCTCTTAACACCACCTGGTCGCGAGAAGAGAGTTTCTGGTTTTATTGTCAGTGTTTCTGCTACTGTTATTTGTCAGTGTTTTTCGTATTGAGGTCTAAGCTTTTTGTCTGCGTTCATTGCTTTTTTTTCTTTTAGTTTTCCTCTGACACTTATGCGTGTCCTTCGTGTTGTTCTTTTTCCTGACAACTCTGTGGACTTACTGAACGAACACTACCGACGCGTGCAGTAAGTGTATCGCGCTTTCAACTACTTGCTTTCGTTTTCCTCTTTCTTTATGCTATTGCTTCCACATTGGAAGAATGGTTTTTACAGCTTGCTGTATTTATTTGTGGTCTTTCACAGATTTCTTTTCGCCCTCCCTTTGCACACCCGTTAAACTATCGGTAGAATCACCGGCTCCAGGGCTTCTCGTCATCACTTCTCTTCACGTAGGTCGACTTGATGGAGATAAAAGGGATAGGAGGAAAGGGTGGCCACCAAAAGAGAAGGGAGAGAGAAGCGATGTCTATGTGCGCGAGAAGTCTATGTGCGTTTACCATCACGATAGCTTCCGCCGCCTCGAACAAAGCGAAACTGTGCATTCCTGTAGTTCCATTCACCATATGATCTGCTTACGTGTTTAAGCTCGAGGCTCTTTTCGCCCTTCTCCCCCTTCCACTGGCTGTAAAGGCTTTTTGTTAACGTTCCTAAACTGTTTTCATTTTTTGGTGGCTTTCTCCTTCTTATCTGGTGAGGTATCACCTGCGGTGCAACACGTACACGTAAACGTCGTGTACCTTCTGCCGCCACAGTATTGAATCGAGCTATTGATTTGCTTCCATTTTGTAATGATTTCCGCACGTACTCCCTCTGATATGCTGATTGCACTCAGAGTTCGTTTAACCATGGTTTGTAAAGAAAAATAAATAAGCAAGAAGAAATGCTCGACGGACTCAAGAGATCTGAATGAAGAGCCACTTAACATGTACCTTACAGATAACAAAAAGAGAAAATGAAAGCCGTTCCACAAATATCGCCTCACCTCAGAGACAACAACATGGTTTGCTGAGTGTGTTCACAACGCAGCTTGCCGACCGTGTGCGCACGTTTAGCAACACCTTTCTGAAACAAAGAAAAGACGACTTCTTCGGCAAAACGTGAAGCGGGTTGGCAATTAGGCCACTTACATCTTTCTAATGGTTGGTGTTCTACCAACTATCACTAATGCTTCACTTAAGCTCTCACTTCACTTTGTGCCTGACATCTCAGTCATTCTGAGCGTTTCCAGACTCATTTCGTCCGTAATACATTCGTTTGCATGGTAATCATACCTTTCCAGAAATCAACGTAACCCCATTTCCCCCGTGTATGCGCAGCCTTTCTTCGATTCTTCAAGGCGTCCCCAAACCTCATTGATTCCGACTTTTCGGTTTGAGATCGACGCGGCGGGAAAACATGTTGTCCGTACACGCAGGTCTCTAGAAAAGGAGGGGAACTGCTTAACCGCCGTACACCTAACGGTCACTTCTTCCCATACTTTTCCAAACAACCTGCTAACACAGTACAAGATAACATAGAGGGTCAGTCGGCTTATCAACTACTCCGTAGTTTAATTCGGGTTAAATATGCTGTCGGATGCAAAACAGCAGCTTTCTTTCTAAGCGTTCGATGCGCATTACGCTGAACACCCCTCTTCTTTACAGCCCTTACCATCTTTTAACTCTTTTCCGTGTGTATTTCAACTAGCTGATCTGGTCCTCTAATGTAGGAGAGTAAGATTATACTGTAATGGAACATAACGAGCCCGGGCGTCAGCAGCCGCTGGCCACCGACCCGTTCGGCGAGAACGAGGCTTCTCAAATGGGCCACGATGGTCTTCCTCGCCAGCAGACCGCGTCTGTTAGCCGTGGGTTCAAAGTCCAAGGCTCCGTGGCGGACTTCGACCCCGGCACGCTCAAGTCCGGCAGCGTGTCCGGCAACTTCGCCCTGCCGCTGTCGTGGCGCAAGCTGAACTACAGTGCGGGGAAGCTGCGCATTCTGCGTGGCCTGACGGGCACTGCGCTGCCCGGCCGCTGCCTCGCCATTCTCGGCTCCTCCGGTGCCGGCAAGACGACGTTCCTGAACGCCATTTGCGATCGCCTGGCGTCCGGCGGCAAGCTAAAGCTGAATGGCCGCCGTCAGCTGGGCGACGTGGAGTACGAGCGCCACTACCGCAAGGCCATGGGCTTCGTGACGCAGGATGACATCATCTCCTCGCTGTCGACGCCCTACGATGCGCTGTGGTTCTCGCTGCGCACGCGCCGTGGCACGGACCGTGCGGAGACGGAGGCACGCGTGCAGGAGGCCCTCGATGTGCTGCGCTTGCAGCACTGCCGCGACACGAAGGTGGGGATACCCGGGTTGGAGGCTGGACTGTCCGGCGGTGAGCGCAAGCGCTGCAACATCGGGATCGAGCTGATCGTGGACCCGAAGGTTCTGCTGCTGGACGAGCCCACCTCCGGTCTGGACTCCGTGACGTCTGCGAAGATCGTGCACCTGCTGCGGCAGCTGTCGCGCATGGGCCGCACGATCATCTACACGATCCATCAGCCGACCGCGGAGGTGCTGTCGTACTTCGACGACGTGATGCTGATGACGCAGGGCCGCGTTGCGTACCACGGCACGATGGCCGCGTCTGTCGGCTACTTCGAGTCCATCGGGTTTCCGTGCCCCACGAAGTACACGCCGACGGATTACTTCATGGTGATGCTGCAGGACAACGTGACCAGTACGATTCTGATCAAGCGGTGGCGCAAGTACCTGAAGAACGGACCGCGGACACCGCACACGGCTGCGGTGCGCCTTGCGAGGAGCCGCGGTGAGTCGAGCGCCGCGAGGTACTTGGATGCGTACATCCTGAAGTCCCGGAGTGCCCCTGCCATTCAGTTCTACGAGCTGACGCGCCGTTGCGTGATCGAGCTGTCGCGTGACTACCTGTACATCTTCTCCCACGCCTCGCAGGCGCTGTTCTTCGCCATCGTGGTCGGCCTCGTGTTCCTGAACGTGCGTGACAACGTGGAGGGTATTCAGGATCGCGAGGGTATGCTGTTCATGACCGTGATGAACCGTGCGATGGGGTCCACCTTCATTATGATTGACGCCTTCGAGACGATCCGTGCTGTGTTCCTCCGCGAACAGCAGGCCGGCGCGTACACGCCGCTGATGTACTACGTGGGTCGCAGCGTGGCCGAGTTCCCGATGCAGGTCGTCTTTATTCTGGTCGAGTGCTGCATTCTGTATTGGATGGTCGGGCTGTACCCGAAGCCCGGTGCCTTCTTCTACTACTTCGGCGTCATCGCCCTGGTCTCGCAGGTGGCTACAGGCCTCGGCTTTGCCATCTCTGCCACGCCGCCGTCGCTCCTCATCGCGGCTGCCATGGCGCCGCTGATTTTGCTGCCGCTCGCCATGGCCGGTGGTCTCTTCGCTAGCACCTCGCGCCTGCGCCCGTACTGGTACTGGCTGGAGAAGCCGTCCTTCATGCGCCACGCCTACATTCTGGTGCTTCGCAACGAGCTCAACAACATTCACGATGTGGCGTGCAACAACTACCACAACGGCGACGCCTACTGCCTTCGCCAGGTGCGCAATGGCAAGGACGTGCTGCGCCTGCTGGGCTTCGACGGTGATCCGCAGTCGACGGACGTGTGGATGTGGATCTCGCTGGCCATTCTCTTCTTCCTGTTGCGTGATATAACGGTTATCTTGCCGTCGGTGGTAGTTCGTGTTGATGTGTACACGTAAGAACCGTAGTGTTGGGTAGAGGGGTTTGCTTGAATTCTGTGACGGGATGTTTTGTTTTTCGTTAGTATTTGTACGTGTCGCGGGATGCTTGCTAGCTGTCCTCTGGGTGACTAAACGGCGCCTCACCTCGCCTCGTTTTTCCTCTTTTTGTGAAACACATCCTTGTTGTTGGTCTGTGCGCGTTGTGCTTTTGGGTTGTACCGATTGTAAAAGTGAGCGGCGCCGTTTTCGTGTGCCGTGATGCTCGTCCCACCTGTCGGTTTCCGAGTTTCCTGTTCTTTTTGTTTGCGTATTTTCCGTGGTTTGCGCGTAGTGAAACCATGTTCCTCGTTTTCCTCCTTTTCGAAAGTACTCCAACGTGTGTTCTTTTACGTTTTGCGCGTTGGTGGCTTTGCTTGTTGTTACCTACGCTCCTCTTTTGTGTGTGGGTTCAAATTGTGGAGCTCACCCTACAATTAACGTGCAGCCTTTTGTGTTTTCTTTTTGTTTCACCGTTCGAGGTTGTTGACGCTGGAGAGGAGGCTAGCCGAAGTTCAAGCTAGTTGCTTTGCGTGGATGCGAAAAAGCACCAAGCTTGACATTACTTGTGGTCCTCTTGTGACGTTGGGTTACGCCGGTGCCGGAAACGAGGGAGAGATAAGGCCTGTCTCCTGTCATAGGTAGCACAGCGCTCTTGCGGTTTGGGTAGCCGTACCTGAACAAATTGCTAAAATCTGTCAAGCGAATCCGATAACTGCGTACCTCCTAGCGTCACTTCAACCGGAGAGGAAAAAGCGATTTGCTATTGTTTAGCTAAGCTAGATTGCTTGTGCATGTGCACACAGTTGCTTTCTCTTGTGAGGGAAACAGGAAAGTGTGCTGCGATCAAGCTACTGTATACACAAGTAAATAAAAGTGCGCAAGTGCTTGCCCAGAATAACACGTAAGCTCTCATGTTTGACACTATTATTTGTTCTGCGTACGAGGGTAGACTTTTGTAATTTCCTCCCCTCGTTGGTTATCAGTGAAGTCTCTAGCGCTTAAGGATTAAGGAAAGAATCCCTAGCAATCGTAGTGTGCCATATGTGTTTTAGCAAGTGGTCTACGTAACGTGTATTTCTCTATATTCCTTTCGTTATTTCTTTCACGTCTCTGCCCGTTCGCAGAAATTGCGCTAGCGACATCCCCGTCTTACTGTTGCGCAAACAACAGGCGTTATCGTCTGGCTATTGAACTGAGCCCAAGGAAGCTCTCCCTCTTCCTTTCCTCATGTGGGGGTACATGACGTGCTTGAAGCTCACCTCGCCACTTTTTTTAAAGCTCATTAGCTTTTATGCGAACCCTTCTTTTTATCTCTTCCTTCGCGGCTTTCCCTCGCAATGGCGGTGAGGGAACTATTGGGTCGTTGCGCTCACCTCTTGGTGGCTATTCTTATTTTCTTGCTTGCTTGGCTCGCGGGTTTGATCTGTTTTAACTTTGTCTTCGCTTCAGCTTCCGTATCGCACAATGGGGCAGTTCATTGGAGACTGTTGGTGCGGATAGGTTAATTGCGTGGGGCTTCTGCTTCAATTCTACCCAAAGTGGTTATCTACGTCGCTTACATTGACAGCAGAGAAACAAACAACCAAACAGCACCAATAGCATTGGTAAACGAGAGCCAAAGGCTAATTAATAGGTAACGCTCTGTCTTTCTTGCTTTGACGTTTTGAAAATCGAATGTCGCGAGGCTGCACCGCTCGAGAGGAGCGTTGATAACAAGCCTTGCATTTTCATGTCGGGCGGCCAAACAAGCAAATAGCGTATGCATCCTTTTTTTTTTTTCGAGTTACCCCACGAACGCGCAGAGCATCCGTCCTAGTGAACCTACTGCCAAATCAGCAATTCTCTGTTTCTTGAACTTGCTTTTCCCTCTCCCGTTTTCATTCGTTCGAAGAAGAAAAAGAGAGAATTCCCGACGCTCGAAGTGGAATTTCTTCGCTGTGCGTCTACTGCTTCATCACTGCGAAAGTAGTCAACATCAAACGTTGTGTTTCTTCTTTTTCTCTTGCGTAGTGCTTGCCATTCGTCGCACTCTTTGCAGCAGAGAGCCTGACCCCCCTCCCTCCGTTACCACTTCCACTGCACACGGCTACGAAAGCACAGTTTCAGTGCACTTTACTCAACTCCGTTCACAAACACCAGAAGAAAAACAAAACAAAAGTGTTGATGTTACCTATTCCATCCTAACAGTTTCCAGTTTTTCCATTTTGTGTTCTACATTGTTTGATTCCCACCACCGTCTCTCAGCGTAATACCTCTCGGATCTACTCATTGACCTTCTACTTTCGCTTTTACCACTTTATTTCTTTCTCCCTTTACTTTTAGTGACTAAACCATAGCGGTAAGCTGACTTTTTACAGAAGATACACACACACACACACAAACAGACAAACGTATTCTCAGGAAAAACAGCGGTCATGACGGGAGGCAGTGCACCACCGGTGGGTCGCCAGCAGCCGCTGGCCACCGACCCGTTCGGCGAGAACGAGGCTTCTCAAATGGGCCACGATGGTCTTCCTCGCCAGCAGACCGCGTCTGTTAGCCGTGGGTTCAAAGTCCAAGGCTCCGTGGCGGACTTCGACCCCGGCACGCTCAAGTCCGGCAGCGTGTCCGGCAACTTCGCCCTGCCGCTGTCGTGGCGCAAGCTGAACTACAGTGCGGGGAAGCTGCGCATTCTGCGTGGCCTGACGGGCACTGCGCTGCCCGGCCGCTGCCTCGCCATTCTCGGCTCCTCCGGTGCCGGCAAGACGACGTTCCTGAACGCCATTTGCGATCGCCTGGCGTCCGGCGGCAAGCTAAAGCTGAATGGCCGCCGTCAGCTGGGCGACGTGGAGTACGAGCGCCACTACCGCAAGGCCATGGGCTTCGTGACGCAGGATGACATCATCTCCTCGCTGTCGACGCCCTACGATGCGCTGTGGTTCTCGCTGCGCACGCGCCGTGGCACGGACCGTGCGGAGACGGAGGCACGCGTGCAGGAGGCCCTCGATGTGCTGCGCTTGCAGCACTGCCGCGACACGAAGGTGGGGATACCCGGGTTGGAGGCTGGACTGTCCGGCGGTGAGCGCAAGCGCTGCAACATCGGGATCGAGCTGATCGTGGACCCGAAGGTTCTGCTGCTGGACGAGCCCACCTCCGGTCTGGACTCCGTGACGTCTGCGAAGATCGTGCACCTGCTGCGGCAGCTGTCGCGCATGGGCCGCACGATCATCTACACGATCCATCAGCCGACCGCGGAGGTGCTGTCGTACTTCGACGACGTGATGCTGATGACGCAGGGCCGCGTTGCGTACCACGGCACGATGGCCGCGTCTGTCGGCTACTTCGAGTCCATCGGGTTTCCGTGCCCCACGAAGTACACGCCGACGGATTACTTCATGGTGATGCTGCAGGACAACGTGACCAGTACGATTCTGATCAAGCGGTGGCGCAAGTACCTGAAGAACGGACCGCGGACACCGCACACGGCTGCGGTGCGCCTTGCGAGGAGCCGCGGTGAGTCGAGCGCCGCGAGGTACTTGGATGCGTACATCCTGAAGTTTGGCAGCTCTCCAGTGATCCAGTTTGTGGAGTTGGTGCGGCGCACCACGGTGGAGATCTCGCGTGACTACCTGTACATCTTCTCCCACGCCTCGCAGGCGCTGTTCTTCGCCATCGTGGTTGGTCTGATTTTTATTAACATGCGTGACAACGTGGAGGGTATTCAGGATCGCGAGGGTATGCTGTTCATGACCGTGATGAACCGTGCGATGGGTGCGGCTTTCATTATGATCAACGCCTTTTACAACGTGCGTGCTGTCTACACCCGTGAGCAGCAGGCCGGCGCGTACACGCCGCTGATGTACTACGTGGGTCGCAGCGTGGCCGAGTTCCCACTGCAGATCATCTTTATCGTTATTGAGTGCTGCATTCTGTATTGGATGGTCGGGCTGTACCCGAAGCCGGCTGAGTTTTTCTACTACTTCGGCGTCATCGCCCTGGTCTCGCAGGTGGCTACGGGTTTCGGCTTTGCCGTTTCCGCTTCTTTTCCGTCCCTTGTGATGGCCTCCGCCGTTACGCCGCTGATTTTGCTGCCGCTGTCGATGGCCGGTGGTCTCTTCGCTAGCACCTCGCGCCTGCGCCCGTACTGGTACTGGATCGAGAAGCCGTCCTTCATGCGCCACGCCTACATTCTGGTGCTTCGCAACGAGCTCAACAACATTCACGATGTGGCGTGCAACAACTACCACAACGGCGACGCCTACTGCCTTCGCCAGGTGCGCAATGGTAAGGACGTGCTGCGCCTGCTGGGCTTCGACGGTGATCCGCAGTCGACGGACGTGTGGATGTGGATCTCGCTGGCCATTCTCTTCTTCCTGTTCCGCATCATCAGCGTCGTTGCACTGATGGTGGCCGGCCGTGCCAAGGCGTAGTGGGAGGTCTTAAAGGGAGTGCGTTGTTTTGCGAGTTTTGCGGCCTGTACCGTAGGACGTGCAGTGCTTTATTACCGACCTCTTCTCATGTTGCTCAGTTCGCAGTTGTTTGTGTTTGTTTTGTGTTTATTCTTACCCGTCGCTAGAGGCGGCTTTCTGTTTGCAAGCTTCAACAAACGGCTTGCTCTTTCTTTTCTTTTGCTATGTGTTTCACTGATAAGGGTGTTCTGCTCGTTGGTGTGCTCGTGTACGTGTTGCCTGCTAGGCGGCGACGTGGGCTTAGGGTACATCGTGGAAGCTCTGGGGTTTTGTTCGTGTTGGCTCACCACCTGATCAAGTGACTCTTCTGAACGATATGGTGCTGGGTAAGTAGCGTGGGGTATTGCGTCAAGATGGTTTTTCATTTGTACCTATTGCAGCGGCTGCCCAGGTCTCTTTTTATCCTATATGTTGTTCATTACGGTATACATATATATATATATATATATATATACGTACATGCGGCTCTCTGTGTAGGTTGCTAGTGCCCTCGTTGTTGGTTTTGTTCTTTCTGAACGACTTCTTTTTTTGCCCGCTCTTCGGTCTTTTCCTTTCTCAATTCGTATACAATTTCGGTGTTGAAAAGGGGGTCCATCAGCTTCCTTCCTCTCGCGAAACTTGATGAGTACTTTTCTTTGGTTTTGGCTTAGCTTTCTCTTTACTGTGCCGCAAAACGGTAGTGACCGACTTACGGGAAGATTAAGAACGTACACTGTTCTGAATCATTGATAGCGTATACTAGAGAGGAGGTTTTCTTGTCGCCCGCTGCGCACGCCGCATTACTTTTGTTCTTTCTCTTGTTATTTGTTTTTCTTTTTGCTTAGGATTCTGAAATTACGCGATTTGTTTTTTCCCCCTCACCAGAAAACTCGGGTTGGTGGCGCTTTCCGAAGGTTGACTTCTCTGTTTTGTCGCTTCTTTATGTTCGCGTTTCTGCTTGTGCCCTTTGCACGTGTTTCTGTAGTAGAACGCGACGCGTGTGTGCTTTGAACGCCTCTGCTTGCAACGTTTGATCCCGTATTCGTTCCACTTAAGCACATATAATATGCGGGTCGTGCCGAGTTGACAAGCCCCATTTGCAATTACAAAGACTTCTTTTATAAGTCTGCTGTGCACGATCGACATGAATCCCCTGTCCCCTCCCCCCTCTATACGTAGGGAAATCTCAAGTAAAAGGATACGTCAAGTTTCAGCGAGCATCGAAAAAGAAGACAGCCGTTCAGAAATGCCAGCTAATTTGATTAAAGGACGATGCGCTGCTTGCACGCCAGTGGCTTTACAGGAAGGGGTTCACGATGGTAAGCATATTTACCCCTTTCCGATGGTCTTCCTGCCACTGACCTTTTTCGAATCTGAGTTAATCCATCTTTTCTTCTGAGTTGTTTTCCGCACGATAAGCATTCTTCTTTCGTTTATATTTCTGCTGTGTTTTGCTTGCTCTTTTTATTCCGTCGTAGCAGCTGTTTGCGCAAACGCTGGGGCTCGTTAAACCATGACCTTGTTGTGACAACAACAAAGTCTCGAGTAGTAGAATCTACTTTTAGATGCGGCTTGCGGGTAGGTGATCGAGAATACGCTACAACAGCTCTCTCTCTTTCCTTTATTGGGTTCCCATTATCTCCTCTCCCTCCTGTTTTTGCTGCGCAATCATCTTGATATATATATATATATATGTGTGTGTGTTTGTGCGTGCGTATATATGTGGTCTTCGCATTCTACAAAGGCTCTGCTTTGCCTTTCCTGTTCCCTTTCCCGAAGAAAGAAAAAAAAACTGTGTTTCGTTTTCCTTTGTGCTCTCTCCGCGGCTACATTGGTGGCGCCGCTGAAGTTCTAAGTGTCTAAGAAACAAATGCACACACACGCACACAGGATTGCCCTGCCAAACCACTTTTTTTTCAACGAAGAAGCGATAAAGCCACTTTTCCTCTCTCCCATTCCGACGCCAGTAATACTTGCTCATTTCAAATCAGAAAAGGAAAACAACACCAACATCAAAAGGACACATACTTGAATGCCTTGACTCATTCACCGTGCTAACTGATATCACGCTGCATTGTAATCCATCACCTCGGCGAGCATTCAAGTGCAACTTTATCTCCTTTTTTCCCTTCTAGTTCATTCCTTGATGATATGGCACAGCCTACTCTCTTGCAAACTCTTACTTCTAGAACAGAACCAACGTATTTGATCCTCCTTACACAAAGCACAACATGTGGATGTTCGCACACTGTGATAAGTGTTAGGACTTTAGTCCATATCTGTTGTCGCTGAGCCGCTGAGATGTGATGGAGCGCGGGCGACTTGTTTTCTTTTTCTCTTTTGCTAAAATTCCCTGTGTTCTAGCTCTTTTGTTTTTGATGGATCAAGTAGGATCATAAATCTGCTCTGGGGCAGTAAGTCAACTCCACATGCACCATTCCGCTAGTCACCAGTTTTTTTTTTTTTTCGTTTGGCGTGTCTCTGTTTAGCGGCTGATATATGGCTGCATATGCCGAGTTTCACTGCCTACATGCTGACAGCAAAAATGTCCATTGTTAGTGTAAGAAAATCAAGAGTACAGCAAACATATCACGAAAAAAAAAAACCCGTAAACAAAGAGTCGGGGAAACTGATTTTGACGAAAGAGCACCGCTTCGATACCGAATTACATTGCAGGGGTAACTTAGCAGATCATGCGAGGAAAGAGTAGGTTAAGCGAGGGTTGTTGTAGGACAACTTAAGTCCTCTAGACCGTCGCGTGAGCACGATGCTCATTTTTTAAAGTATGACGCGTTCAGAAGCCTCAATACGACATATCTTTAAAGAAAAGGGAGAAAATCGAGAATTTGGCAGGGCACCCAATTATCACTTGTCTTCGTTGACCCGTCTTGTGTCAAACGAATGCGGTTTACGATAATTCACCCCTTTCATTCCCTCTTCACGCACATTTTTTTTTTTTGTCAAACTCACTGTTCACCTTGAAGACTTAATTGAATAAGGCACGCGTCTCTCCTGCTGTCACTCCGTTCAGTAGTTTCCCCCTCATATTCAGAACGTCACCCACACACCGCTGCTTAAGAACGAAACACCCGCATACTTTTAACAAACCACCGACATTGCTTGATGCACCTCTTCTCTTCACGCCGGTTACCCTGTTGAGGACAATCATGCCACCTACTTCCCACATAACCATCAACAAAACCGAAGGTTAAGGCACGTGATCTACAACCATTTCGATGAGAAACAATTTCAAGACACAGCAAAAGGAGCTAATCCGGCAGCCGTGTCCGTGAGCCGTGGTTCAAAGTCCAAGGCTCCGTGGCGGACTTCGACCCCGGCACGCTCAAGTCCGGCAGCGTGTCCGGCAACTTCGCCCTGCCGCTGTCGTGGCGCAAGCTGAACTACAGTGCGGGGAAGCTGCGCATTCTGCGTGGCCTGACGGGCACTGCGCTGCCCGGCCGCTGCCTCGCCATTCTCGGCTCCTCCGGTGCCGGCAAGACGACGTTCCTGAACGCCATTTGCGATCGCCTGGCGTCCGGCGGCAAGCTAAAGCTGAATGGCCGCCGTCAGCTGGGCGACGTGGAGTACGAGCGCCACTACCGCAAGGCCATGGGCTTCGTGACGCAGGATGACATCATCTCCTCGCTGTCGACGCCCTACGATGCGCTGTGGTTCTCGCTGCGCACGCGCCGTGGCACGGACCGTGCGGAGACGGAGGCACGCGTGCAGGAGGCCCTCGATGTGCTGCGCTTGCAGCACTGCCGCGACACGAAGGTGGGGATACCCGGGTTGGAGGCTGGACTGTCCGGCGGTGAGCGCAAGCGCTGCAACATCGGGATCGAGCTGATCGTGGACCCGAAGGTTCTGCTGCTGGACGAGCCCACCTCCGGTCTGGACTCCGTGACGTCTGCGAAGATCGTGCACCTGCTGCGGCAGCTGTCGCGCATGGGCCGCACGATCATCTACACGATCCATCAGCCGACCGCGGAGGTGCTGTCGTACTTCGACGACGTGATGCTGATGACGCAGGGCCGCGTTGCGTACCACGGCACGATGGCCGCGTCTGTCGGCTACTTCGAGTCCATCGGGTTTCCGTGCCCCACGAAGTACACGCCGACGGATTACTTCATGGTGATGCTGCAGGACAACGTGACCAGTACGATTCTGATCAAGCGGTGGCGCAAGTACCTGAAGAACGGACCGCGGACACCGCACACGGCTGCGGTGCGCCTTGCGAGGAGCCGCGGTGAGTCGAGCGCCGCGAGGTACTTGGATGCGTACATCCTGAAGTCCCGGAGTGCCCCTGCCATTCAGTTCTACGAGCTGACGCGCCGTTGCGTGATCGAGCTGTCGCGTGACTACCTGTACATCTTCTCCCACGCCTCGCAGGCGCTGTTCTTCGCCATCGTGGTCGGCCTCGTGTTCCTGAACGTGCGTGACAACGTGGAGGGTATTCAGGATCGCGAGGGTATGCTGTTCATGACCGTGATGAACCGTGCGATGGGGTCCACCTTCATTATGATTGACGCCTTCGAGACGATCCGTGCTGTGTTCCTCCGCGAACAGCAGGCCGGCGCGTACACGCCGCTGATGTACTACGTGGGTCGCAGCGTGGCCGAGTTCCCGATGCAGGTCGTCTTTATTCTGGTCGAGTGCTGCATTCTGTATTGGATGGTCGGGCTGTACCCGAAGCCCGGTGCCTTCTTCTACTACTTCGGCGTCATCGCCCTGGTCTCGCAGGTGGCTACAGGCCTCGGCTTTGCCATCTCTGCCACGCCGCCGTCGCTCCTCATCGCGGCTGCCATGGCGCCGCTGATTTTGCTGCCGCTCGCCATGGCCGGTGGTCTCTTCGCTAGCACCTCGCGCCTGCGCCCGTACTGGTACTGGCTGGAGAAGCCGTCCTTCATGCGCCACGCCTACATTCTGGTGCTTCGCAACGAGCTCAACAACATTCACGATGTGGCGTGCAACAACTACCACAACGGCGACGCCTACTGCCTTCGCCAGGTGCGCAATGGCAAGGACGTGCTGCGCCTGCTGGGCTTCGACGGTGATCCGCAGTCGACGGACGTGTGGATGTGGATCTCGCTGGCCATTCTCTTCCTTAAGTCCCACAGCGATATAGCGTTTTTGAGGTGACACCTGCGGTGCGCGTAAAAACTGAAACGTCTGCTCAAAAACTGTCTTTGCTTTTCGTATGTTTCCGCTGTTGCGGAGACTTATTTTTAGTGTCTTCTCTGGCTTCCCGAGGTCTTACGAGGTGCATAATATTCCGTTCGCGGATGCATTGGTTTGCGCGTCCCCTTTTGCTTTTAGTTCTTGAGGTTCGCTGGCTTTGACCGTAGCTGGTGTGTGTGCTGCGGTTTGACTTTGTCCGAGAAGTGTTGTAGCTGGTTGGGGTTTAGGTTGCTGGTGTAGTGGAACTTGGAAACTCTGTTTTTTTTTCCCCCTACGCAAGTCTCTCATAAGTATAAAAATAAGTGTGCTGCATTTGTGGGTGTGAGTGTTGCCGGATTTTGATCTGCTTCTTTCATCTCGTGTTTTACTGCCCTTTGTGAGGAAATGGGAGAGCGTTGCGTTTGTTCGTGTCATTTGTGGTTCACCTGTTTCCTGTTTCTTCGCGTTGGTGCAGCGCTGCGGCGAGGGAGAAAAACGTTTTTGGTGGAGATGACCTGTCATGTTTCTCTCCACGCAGTCGAGTGCTGGTTGTGGTTGTTCTCCTTTTAGTCGTTTAAATCATTTTCTTTTCTTAATTTGCTTTGTATGTCTTTCACATCCTTCATTACCGGTGGCTTCCGGGCGGTCGTGAAGTGTTGTCTAAACTCCGAACAGCGCGCTCGCCCCCATCTGGTATAAAACAAGAATGGCACCTTTTCACAAGTGCCTCTGGAAACGAATGCGACTCCAGCTGTAAATTCTGATTAACATTGCCTCCGTACAGGTGAGCGTGGATGAAAGCTCGAAGGCAAAATCGTCATGGAACACTTTTTTGAGGTGTTTTCCTTTTGCTTCTGCCTCTTCGCGCTGTACAGCGTGTTGTCATTGGCGTACTTGCGGCTTCAAAACGAAGAAAAAACCGAAATCTCTTCGCTCCGAAACGTTGCTAAAGTTTCACTTTTCGAAGTTGAACGCACACGGTGCCTTTTCCTGAGCGTTATGATTTCCTCTTTCCGTAAGGGTGTAGGAGAGAGAGAAGATTCCGCTTCTATTATCGTTGTTGTTCTTCTTCCCCCCTGATTTGCCCCTGTGTTACGCTATTACACGAAATGTTGGATTTGCGTCACCTACACACCCAAAGCGCTCTTTGCACGTTACAAAAACAAACAAAAAAAACACTTCACAGCAACGGAAAGCTACATCCCCGAAGCGACGGAACCAGGTTTCATAGTAATCAAGCTGCTGCATCAACCGCACTCTCCTTCTCTTTTTATCGGCCGACGCTCTATTGATTGCGTTTTTTTTTTATTAGAAACTAGAGTGCAAAACGGGAGAGGCTAGTTTGCGATGGCGATTTTGCTGGAAGATGAAGTGCGTGTGCTGGGCACGCCAATATACAGAATTGCGTGGTTTGTCGTCCACACGCACACCTTACTTCTTGCCTCGCCAACGGCAGATACCGCCCTCCGACAACACGCGAACACCGCACTTCCACGCGACGACAGCGTAGATTTGGACTTTGTGCTCTACGACTTGAATAGCACTCCTGGTGGAGATAAGAAAGAGGTCGTCAACTACAGGTTCCTCACCGCGCAGCCGCAGCCACCACGGGTACCTGGGCAGCAAAGTTTGCAGGAGCGTCAGGCGCAGCTGAAGGCGTGGATTGAGTCATGTTTTCTTGCCTACAACAGAGAGCACTTTGACGACCTGTTGCGTGAGGCTTCACCGACACTTTTCTTCGAGTACGATTCCGTTCTAAAGAGTATCGGCAGCAGCAACAGCGCCGGCAGCAGCGTTGATAGTGCGGATGGAAAGAAAAGCGGTGAGAAGCAGCGTAGTGTGCAAGGACTTGTGCTCCCTGCCACGGACGGAGGTGGAGGCTCTGTGGTAGACTTCACGATTCCCCTCCTGTTGTCGCACAGGGAGAAGCCTTTTCAGGCATTGAGCAACGTGGCCGTACTCTACTGCAAATTTGCCCATCATATGTGGAGGCCAGAATATCAGGTATCTGCCGTCGAGGCAAATCTGCATCTACGCATTCGCGTGCTGCCTAGAAAAGGGAAACCGTTGGTGATCTCAGAGGAAGTGGAGATGCGCATTGAAGACTGCTCTAGGGGCGACACGAGTGAGACTCTCGTGCCTTTCTTGAAGAGCTGCGTGAATTTGAACGGATTACCGAAGCTATCACTGAATCAACAGGGTGAAGGCTTTATTGACTATCTGCCGCAGCTCGACGACGCCCTGTACCGACGCCTGCGTGAGCCGCTTCACTTTGTGAAGTTGGTGCTCGGCCTCAGTGCCGACTTCGGCAGTCCGGTGGAGTTCAGTGTGAGTTGCAAACCACTGAGCTACGTCGACGCATCTTCACAGCATACCGTCCCAGCCCGCAAGACGGCCGTGTTCTGCGTTGTTGACAGTGTCACATCCATCAGCTTTACAGTTGGTCTGCACTACCACAGTGGGGAGGAACTGCCTTCGATTGAGACAACGTGTCTGCAGTATCTGGATTACACCCACGAAGCGCCGCTGTCAGCCAAGGTGAAGTATCCAAAGTCCGGGGCGGCGATGCGCAAAGACGACGACGGCTTCGTAGACGTTGAGGAACTGCGGCGTGCGGTGGTGCGGGGAGTGATGGACTGCATGTCCCAGTTCATGACCGTCGCGTATTGACTGATTTGTGCGCATGTTTTATCTGCTCAGATTCATCTGTTTTTCGACCTCACATCATCTCATTGTCCTCGTTGTTTCTTGTTTCCATTCCTTTACCTATTGTACTGCACTTCTGCTACACATCTGTGCTTGGTTTTCTATTCTTTTTACCTGTCTGTCTTCATCTGTGTACTGACTTCAACTGCTCAAGTCACGAACACTTAGAGAAAAGGGAAGTACATTTCGAAGCATGAAAACAGAGTGCGTGCCCAGAAAAAAAGAAAATCACGCTACATGTCATCATATGTTGCAGGTGTGAACGCGTTTTTGGGGGCATTTTTTCATTTCTCAGGACCCCTTGTGGCGTTGTGGGGAGCTGAGCTAGCTGGCACATAAAAGGGAATGCCTTCTGTCATCTGTCAACCTGAAACTGACCTCTTGTCATGCATGAAGGCGTTTATGACAGGAAACTAGCTGTTTTGTGCAACTCTCCCCTTCTTTTCTGCTACCCTTGCGGCGCATTCCATCTACCGACGCAGAGCATCTCCTGTACTTGTATCTTCATCCTGCTACTTCGCATCACTTCTCTGTATTTGTCGAACTCTTTTTTTTTTGGATTTGAGCCAATAAACGTTTTTTTTTCCCCTTTATAGCTGTATGTAACGTGTTTTATCAAGCTGACTGCACTGCTTCCGTGATATTCAATACTTGCTACATGTAAATTTGTGTTTCTTTTTAGGGTTCCTTGCGAATGTGTGCTGCAACGCAAATTGGGGTTGCAGGGGCGGTAAACCAGCGGCAAAGTAGTAGCAGCAGCAATGCCCTCAACACGCTCACCCTACAAACAATCCTTGATCAGCAGCGCATTATTGAGAGGCAGCAGGAGCTGGTAAACACGCTGAAGCACCGCGTGGAGGAATTAGAGCAGCAACAAGTGCAGGGGCAGCAGCAACGATCAGGTACAGCGGCTACGGCAGCTGCCAAGGCACAACAAAATGTCCGTAGCGGCACCGTGAACCATAGTGGTGGGTCCTACACTGCGGAAATGCAGTTGCAGCGCCGACTGCGGTCAGCAGAGGCAGAAAACACTCAGCTGAAAGATCGCATGGCCGAGTTGCAGAGCGAATTGAGCTTCATGACCGACCACTTTCAAGCGCAGGAACTGAATCAAAAACGTGAGGCGGCAGCATGGCGGGACGAGGTGCGTGCCGCGGAGACGAAGGCTGCCGCGTCCACACAGCTCCTCGACGCAATAAGTCAGCGAGCGGGGCGGCTGACAGAACAGGTGGAGAAGTTGCGTAGAGAAGTCGAAGTGCGTCGGTACGAAGGGGCGCAGTGGCGCTCGCTGGCCTGCACGATAGTGCAGCACCTCGACGCGACGCAAAGCCGTTACGCCAAGGAGCAAATGCTCGCCGTCGAGGACAGCCTTCGCCAGTTCAGTTTACGCCAGGCGCAGTCGGTTACCTCCGCTGCTGCTGGAGCACCTGCAACAAAAGTGCTTTCTGTTCTGTCAAAAGAGGCGGAAGTGGAGGCGGAGGTGGAGGAGAGCCGTCACCTCTGGAGCCGCAAGGCACAAACAGTGCACGGCCCTTTTGTTTTCCGTAATTTACAATTAGAAAAGGAGAAGTCGGCTGCATCTGCAAGTGCGCGTTTTCTCACGAGTATGAACGCACAAGCCGACGCCGAAGCCTTAAGTAGTGTGGAAGCAAAGAAAGCAGCCGGAAGTGCGGTAGCAGCAGCGGCAGCAGCAAAAGGGGAGGGCAACACTACGCAAAGGGTAGTCGGTGCCGCTCCCTTCACCTTGCAGAGAGTCTTTCGAGGAAATCACCACTATTCCTCAGAGGGACCTGCCTCCTCGTCCAATGGTGCACATCAGTCAACGACCACAGTTTTCGGTGTTTTGTCACGAGACGACGGTTACCGCAGCTGCTCGGAGGGAAAGTCCTCGGTGCCGTCACAGCTGCAGGCACCCGGCTTGCAGAGTTGTTTTACGCTGTCGTCCCAGGTTCTGCCCTCAAGTCGTACCGGGAGAGTCTCAGCGTAAAAAACAATGGGGGGCAACAAGGGAAGGGGGAGGAAAGTGCATGTGGTTTTACCTCTTCTTTATTGCTGTTGTTGAACTCGCTTTTCCACTTCGACAAGCTTGTGTGGCAGTTTTTTTTTTGTTTGTGAAAGCCGATGCGCTGCAGTTTTAACTCTATCGACTTCACCTACACACGCTGAAGCTACTGTTGATTAGGCGTGGCACAGACAAAGCTCCTGAAACCCCCGAACCAAAAAGCGACAACCACGAAGTCAAGGAAGAAATGAAGAGCAGATGGGGTGAATCTACGCGAAGAGAGACGGTATTCAAAACAAAAAAAAGAAAAGCAAATCGGAGCAATAGTGCCACACGGCCGATACGCGGAAAACAACAACAACAAAAAAAAGTAACACGATCTCCCTGGGCGACCGAGCTGTATTTTCTGTGTCCTTTCGATTAGACACCATCACTGAATTTGTGTTCCTTTGAGTCAACGAATCATTTCGTCGTTTCTATCTTCCCATTTGCCACATCTCTTATGCTCTGTCACCCTTCAAACAAATTCGCACCGTACATGTTGGGTGGTTTTGCGTTTCGGTGCAATGAACGAT
Organism: Crithidia expoeki; assembly: GCA_900240875.1. Classification (NCBI taxonomy): domain Eukaryota; phylum Euglenozoa; class Kinetoplastea; order Trypanosomatida; family Trypanosomatidae; genus Crithidia; species Crithidia expoeki. The sequence continues at coordinate 19,650 of OESE01000202.1, forward strand.
ACAGCACGAGCCTCCCTCCGCTTATCCTCCCTTTCACTACCTTCTGGTGTCACATTAACCTCCTAGGGTTCGATTGTTTTTCTTTCTTCGATTCTGGTCGTAACGTTTGCTCAAAACAAAAAACCTCGTCTTGTTTTGAAAAGAGAATCTCTTATCTTCTCTGGTTGTTCCAGTTGTTGAATGCGTCGCCTGCAACTCTCTCCTAGCCAGGAAAAGACAGTTTTACTTTCGCTACACCGGACTTCTTCCCTCTGCCTCCTCAGCGTACTGCCGCCGTGCATCCGAAAAGAAAATCAAGAAGGAACAGAGCAAAGCAAGTAGCTTTGCCTCAACACTCAAATCAATAGTGTACCAAGTGAACTACTTTACCGCGCACTGGCGTAACCGGGCACTGTTCTTCGCACCAGACTCTCTTTCTTTTTCCTGTGGTTGCTCGTCGCTCTATCTCGGTGACGTCTACACAGAATTGATCAGACAAGAGTGCATTCCTCCTTTCAGAAACAAAAGGTTGCCTCGTGTTCCAGCAAGCAGCACTTTCTGTCCACAAGCGCCCTATCCTCACTTCTACCTTTTAATCACCGTTTTATTCTTTCTTTTTCTCATTTTTCGTTTCTTCCTTCTCCCTTTTCTTTTGATGTTTTTATTATTGTCTGTCGTGCTTTTCTGGTGAAGCCTAAGTTTCGTGTGAACTGTCGACTTGGTCACTTTCTTTAGCGGGAAGCGCCGGAGAAGAAGAAGCCCCTCCTGTCCAAATAGTTGTTTGCACACACACGCACGAAAGGTAATTGATACGCAACAACACAAACTCACATATACCTTTAGGTCATACGTTTTTTTTTTTTTTCAGGGAGGCTTTTTGCTACTATTAGAGAGCCCTCATTTTGCCTTCTCAACTTATCTCAAACCCTCTAGTATTTCCTGTTCTCACTCATAGTGTCCTCTATATTCCTTCTTTGTGTGTGTGTGTGTGTGTTTGTGTGTTTGTTCGCCTTCAACTCACCTCTATACACCTCGTTTCCTTTTTGTTTTCCAATCTGATCTAGCCATAAACTTACATATTCAGTTTTGTGCTGTCGAGCACAGAAGGAGTGAGGGAAAGAACATAACAAAGTCAGTTTAGTCAGATTTCAACTCATCACCACCCCCCCCTCCCTTCCTCCTCCCTCGTTAGCCTAACCATGTCCGGCGCTCCGAAAGATTTCTACACGTCCATGGTGTACAAGTCCAACTACCAGGACACTCAGACCCCTTTTGCCGCAGGCCCACCGCTGAAAAAGTCAACACAACCGTACCGCACGCCGTACAGTAGCAACCCGCAGCACCTCAATCAAGCGGTGCTCATGCCGGAGGCCACGGGTGTACTGATGATGTCTTCCATGCCAGCCGGCGCGGCCACCTTGTCGCCCCTCAACCCCCACCCACTGTCCGTGCATTCCGCTCCCCTCTACATGGCGGGCCGCCCGCACGGTTACGAAACGTATGACGCGATGAAGCCCACCGGTAAGCTCTACACGCACAACCCGTATGCTTCGGCCTGCACGACACCACTTTCCACGCTATCGCAGAACTCCGGTGCGGAAAGCTTCGCCAGCGCCTACCCGGCCAGCCCGTTTAGCCCCATCTCCCAGCCACGCAGCGGCAACGCTAACAACAACAGTAACAATTCGAATGCGCCCGCAAACGTCAGCCGCCCCGTCTACGCGGCGTCAGATGCGAGTGGTGGTGGCGAGACGACGGTGCTGGCGGCCACACTCGAGGAGCAGTTCCTTGGCATCGTGGGCAATATCCCGGCTAGTGCCATGTCCTCGCGCGGCCGTCACCTCCTTCTGAGTGTGCTTCGCCTGCAACACGTAGACAAAATTCAGATGATTTACGACGAGCTGGCGCCGCAGTTCAACGCGGTGGCCGTCGACCAGCACGGCTGTCATGTCGTGCGCACGCTGATTGAGTACATCACTACAGAACAGATGGAAGCTTTGGTGCCGTACATCGACCCGGCTGTCGTCGTGCATATGGCCACGGCTACTCAGCACACTCGCCGTGTTTTACAGGCAATCTTTGAGCACCACAAGACGGAGGGCCTCATGCCCCTGGTTGAAATCATAAAGTCCTATTGCAAGCGCCTCTCCATGACACAGCAGGGGTGCATTGTTATTATTCGCGTCGTCGAGTACGCGCTGCCGGCTCAGAAGAAGGTCCTCATCAACGAGCTGGTGCCCATCCTGCCCGACCTCGCCACCGACCAGTTCGGCAACTATGTCGTGCAGTGCGTCCTGAAGAACATGGACGGTTACATTTCTCTTGAGGACCTCGTCGAGAGCTTCCAGGGCCACTGGGTGGAGCTGTCGTGCGACAAGTACAGCTCGAACGTGATGGAACGTATCATCGGCATGCTGCGAGGCCAGCTGCGTCAGCGCATCGTTAATGAGCTCATCTTCGAGATGTCAAACCTACAGCGGTTGATGCAGAACAGTTTCGGCAACTATGTTCTTCAGGCTGTCATTGGCAGCGCAGTGGACCAGTATGAGTTTAAGCTAATCTACGACGCCGTGACGCCGTTCCTGCACACCAGTCCCTACGGGCACCGCATTGAGGCGAAGCTGAAGGGCCGCTACGACGTCCTATTCAAGAATGCACTGATGACCGTGGTACCGATAGAGACGTCTGTGAAGTGAAGGAAAGACGACGATGCAGCGGGAGTCAAGTCCAATCGGCAATCAAACAGAACACGGCACCTTTTGTTTCTCCGTCTTTTCCTTCGTATTGGTGTTCAATCATTGGAATGCGCGGCCAAATGTATTTTTGTGACTAAGCTACTTTCTCTTTTTTTTCTGGAGGCATTAGAGCGCGTTGCACCGTGTGGAGAGGTCGTAAGAAAAGCCGTTCCACCCGCAATCTGGACTCGCTTTCTCAGATTTTTCATTTTTTTTTTTTCTAATCAACACAAAAGTCGCCCTAAAGTTTCTCTTTTATTTCTTTGTGCCTTCGCTCTGGATCACTTTACTCTAATTTGATAGAAGTCGTTTTCACTGTCTCATATTTTTTTAACCCCCCTTTTTTCCCTTTTGCTTATTAACGATTGATTTACGATTGTTGTTATTTTTACTTTTCGTTGCTGATTGCACGAGCACCACTGCCTTTTCAGATGGGTTCTGACTGAGTCGGGACTGGCACATAAGCTTTAAAACAGTGCAGCTGGAAAAAAAAAACGGGCCGCTACCTTCTTGTTTACATATTGGTGTCCGCTGCCTTTTTGTTGTTGTTGTTGTTGTTTTTCTCTTTGCTTTCATTTATTTATATCTCTCCTCCTTTTCTGATTTCTCTGCCTCCATGTTTTATCGCCCCAAAACAGCAGCAACAGCAGCAGTACACACAGGCCTGCTTCATTTGCCGCCTCAAATACCCTTCCTTTTCTCCCTTACCTCTCGAAGTGTGTCATCTTTCTTTTCTTGCCTCAAAATACCTGCAGCTTATTTTCCCCTTTTTAGTTATCTCGTGTTCTCGTTTTCGTTGAGGCTGTTCGTAGCAGCGCCGGCGCAGCCGCTTCTTCCTTTTCTTTTTTTTTTTGCTTTCGTGGTTGCTTCCGTAGCAACTCCCGGGTGATTCTGTTCACGGCGTTGCGGGAGACTGTTCAATTTCCTCGTTTCATTTTCCCATCTTTTCCTTTTCGACGTAGCTGTTCACGTTTGACGCCACTTTTTTTTTCCTACTACGCTTCACTTCTCGTTGCTTTACAATCTCTTGCAATTACGTGCCTGACACTGAGGAGATTTATCCCTTCTTTCAGATCAGGAGAAACGAAGAAGTCAGAAAGTAGTACCGTAGAACGCATTACACTGCTTCGAGTTGCTGTGTCTTCCTGGTATTCTTAACCGTTCGTTTTTTTTCGTTTTGCTCCCCTTGTGTTCACTCTAACTGTCTTTGGTTTTCGTTCGATTTTGTGCGGTCGCAGTCTTGGAGCAGCGACGACATTTCTTTCTCTCTCGCTTTCTGCCTCTTCTCTGCGATGATCCGAGTTTTGGGCTTCGTACCACGAATCCGGAATGCGCCTCCAGGTCGCGAAAAGTCATTAACGACGCAAAACAGGCGGCCTCCCGTAAGCGCGTAACTCCACACAAAGCTACGGCCACCATCGTATCAAGGGAAAGAGAATACGGAGGGTGAAGATTATTTGTACACATTTGAAGCAGAGAAAATATTCCAGAGGCTGTTGAACGTAAAACGACGGTTTTCCCGCTTTTCGTTTAGAGCAGAGACGACTCAGGGGTCACGCAAAGACACACACAAACACACACAAAAGAAGATGCTAGAAAGGATGGGCGCTGTGTCTGTTACTCCATACATTTTCTAAAGCAACAGGCAAAGTAAAAACATATAATGATACAAACACTCTCACACACACACACACACACACGATCTTGTTGATTTTTTTTTCTTTTGTGGTCTTTATCTCCCCCCTCTACCCCTGTCTGTCAAGATCGACCGTTGTCGCTTTACGTGCTGTCTTTTTTTCAACCAACTACGAGCCGAGTTGCTGTGATATCGAAAAATGAAAGTAGGCTCCGTCTTAACGGACGAAAAGTGAAAGTAACGGACACCAGACAGCAGCGACCGGAAGAGCCGGAAAAAGAAAATTCAAAAGAACTGAGGTAGTTGCGCAGTGTTGAGAGCGAGCACGGCGTTTCCAGCTGCTTGCTTTTTTTCTAAAGTATTGCCCATATTGTTCCGCGGTTTGTTTGTTTAGCTGATTTTACTGTTGCCGCGACCGATTTGTGGGAGTTCTACGAAATGAACAGTTGTGGTTTTAACAGGGGAGAGGGAATTCCCCCAGAGGGAAGTGAACCGCAGCAATAATGAAAGGTGTAACAAACCTTTGGTGAAGTTGCTTCGGCGTTGAAACTGCGTGGATAATCTGATAGCAAGGCACACAACCAGTGAACATGACGTATATATGTTTTGATTTTTTCTATTCCATCTCTTCTTTCATGTATATGAAGCACCTCTGTGTGCGCGCTGGGCTGCCTGTCGCAGTCCTCGCCGGGTGAGTGCGATCACAAAGTTATACGTCACACCTTTCTTTTGTTGTTTTCCAGCCAACGCTAAAAATAAATGAAACCCAAGGAAAAAGCGTGTCGGGAATAACAGAAAACAAGGGCTGAAACAGAGCAAGAATGATCTGAAAGCAATGCTGGCTGATCATGTTGCCATTAGAGACGTGTTGCAATCTCATATACAGACATGGGTAGCAACCTACTTACATAGCGAGAAACACATCAAGATCTGTGAAAACCAAGTGCTGACAGGAAACCAACTCTCTGGTTCTCCTTTCTGTTTTCGATGGTCTTTGTCTTTGCCGTTTTTCTACAGAGTTCTTTTATTATTATTTCCTCTTTCTACTTTGCGTTTTTCCTCTCAGATAGAAGTGTCCGACCGAAAACGCTGGCTGTCTGTGCTTGCATGTCAGCGCACTCACCTCTGTTGTCGTTTTTTTTTTCTCAATTCTATTTCTATGTTTGCATTTGCTTGATTCAGCATCCCTGCTCTGACGAGTGTTTTTCGGGGACGTAAAGAAAACCAACGACAAAAAGAATTAGTTTAGCAGAGCTAGTATATATTGTGAAAAGACATCGACGTATATTGGTACCTATGAAGTACTTTGACTTGCTCTCCTCTGAGCAAGTAAGAAGGGAGAGGGTTTGGTTCGGAGACACTACTCGCACCTTATCTTTGCTGTGGCAACTACAGTAGCAGGTGTGGACTTATCGTCACTACCAACAGTCAAGTAACGAGGGACTGATAGGATAGTTCTGATCTGTTCTTCTTGGTTCGTACACGGGACAACTAGTCGCAGCTGGATTAATTTTTGAGGCTTGCCGAAAAAGACGCAGGAGATTCGTATCGTGTAGCTCTTACCTCTGCCCCTTCACCCCCCCCCCCTAAAAAAAAAAATAGGGTGCACTTCCCCACACCAGACGCCTCGTCCCGGTTTCCCACTTTTTTTTTCCTTTCTCGTTCTCTTTTCCACCAAGAAATGAAACCAGGCTAGCGGAGACACACCCACACCCACACCCACACACACCGAATCACTGCACTAAGCCTGCTTTTTGCGGAGCCAAAGAAACTGCGTTTCGTACGATGAAATACAAAAGTGGCTGTGTACGACAAGGCAAAAAGAAACACAAAACACAGCAGTATTCTTATATTGTCTTACCTTAGAAGACTACGCACACAATCTTTTAACACAGTACACACATCTTGTATGGCCACCGTCAACGCTGCTTCATCCGTCACGCTCGCCAGCAGCTGGAGCGATGGTAGCCTTGCGGACCGCATTTCATACCTCGACATGGCTGAAGATGGAATGGTGCAGGCAGAGGCTCTCGTGCAGGAGGCGCTGCAGACGTCACCGTCTTCATCTATTGTGTACGCCTTAGAAAACGCGACGGCAGCACCGTGGTTGGATCTACGTGTGGGGTGTTGCGGAGTTGTGGCGCTGTGCCTCGTGGCGAGCGCTCGTGTGCTGGAGATTCACGAGGTGGCATGCCATCAGGGTGCCCCCAACGACAACAGTCATCGCCACAAGGAGGCGAATACAAGTTCTCCTGATGGCAGTGCAGAGACAATACCCCTGCTGACCCAAGAAGCGCAGCTCACCGATATGTCCACCGGCCTTTTCGCCCACTTCCTCTGCCACGGCGGCGGCGGCGCTCTCTTCCCTGCCCAACACGCCTATCGACTAAAGCTGTTTGGTCGTCGCCCCCGCGACAAAATCTGTGTTGCGAAGGTTTGCTTCGTACTGTTGGCAGTCGAGCCCTCAGAGGAGCAAACGGCGGAGGCGTCAGCCGTGCCTCCGGTTGACGTTGCTGCTGTTGCTACGCCGCCGCGGTCCACCGCAGCGCCGGCAGAAGCCGCCGTCCTCGACGCCATCCTTGCGATTCAGCGGCAGGTTCTTGTGATGGAGCAGCACCTCGGTGGCGCTCTCGACGACGTAACACGGCGACTCAGTCAGCTGGAGTCTCGCGTGGATAAGCTGGAAACGCCGGGGTCGAAGAAAAACAGGAGGGCAGCTGCCGGTGCCACTGATGCTGTTGCTGCTGTCGATGCGGCTGGCGTTCACCGGGAGGACGTGAACACGCTGGATGCTGTGACAGAGCAGGCGGAAATAGATTATGAAGGCAAGTGCTAGAGGAATGCGGAAAAGACTTTCTTTTTTTGGCAATTCCTACCTTTCGATTGTTAGTCGACACGGTTCCTGTTTCTTTTTCTGAGGAACACTCCGTCGTGCCTCAGGTGTCACTACCTGCGGCTGTCAGTTGTCTGCAGTTCGGTGAAGCAGCGAGGCTTTCAAGCCTTGACGAAAAAAAAAAAGGAAATAATTAAAGGAATTGTCTCAAGGCACGTGACGTTCACGTGACTCTTCTGCTTTGGATATCAATTTCAAAATTTTCCTTTCTACCTCTGATTTCATCCCTTCTTTGCCTTCCTTCCAACGCACGCTGCATCTTTGCTTTTTTTTGTTGTTGTTGTTGTTGTTTGCACAGTCAGAAAAACGGTAAGTGACCACGGCGTTTTAGCGCCGTATCGTTTCGCAACAGTAACAACAACAGCCATGCAGTTCATTAGTCCAAAGAGGTTGACATCAGTGGCCCTAGCCACCACAGCAGTACCACACCGTCACTTCCACTCGCAGCACCGAACGCCGATTATTCCGCAAGTGCACGTGACGGACCAGCTTCCCACGCAGCGCATCCACGTCGGTTACCTCATGCACCGTAACCAAATCGTGAAGCACACCCCACACCCTCTCGAGGTGGAGATGGGTTACCTGCTCGAGCGAGAGCAGCAGCGATACAGCCGGCACGAGTCGACGGAGTCCGCCACTGCCTTCTTCGCCAACCGTGGGCAGTCGATGGACGTGCTGAACCGTACAGATGCTAACCAGATCAAAGGCAACTTCTTCGCTCTCGAGCTCTACCAGGACGCGATGAAGGTCGTTTTACAACGCTACGCACCGGAGAGGCGGGTAACTCCGGCCGATGCGTGGGATCCCGCGGAGCTGGGCGAGCGGCCACCGCAGCGCCACACACTCCACCGCAAGCTGGACGAGTTTCTCTACCTTATCGTGCAAGAGGCGGACACGGGAAAGTGGACGATTCCGCAAACGGCCCGCAGAGGCGACGAGTCACTGCGCATGGCGGCCGACCGTGCCGTGTCGGCGCACAACGCCGAAGGTCTCGACTGCTTTTTCTGGTCCAACGCGCCTCAGGCAACGGTCCTGTTAGAGGAGGAGAACACGCGCCTCTTCATCTACGTCGCCACGTACCTCTCGGGGAGGCCGCAGTTCGAGTTATTCGAGCCGACGCCGCAGGACCACGCGTGGGTGACACGGCAGGAGCTACTGCAGTATAGTGACAGCTTCAAAAGTAAGGAGCTGCTTAAGGCGCTGAGGGATATCAGTGCAGATAGCACCTTTGAGTGCAGTTAGAAATCAGTATATACCCGGTACACACGCACAAACAAAGTAGAATGAACAGTGGGCAAATACACCTTTTTTTCTTTTTCACATTCTTGAGGAATTCAACGAAAACTTTTCTTTCGGGTCCGAGTGCCGATCTGGACTTCTGATCACAGTTGGTGCGCATTTGTTGGTTGCGTTGCTTCGTTGGGCACACTTTCATTTGTTGCTGCAGTGTTCAGGCGGTGGAATCTGGGCCTGCAGCTTGGAGGCCAGCGTTCACTGTGTCAACCGAGCTTTTCCCTTCCTACTTGTGACAAAGCCGAATGAAACGCAGAAATCTCAACAGAAGCAAACGCTCATTAACGCTTTTTCCCCCAGCGACAGCCTACGAGTCGAATCGTTTAAGAGAAGACGAAATAAGGAAAAGCACGGACTACGCGCTATCTAAAAAAAAAAAGGTTGTGTCTGCCTTCGCAACACTTCGAAACATGGCCGGAGTTTTAAACCCCGAGAACATGCCGGCCGGACGACTGTATACATGTACGTTCTCCCGACTTAATTTCGGCTCACTAATTGCCGGTTTTGTAGCACCATGAATCGACACTCTCTTCTTTTTCTTTTTGCTTCTTTGCCCTCTCCCCACCTTAAAACGAGTTTCTTGCCGCACAACACATCAGGAGTTGCTTCTCGATCCATCAAGCTTTAGTACATCTGCCATTGCCTTTGTCGTACCTTTATCCCTTTTGTTTTCGCCATTAATACCGGCCAATAGATCCGTGCGTTCTCGCAGATCATAATTCTTTTTTTACCCTTGTAGCCCTTTGTTTCCTTTTCTTCTAGCACCATCGTTTAGATTGCTTTCCACATTGCCTTTGGGAGAGCAACCGTCCATTGACCTCTCATTTGTAGTCTTTTCAATTAACTGCGCCCTTAACTGCGTTGTGACTCCCTTTCTGGTTCTTCGACTACGTTGAAGTGCCACTGTTTTCGTTCTATCTTTCTTCCTCGTTAGCCTTCGGTGCACACTTCCATTGTGAGCTCCATAATTCACCAACGCCCTCATTTCGTTTCTGGTCTGTGTTGAACACCGTCGAGTTTGCTGCGCACGTAAAAAGCTCTTTACCTTAACGCACACACACACGCACTCATAGCGACCGCCACACATCGCATCCCTCTTTCATATTTACCACCGTTCATCTTTCCACATCACCCACCACACGTCACAATGGCCAAGGAAAAACTGAACTTCCGCATCACGGGGAAGAGCATTACGTATGAGGGCCACCCGGAGAAGCGGCCGAAGGACCTGATGGACATCCTGGCCAAGATGGGGGTGAGCGAGGACGTCGTGCTGCCGACCTTCCGCGAGAACATCGAGACGCAGGCGGACTACACGGATGAGCAGGTGATGGAGATGTTCGCGGAGGCGAAGGCGATCCGCGAGGAGAAGAAGCGCAGCAAAAACGGCGGTGCGGCTCCCGCTGCCACCGCTGCTGGCACGCCGCCGCAGTCCAGCGCCGGCGCCGAGGACCAAGAGCAGCCGCAGAAGATCACGCTTAGCTACGCGGGCAAGCAGTTCTCCTACCAAGGCTTACCGAGTGGGAAGCGTAACGCGGTGTTGCAGCTGCTGTCGAAGCAGAAGGACGTGACGCCCGAGATGGCGGTGGAGACGTACCGCGCAAACCTGGCGGAGGACTCGGCGACGGACAAGGAGATCTGGGAGATGGTGCAGGCGATGAAGAACAGGAAGAGCAAGCACCACAAGGATGCGAACGCCGCGGAGGGCGCGGTCTCGACGACGTCGCCGAAGGCCCCGACGGCTACCGTCACCTCTGACTCCGCCGCGCCGGCCTCCTCGCTGGCCGGGAGCGAGAGCAATACCGCCTACGACGCCATCGACGAGCTGGCCAGCATGTCGTCGAAGCAGCGCGAAGATCTGAACGACTTTATTCGGCAGGTGCTTGAGGGCCCGACGCCCGACGTGGCAGCACTGCTGCGCGAAGAACCGAAGCCGCGGCGCGAGGCGGAGGACCACAAAGCGGAGGTGCTGACGGCTCGCACGTCCGGCAAGATCCCTGTGTACCTGCAGGAGGAGAACAGCACGAGCGGGACGAAGCTGATCTACGCGACGGCGTCGATGACGTACGAAGAATTCCTGGCGGTCGTGGAGAAGAAGTTCGGTCGCAAGATGGTGCTGTCCTTCTACGAGGGCGATGACGTGATCGAGCTGGACGACGACGACGTGCTGGCTATGTACCTTGAGATGACGGTGAACGGTGACCCGAAGAAGCTGCGCCTGATCTGTTCGAACGCGGAGACACGTCCGAAGCAGGTGGACGACCAGATCACGGAGAGCCAGCAGCAGAGCACCAGTGCAGCCGGTTCGCAGGTGATCACGACGAAGGCGAAGGCGTATTCGAACGGCGAGTTGACTGTCTCCGAGGACCGCACATACTCGGGCCACTCGCTGGCGGTGTACTGCTGCGCCTTCGCCCCCAAGGGCGACCTCTTCGTGACGGCCAGCCGCGATCGTTCCGTCCGCGTGTGGAACGTGCGCACCGGGAGCTGCACGGTAATGAAGGGCGGGCATAACGGCTTCGTGCTGTCGTGCGACTTCTCGCCGAAAGGCAACCGCGTCGTGTCGTCGTCCGACGACCGCACGATTAAGCTGTGGAACACGTCGTCGTTCAACAAGGTGGCTACGCTGAAGGGCCACGAGGACAAGGTGTACTGCGTCAAGTACAACCCGAGTGGCGAGTATATCGCGAGTGCGTCGTGCGACCACACGGTGCGTGTGTGGAACGCGGACACACAGTCGAAATTGGCGACACTGAAGGGCCACACGCTGGCGGTCTTTTCGTGTGGCTTCAGCAACAGCGATAATGGCAAGTATGTTGTGTCCGGTAGCGATGACCGCATCATCAAGATCTGGGACTGGGCCGCGAGCAAGGAGGTGAAGTCGCTTGTAGGCCACATCGGCACGGTGTGGACGGTGGCCTTCTCGCACAACGACAAGTACATCGTGAGCGGCAGCATGGACTATGAGCTGATGCTGTGGGACGTGGAGACGGGCACGCGGCTGCGATCGATGGAAGGCCACAAGACGTCCGTGCACCACGCCATCTTTTCCGAAGACGACAAGTACATCTTTTCATGCGCGCGCGACTGGAGCGTTATGGTGTGGCACACCGAGGACGGAGAGCACGTAGAGACGATCACCGGCCACCTCAGCACCGTATACCACATGGACATCAAGGGTGACAAGCTGCTGACATCCTCGCTGGACGACAAACTGAAGTTGTGGACTGTGAAGCGCAACTGAGCGCGAGATGGCTAATCCGCTCTGTCTTTCTGATTATCTTTTTCAACTTCCGGCATCCGTGTAAACGCGTGTGAGCAGCTGCGTTAATGACTTTTCAAAAAAGCTTTCTCTTCCTGTTGGGTGCCTCCGCGGTTAAAATGTGAGGAAGTGTGTCCATCAACTTAACTGTTTTTTTGTGGAATGTGAGCTCGACAACAATGCTTTTTGGTTCCCGTACTCCCTTTGTGTTTCTTCTGTTGCTTAGTTGTGGTTTTATTTCATCTGTCATGGGGTTGGTTACGCGCTCTGAAATGTAAAACAACGAAAAGCTGTCCGGGGAAATGCGCGAGGTACCCTTTGCGACGGACTTGTACGGCATGTGTCCCAGTCAAGTGTTTTTTTTTTCTTTCGTCGTTTGTTTTGAAGCGGTGTTCCTTCCATTTACACAGGCACACCACTTGAACAGTGGTACTCCTAGTACCATGGTTTAGATTGCTTTCCACATTGCCTTTGGGAGAGCAACCGTCCATTGACCTCTCATTTGTAGTCTTTTCAATTAACTGCGCCCTTAACTGCGTTGTGACTCCCTTTCTGGTTCTTCGACTACGTTGAAGTGCCACTGTTTTCGTTCTATCTTTCTTCCTCGTTAGCCTTCGGTGCACACTTCCATTGTGAGCTCCATAATTCACCAACGCCCTCATTTCGTTTCTGGTCTGTGTTGAACACCGTCGAGTTTGCTGCGCACGTAAAAAGCTCTTTACCTTAACGCACACACACACGCACTCATAGCGACCGCCACACATCGCATCCCTCTTTCATATTTACCACCGTTCATCTTTCCACATCACCCACCACACGTCACAATGGCCAAGGAAAAACTGAACTTCCGCATCACGGGGAAGAGCATTACGTATGAGGGCCACCCGGAGAAGCGGCCGAAGGACCTGATGGACATCCTGGCCAAGATGGGGGTGAGCGAGGACGTCGTGCTGCCGACCTTCCGCGAGAACATCGAGACGCAGGCGGACTACACGGATGAGCAGGTGATGGAGATGTTCGCGGAGGCGAAGGCGATCCGCGAGGAGAAGAAGCGCAGCAAAAACGGCGGTGCGGCTCCCGCTGCCACCGCTGCTGGCACGCCGCCGCAGTCCAGCGCCGGCGCCGAGGACCAAGAGCAGCCGCAGAAGATCACGCTTAGCTACGCGGGCAAGCAGTTCTCCTACCAAGGCTTACCGAGTGGGAAGCGTAACGCGGTGTTGCAGCTGCTGTCGAAGCAGAAGGACGTGACGCCCGAGATGGCGGTGGAGACGTACCGCGCAAACCTGGCGGAGGACTCGGCGACGGACAAGGAGATCTGGGAGATGGTGCAGGCGATGAAGAACAGGAAGAGCAAGCACCACAAGGATGCGAACGCCGCGGAGGGCGCGGTCTCGACGACGTCGCCGAAGGCCCCGACGGCTACCGTCACCTCTGACTCCGCCGCGCCGGCCTCCTCGCTGGCCGGGAGCGAGAGCAATACCGCCTACGACGCCATCGACGAGCTGGCCAGCATGTCGTCGAAGCAGCGCGAAGATCTGAACGACTTTATTCGGCAGGTGCTTGAGGGCCCGACGTCCGACGTGGCAGCACTGCTGCGCGAAGAACCGAAGCCGCGGCGCGAGGCGGAGGACCACAAAGCGGAGGTGCTGACGGCTCGCACGTCCGGCAAGATCCCTGTGTACCTGCAGGAGGAGAACAGCACGAGCGGGACGAAGCTGATCTACGCGACGGCGTCGATGACGTACGAAGAATTCCTGGCGGTCGTGGAGAAGAAGTTCGGTCGCAAGATGGTGCTGTCCTTCTACGAGGGCGATGACGTGATCGAGCTGGACGACGACGACGTGCTGGCTATGTACCTTGAGATGACGGTGAACGGTGACCCGAAGAAGCTGCGCCTGATCTGTTCGAACGCGGAGACACGTCCGAAGCAGGTGGACGACCAGATCACGGAGAGCCAGCAGCAGAGCACCAGTGCAGCCGGTTCGCAGGTGATCACGACGAAGGCGAAGGCGTATTCGAACGGCGAGTTGACTGTCTCCGAGGACCGCACATACTCGGGCCACTCGCTGGCGGTGTACTGCTGCGCCTTCGCCCCCAAGGGCGACCTCTTCGTGACGGCCAGCCGCGATCGTTCCGTCCGCGTGTGGAACGTGCGCACCGGGAGCTGCACGGTAATGAAGGGCGGGCATAACGGCTTCGTGCTGTCGTGCGACTTCTCGCCGAAAGGCAACCGCGTCGTGTCGTCGTCCGACGACCGCACGATTAAGCTGTGGAACACGTCGTCGTTCAACAAGGTGGCTACGCTGAAGGGCCACGAGGACAAGGTGTACTGCGTCAAGTACAACCCGAGTGGCGAGTATATCGCGAGTGCGTCGTGCGACCACACGGTGCGTGTGTGGAACGCGGACACACAGTCGAAATTGGCGACACTGAAGGGCCACACGCTGGCGGTCTTTTCGTGTGGCTTCAGCAACAGCGATAATGGCAAGTATGTTGTGTCCGGTAGCGATGACCGCATCATCAAGATCTGGGACTGGGCCGCGAGCAAGGAGGTGAAGTCGCTTGTAGGCCACATCGGCACGGTGTGGACGGTGGCCTTCTCGCACAACGACAAGTACATCGTGAGCGGCAGCATGGACTATGAGCTGATGCTGTGGGACGTGGAGACGGGCACGCGGCTGCGATCGATGGAAGGCCACAAGACGTCCGTGCACCACGCCATCTTTTCCGAAGACGACAAGTACATCTTTTCATGCGCGCGCGACTGGAGCGTTATGGTGTGGCACACCGAGGACGGAGAGCACGTAGAGACGATCACCGGCCACCTCAGCACCGTATACCACATGGACATCAAGGGTGACAAGCTGCTGACATCCTCGCTGGACGACAAACTGAAGTTGTGGACTGTGAAGCGCAACTGAGCGCGAGATGGCTAATCCGCTCTGTCTTTCTGATTATCTTTTTCAACTTCCGGCATCCGTGTAAACGCGTGTGAGCAGCTGCACAAACATGCGTTTACTTCGAGGGATCGAATGTGATGGGATCTGCAATGTTTCCTGCTGTTGTCTCGCTAGTTGTGGGCCGCCCGTTGTCGCTTCTCCAACTCATCTTCTGATTTTTGGTTTAGTGTCGTCTCTTTTTTCCTTGCCTTGCTTTCGTTTTCCTCTACTGACTGTGGGAAATGTGCGCCTCACCAGATTCTTTAACTTCTTTTTGTTGTGTTCTAATGTAGCTTGGTGCTGTTGTCGCAGTGCTTCTCGTTTGATATTGTTGCTATCGATGTCTCTCTTTCTCGTTCTTTTCTTTTTAGTTCTTTGTACTTGGTGCTGTGTGACACTCTCTACCCCTGTAAGGATTTCGGGTTTCCATCTTGGAGGCAACGCTTTCTTTTCGTGCCTCGTGCAAGCGTTGCGGCAATGTCTCCGCACAGCATCTGTTCAGTGCCGGTTCTTCTTGTTTTATTATTGTTTTTCCACCGTTTTTTATTTATTTATTTTTGTTGTTGCTGTGCTCGAGCCGAAGGGGGGAGTTTTCTGTTGCTTCTGTTGTTGTTTTTCGGCTTGAGGAGGCAGTTTGGCTTCTTTGCCTTCTGTCTCTCTTCTTGTAACGGGCGGGGGGAGCACCTCTCCTTTCCGGCCTTCCTACGCTAGGGGTACCTCACTTGGGAAACGATTAGGCTCTATCGTATTCATTTTGATCAGTACTATGACTTCGCTTCTGTTTTGTCCTTTTACTGACCATCGGTGTGTGCTGTGCTGCTGACTTGGAGCCTTTGTTAAGCAGCTAAGCCTTCTGTGGGTAGGAGATAGTGTGCGGCACCGCTCTTGTTCATCTTCCACCAGTTGATATGGTCGTCCTTTACCTAGCGTAGGTTTACTCAACAACGAATGAGGTTGTCAGAGACGAGCGATTGCCGTGCTTCTTGCATTGCTTTCTGCAGAACCACTGTGGATCGTACACACCAGCGTAACAAGAATACTAAGCGTCATGGAGGCCTATCTCACGTGAATACATGCACACTGTTGAACGGGCACCTGGATAGGTTTTCGGGCGGAGAAAACGCACGCATATATATATATATATATATATATATATATATATCAAGAGGAGGCGAACAGCAACACGTGAACTCCCATACATTTTCTATATGAAGCATTCACAGCGCTCTGCAACGTTGCTTTGCATTTGGCTGCTTATCCATTCATTTTTTTCTTTTTTTCTACTTCAGCTTCATCGGTTTAAGAAAGCAGAAGAAATACACATCACAAAAAAGCAGCTATACGTTACCTCCCTCGTTTCTTTTCTTTGTATTCGAAAGGCCACTTCCCTGCGTGCGTTACCCAACGGCGTGCTGCCACACACTTAAGTGTCTTCTTCGGTTTCTTCGTCACACCCCAAGTATAAATACGTCTGCAGTTTTTTTTTTTTGTATTGCCTTTTGCTTAGACGGTGAGTAGTTTTTCCGAAAGAAGCGTCGACTGTTTCAGCTCTCGGCTTTCCAATGTTTTTTTTTTTTTTCGTAGAGGCTGCGAAGGAGCATGAGAACGCAAAGGAAACTACCCAGAGGCAGATTAGCAAGCTCCATCAAGCTTCAAGAAGCCGGGCGCATACAGAAAGAAAAAGGAAAAAGATGAAAGTGTGCCGCCAGAAGTACAGAAGAGATGACATAAACAGTGGTGCGGCAAAGAAGGAGAAGAGCGTGCGTTCTTCCTTTCCCCTGTGACGCGCTCTGTGCCGCACGTTGCGCTTGCTGTGGTTTCAACCTCGGCCACATTGCCCCCCCCCCAAAAAAAAAAAAATATATATATATTTATATATATATAGAAATAAAAAGAAAACGCTGATTCAACCATTACTTCTGTTGCCGCTCTTTACTGTTTTCTGTTTATTTTGCTATTACTGTCGTTGTTTCCCTCAAATTGACTTCAGTTTATTCCTTTTTCACTGATCAACAAAAGCAGATTTCTGAGTGAAGATAGATCTATATATATTTCTATATATATATATATATATATATTGTCTTTTGGTTCTTATCCGATTTACATTTCGTTTCCCTTTGTATTTGCTTTCCATTTTTCTTTGGTTTTGTCGACTGTCGCTGTTGGCGAAACTGCGCCAAGGCCTCTTGTGAAATACAATAATGAACTGCACAACCGCAGACATACACAGCCACTCGCGAGCCTTGCAGCATCGTTTTTTTTTTTTTTTCAGTTCTGTCTGCTCTTTGTGTTGGACTTTATTCACTTGAGCGCCCACCCCGCACGTACACAAGGCCGTTCAAAAACAGTTTACGAAAGAGTGCATGTTGCTCTTGTTGCATTACTTTCGTGAGTCCTTTTTTTCCCCTTTCTGGCTCATCTTTCTCAAGTCAGCTAACACTGTCGCCGGTAGATAGTGAAGTCACTGTTCTAATGAAAAAGAAAAAAAAAACAATGGCATAGCAGTTGCATTCTGTCCCTTTTTCCAGATAGAGAACGAACTAGCGCCGGAGTTTCTTTTATAGTTATTATTACCCGTGTTTGCGCATTGGTGGGGTTGTGTGGAAGCGCCAAGGGCGTCGTCTGTGAGAGTCGTGAATGCCGACTGGGCACCGGTTGACTGAGAACGATAAAAGTCTCCCCGTTTTTTTTTTTACTTTAATCATTGTCAAGGGGGTTTTTCACCTCCTCACCTGTGTTGTTTGTATTGTTACGTTTTGCTCGACTTTGAGGTTTCTCCTTCGGTTTTTTATTTTGTCTTCTTCATCCAATAGCAAGGCGAATTAAACTCTTAAACAAAAGTATCAGAAGGGTCAACACGCAGTAAACAAAGTGAGGCGCTTATTAGCGAACTGCGTGATGCACACTGTCCACGAGAAAAGTCTTCACGCGAAGGGAAGCTAAAAAGAGTTATCACAAGTAGCCCGCAACTTTGGTTAGTTAACGGAGCAGATCTGCGGTGTCTTGGACGTAGGACAATTTTAGAATTCACACAGAGCTCTGCAAACACCAAAAGAGAGTCCGCTTGGTACTGACGTTGCAAAGCTGCCCGCCTTTTTTTCTTTTTTGAAAAGCTGTTCAACGCGTGTGTAGGACACGTATGTTATTTGACAACGGGAGGTAACCCTCCTCCAAAGAGAAAATGTGTGCTTCTTTCGCATATGTTTTGTGCTGCTTTCCCGCGTGACAACCGCACGTACCACGGGGCACTCGCTGCTGATTTCTCTCGTCTCCTTTGCTCTCTTTTCGCTGTTCTTTCCATTTTGATTTCTTTCCTGCTAACACTCTCTCGCTCCCCTTTTCTTGCTATGGTGCAGGACTCAAACCTGCCCTCTTTCCTCCATTCTGTTCTCCGTCTCTTTCCAATTTTTTTTTGTGCTTGTGTGCCTGCTTCCTATCACGAGCACGCACGAACGCACACAAAGTTCTGGAAGAGGAAGCGCGACTTTGAAAGCACAGCTCCACGAATCCCCTTCTTTCCCTTCGTCTCTCTGCTTTTTGGCTTTGGGCCTCGAAAGCCGACCCGTGCGCTTATTGAAAGTCGACAGGTATGCACTTTCCCCTGTGTTTTTCTGTTTCCTTGTTCACTTTCCTCGTTTAAGCAAATTCCTCTTGATTGATTCACCACTTACAGTTTTTTTTTGTTTGTTTGCATGCAGCACAACATCTCTTTTCACAATGCAACCCTCCATTTCCAGCAACACCATTGACACGTCGACGTTTGGAGCGATTGGCGCCATCGCCGCCTTCTATGGTCCTTTCGACACGCCGCTCGCTTTCATCGCCGCTGCCCCTATCACTCGCATTGCCGCCGAAGCGGTTGTGTTTACTGTGTTTCCGTACAAGAGTGAGGAGCTGCTGCCGCGGCGCGGGATGTTGAGTCTCGACCCGGTGGGTATGGAGCGCGTGGCGGTTATCGTGGACATGAAGCAATTCGAGCACGCTGTATGGTGGCTGACGCGTCACCGCAGTAAACTCGATGAGCGCCCCTTTCCCCTCCGTAGGGTCCACTTCTGCCTTGATAACTCTGTCGAGTCGTCAGTCGATGTCGTGGCGCGGGTGCCACTGTGTGCTACGACAGTGGCGAGCCTCAACTTGAACACGCGGTGCGACGCATGCAACCACATCTCTAGCCTGCGCGCCATCGCGCAGCTCGTTGGGCTGCGCGAGTTGCTGATGAAACACACGACCGTGGCGCAGTCCTCGCTGCTGCTGCCGGTGGCGATGACAGACGACCTCCACGTCGTCTTCCGCAACCTTCGCAAGCTCGTGGTGGGGGACTACTATCTCGTGCAGCAGCTCCCCCTGGAGGATTTGAACTACCTGGAGGAGGTTGACCTCAGCGGGACGGGCGTGAACTCGAGCGTCGTGGCCGCCATAGCCGGGTGCTGCCGCGTCCACTCACTGAAGCTGAGCGGCTGCCTCAGTATCTCCAACTTCGACCCTCTTAGCGCCCTCACGCGGCTGTCGCATCTCGACGTGTCGTGCACCCGCCTGCGCGATGCGGAGCTGCGTCACCTGTGTGCCAGTTGCCCGCAGCTGACGTCGCTCCGGCTTTACCGCTGCGACGCCCTGGGTAACTTCGCACCGCTGGAGCAACTCAAGCAACTAACGTGCTTGCACGTCGGCCGCACCGCCTTCCGTAACTCCGACCTCGAGCGCGTTTGCGCACTGCCGGAGGTCACGGAATTGCACATCGAGTCGTGCCGACTCCTTGACGTCTTTGTGCCCCTCCGACATCTCCGCGAGCTGTGTGAGTTAGATGCACGCGACACGTGGCTGAACGACGCCGGCGTGGAAGCGGTTGCGCAGTGCACGAAGATGACGCGTCTCAACCTAAGCAACTGCGGTGCCGTCACGAACTTCTCGTCCCTCGCACGGCTGACACACCTCGACCACCTCTGCCTCTCGAGCTCCGCTATTACGGATACGTGTCTCGCTACCTTGTGTGCCGCGGCGTTGCCGCTGCGCACCTTTCTGCTTAACGGCTGCCGCGTGCTGCGCGACTTCACGCCGCTGTGCCGACTGTCACACGTAGAGGAAATTGGCGTGTGCGATACGGCCTTCAACGACACCGCCCTGCAAGCCATCACGCAGTGCAGCAGGCTGACGAAGCTGCACTTGCACATCTGCATCGCCGTCACCTCCCTCGCACCCTTAACGTCTTGTGTACACCTGCGTTACTTGGGGATCGGCGGCACACGCTTCTCGAGTCGATGCTCCGAGGCGGACTGCGCAAAGTTGCGTGAACGGGGCGTTCAACTCAACCACCAGCTCTTATTGGTTTCTGTTTTTTAAAACGGCTGGGAGCGCCATCAGTACTTTTCCGTTTCTCACACCTGTCTTCCCCTTCCCTATCTTTATCTGCCAGCTGCTTCCACAATTTCTGTTTTTCCCCCGCTTTCACCACCAAAAGCACTTTCGATCTTCTTCATTCCGTTTATACCCCTTTCTTCCGTTAGTGCAGAGGGGAGCTGCACACCGACTGTAAAACTCAATCACACAAAACCACCCGAATTTCTCTTGCTCACTTGTATTCCCTTTCCGTAAGTGTGCTTGGGTGCAAATGGATGTAAGCAGGCACGCTCATTTCTCACTGTGTACGGTGGATCAATAGCACCCGTGAGATCTTTAGAATCACTGCACCAGCCAAGCGCTCTCTCCTTTCTTTCCGTGAATCAACCATATGTAGGTTCATCTACGTCAGTGTGTTTATAGTATATATATATATATATATATATATATATAATTTCACCTATCTCATCTGCTTTCTGTGCTTTAAGTCGCTTTTTACATTCGACAATCCTTCTATCAGCTGTTGTACTGAAGTCTCTTTAATTTTTCTTTTCTATTTATCCTGTCTTCTCACCTGCTCCTATCCTTAGCGTTCTTCAGCAAGCGTGATCGTTGCTTTCATTTAGACCGTCTGCACTTGTGGTCAGGTTTCTTTACCCTTTCGCATTTCTCGTAATCGGGGATGCGTCAAAGCCGTTTCGTTACCGTCTGTGGTGAGATGAAAGAAGAAGAAACTCGACGGAACAAGGAATGGAAGGTGCACCCGCCGTAAGCTGCTGCATCGAGAGATAGCTTAGGACATGTACTTCACAAATGACAGGCTGTCTTGCATCCACTTTGGACAGCTCCGCGTTGGGTACCCGACGGTGTCGACTTATAGTCGAGCAAAGAACTACGCAGATAAAAAAAAAAACACCGGAACGCCGCCATTTTTTTTTTTCTTTCTCTTTTCCCGTTTCTCTCCTTACTTCGCTCTTGGTGCACGGAACACCGCACCACCACTACATACGTTGTGTTTATCTGCACCCGCCTAAAGATCGCCCTCTAACGCGTTTCAGCAGCTTTTTCTGCCGAAGAAGAAAAACACACTACTCTCACCACCACCACCATTCCATCCAACATGGCCAAGGGTAAACGCTCCGCTGATGCCAAGGGTAGCCAGAAGCGCCAGAAGAAGGTGCTGCGCGACAACATCCGCGGCATCACCCGCGGCTCCATCCGCCGCATGGCCCGCCGTGGTGGCGTGAAGCGTATCTCGAGCGAGATCTACGAGGAGGTGCGCCGCGTGCTGAAGGCCTACGTCGAGGATGTCGTGCGCTCCAGCACCGCATACACCGAGTACGCTCGCAAGAAGACGGTGACGGCTTCTGACGTCGTGAACGCGCTGCGCAAGCGCGGCCACATCCTGTACGGCTACGCGTAAAACCCCGCGTTAGTTAGTGTCTGCCTGTTGAACGCACTGCCGCTGCGTTTTCGTGGAGCTCTTTGTGGGCAGCAATCGAAACGCAGCGCCGCGCAGAAAACAACAGCACCATAGAGCTCTATTTTTTTCTATTATCATCTGCCCTATCTTTGTTTTCTACACTTCCTACCCTACTCGACGTCTACCCTGAGGAGAGAGAACGCAATCCAAGAGAAGAAAAACTCAAATGAAGTCTCCTTTTACTGCCGTCTTCGGTTATCGGACAAGGAACTGTAGGGCAAGGAGTGACGGTCAGGAGACGGTAAAGAAGACGCAGTGACCTTTCACTGGTCGTTTTCTTCCTGTTCTGCAGTGCGCGTAACACTGTCTTCGACGACTTCGAGGTGCCCTTTATCCCATCCTCCTCGCATCACCATCAAGAGTGGCATGATTAATTGCCGTCTACCTTGACATTTCATTTTCCTCTAATTCTTCTTCCTGGTCCCCTTGCCTTATCCTTATTGACGGTATCTTGTTCTCCGGCTGGATGCACGTGTTTGCGAGTCATCAACTTGCTTTCGCCCCAATACCTCCCCAGCCAAAACCGTGGCGTATCTCTACAAAGCACTTTTCTCCCTCTCGTTACCTCTATCGTTTGTCTGACATCAAAACACGTATTAAATTTGTTATTTGCTTTTCGGGCCATCCCCATTTCTCTTCGCTCTTTGTTCTACCTACGACTCACTACAGTAACACAACTCCCAAAATGGGGTTTCCAGCTTATATTTGTGTCAGCGACGTGGAAAGCACGCTTTCTGATCACTTTTTATGTGCCGTCTGCTACAGACCGCTGCTCTTTGCAATGAAATCCGCGTGCAATCATCGCATTTGTAGCAACTGTTTTGAAAACGCACAATTCACTGGCTTGAAGTGTTCCGTTTGCCAGCAAGAAACACACTACAACGTGGACATTGAATTCAGCAACCATGTTACCCACCACGTGTACAACGTCGTTTCACAGAGGGCAGTGGATGTACTGAACGGTGTGTTTGCTGTACCTCACAACGACACATTTCTTTCCATTCTGGCGACTTGCCTCGATCGCGACAATCTCACCTTCAACTTCACGCGATTTGCCCTTCTCTTGGGAGTGCAGCCTGAGAAGGACGGTGAATCCACCACTGTCCTGCATAAAGCTGCCTATGTCGTTAACGAGATGGTAGAGTGCACCTCCGCAAAACAGCTGTGCGAGATTGCACAACTCAAGTGCGTGCAGTCGTTAAGAGTTGTGGGAAAATGGTTTCATGACTTCAAGAGCCTCGCACAACTCAAAAAACTACGCGAGCTCCACTTGTGTAATTGTGACGCGCGCATTGAGTTTTCAGACATAAGCGTGCTTCGACACCTGAGGCGGCTGGTGGTTGAAGACTGCACGATGACGACACTGAGCGGGACGGAAAGGTGCACACACCTCCGTGAGCTCTACTTTGCGCGGTGTCATGGCCTCGTCAGGCTGGCTCTGCCACCTCTGTCGGAATCAGAGTTCTCCGACCTGGATGGCACCCTCGAACCCTGCGCTGTGCGCTTCTACATGTGTCCGCAGTTGAGAACCCTCACCAGGGCATCAACGAAGGAAGTTTCGAGACTGCAAGAGTTCCGAGCGCCGGAGACGCAATCGAGCAGCCTCGACGCGTTGCGGGGCTGTGCCGCCCTGGAGACACTCGATCTCCACGGGTGTAGCAGTCTCGCGGACCTGACGCCTGTAAATAAGCTCAAAAGCCTTCGCTTTGTTAATATCTCCGACACTGCGGTGACTTCCCTTGATGCGTTGCAATCGTGCACGTTGCTCACCGAACTCAACTGTAGCGGTTGCGGCGTGGAAGGTGACTTGAGTGCTTTGCGACAGGCACAGAGCCTGAAGGTGCTGGAGGCCGCCCGGTCCAAAATCCGCAGCCTTGAGGGGATACAGGGTTGTGTCCTCCTCGAAGTACTCAGCGTGGGTTCGTGCGCCAATCTGAACGACATTACAGCCTTGACAAGCCTTCCGTATCTCAGAAATGTCAACGCATCGTACACCGCTATCGACAGCGTTTCGCCCATCAACTCCTTTGCTTCACTCGAACGAATAAATTTGAGCGGGTGCCAGAGGCTTTCGGATATCACACCATGGAGAGGCTTTGAGAAAGCACACAAACTCCGCTCTGTTCTCCTCTCCAACAGCAGCGTGCGCGACATTTACGTCTGGGGAAGCTGTCCTCCAAACCTGGAGGTTCTCGACGTTGCCGGCTGTGCGACGATGGATGAATTCTACGTGCTTCGCACCGCTCACCATCTGCGGGTACTGCGAGCAGGACGCACGAGAGTGAGAGACATCACACCGCTCCTCCACTCCGCCGCGGTGCTTCAGGAGCTACGGCTCGAGAGGAGCCGTGTCAATGACGTTGAGGTGCTGTGCAAGGCAACGCAGCTCTCCACATTGGATTTGGCGGAGACAGACGTGACCGATGTTGCGCCCCTTGCCACCTGCATGCCCGGGCTGGTCGAGCTCAACCTGAACGGGTGCAGGGTGAGCGATCTTGCCGTGTTGTACACGGCGAGGGTGTTGCTGCGCCTATATCTCTCCGACACAAACGTGTTGAATTACACGCCACTGGCCAGCGCTGCTGCATCGCTGACGACGCTAGAGCTCACCACGTGCTTTGTGGAGGACATTTCAGCGCTGCGTGCAGCTGTCAGGCTGCGGTGCGCTTGGCTTTCGAACACAGCGGTGGTGGACATCAGCCCACTTGCTGGCTGCGCTCCAGATCTGGAGATTCTGGACCTTCGCAATTGCGCTGTCGCTGACATCTCCGTGCTACGCAGCGCCGTCAGCCTGAAGTCCCTGTGCCTGTCTGGTACACGCGTCACAAGCATCGCCGACCTTTCAAGCTGCGTGGCGGTGCTGGAAGTGCTGCAGATTTCTGGGTGCGCCATACGTGACATTTCCGTGCTGAGCAAAGCTGTGCAGCTAAAAGAGCTCGACCTTTCTTACACTCGAGTCGATAGTCTTGAGCCCCTTGAAGCTTGCGCGCATGTGCTACGCGCCATTAATCTAAGCCACAGCCGCCAAAAGCACTTGTTCGTGCTTTCAAAAATGACTAAGCTGGCGGTCGTAGACCTATCATACACGTATCTTACTTCCCTTAGTTTGCTTACGCGCTGCGCGCCGTGCTTGAAGTCGCTCAAAATCCAAGCTTGTGCCGTCGGCAGTATTGCGGTGTTGAAGGCAGCTACTCAGTTGGAGGTTGTCGATTTAAGCTACACCCACGTTTCTGACCTCACCCCTTTGTCCGGCTGCGCGCCGAGGCTACGGGAGGTATTGCTGAGAGGGTGCTCTGTGAACGACGTATCGGTGCTTCGCACCGCCGTAAACCTCAGGCGCGTTGACTTAGTTGGCACTGCCGTGACCAATCTTTCCCCGCTTGCCAGCCGCGTACCATACCTGCAATCCTTGGCGATCGGCAAGGGCAGCCGTGGATGTGCTGCAACGCTGTGCGTCGCAAAGCAGCTGCAAGAGTTGGAAGCACCAGTAATGAATATGGCAACGCTGCCTCTGCTGGCCAATTTCCTATCTACGTTGGTGAAACTAGTGCTCGCCGGCTGCTCTGGCGTCACCAGCATTTCCGTGCTCAGCGAAGCAACAAATCTCAAACACGTTGATATTTCTGGCACAAGGGTGAAGGACATCTTTCCTCTTGCTAAGTGTGTGCCGGTGCTCGAAGTGCTGCTACTCACTCGATGCCCTGTCAAAGACATTTCCGTGCTGGCAAAAGCATCCAATCTGCGGGAAATCAACCTCTTTAAAACCAAAGTGCTGGACGTGAGCGTCCTTAAAGAATGTAGGAAGCTGCAAGAAGTGTATCTTTCAACAGCAGATAGATGTAGGCTTTTTTCCTTCTTGAGGTGATTAAGTCACGTCAACCTTTCTTTTAGCAATGTGAAAACACTTGATGGGCTTCAAAGCAGTGCAGCGTCTCTGAAGGTGTTGGTGCTCCGTAAGTGCCCGCTGGAAGACCTTTCCATACTGGCGAAGGCAAGGTGGGTACAACGCCTCCATCTGTCAGATACCCGCATCAAGACACTTTCTTTTGTGCTGTGCTGTGAAACGCGACTAAAATACTTGCGTCTTGACGGTTCCAAGGTGCATGACTTCTCCCCGCTATGAAAATTAACTCATTTGAGAAGTCTGGACCTGTAATAAACCGAATTCACTGAAGCTAATCTTCTCAGACCCTGTGTGCGACAGTTGGAAGTTCTGTCGCTCAGAGGATGTTTTGTGAGCAATATATCAGTCTTAGCTCGCGCGAAGTGGCTGACGCAGCTAGATCTCTCCGAAACAAGCATTACAGATCTTTCCCCGCTCGCTGGTTGCGCACCAGTGCTGCAGGTTCTAGGCGTGGAGTGTTGCAATGTGGTAGACATTTCAGTTTTGAGTGCAGCGGGCCTGCTGGAGTGACTGTACCTCGGCGGCACGAACGTCACCGATCTCTCGCCACTTGCTGCCTGTGTGCAGCGGTTGAAGCTGCTCCACCTCGAGGACAGTCCAGTGGCAGATATTTTTCTGCTGCGGGCGGCCACGAAGCTAGAGCACATATTTCTCTTTGGGACAAAGGTAAGCGATCTCTCGCCACTCGCCGCGTGTGCGTCACAGTTGCAAACGATTTCACTATCACCTGCTTTACTGGACCGGACCACGGCAATGACTAAAGCGAAGAAACGAATGACGCACCAATATAAGTTGAATCGGCGGCTCAGGGGTCTTTCGGGTGACTGCACTCATCGTGGAGTACTGATTCAGTGGTGGAGGGACGTGAGCGAATGCTACAAAGCGGTATGGTTAAAGTACGAACTATAATTTCCTGATGTTTTGTTAAGCAGATGCTTTTATTTTATATATTGAGAAGGGAATACGCCCCGCCCCACGCCTCCCTCAACAACGAACAGAAATACCTCTTGAGTTCCATCCGCTGATCTTCACGTTTGGTATTTGCCCGTTTTTTTTTTGTTGTTCTCAATCACAACCCTGTTTCACTTGTCGTAAGTGCCGGCGTATTTACGCCTTCTTAAACCTGGGAAAGAGTCTTGTTCTTCTTCTTGCGGGGGGTTGCTGCAAGCCTCAGCTGTTCTTCCTTTCTACTCTATCTGATGGGCTTCTCTAACCCCCGCACAATGGCTTAGTATTAAAGCTAAAACGAAGTATACTGAAGCGTTTTTTTTTTTTTTTTACCTTGCTTGCAGTGGGCTCTTCTTTTCTTTTCCGTTTTAAGCCTCCCACCCCTATAAGGCGTACGTGTTGAGCTCGTCTGCAGCGCGACACACTCGTCAACTGTTTTTTCTTCGCCGCGGCGACGGATCGCCAACGTTTGCGAACGTCTTCCCTTCTTTTCTATACTGTTTTATTTTTTTTTTCTCTACTACCGATGGAAGTTTGTGATTTTCTTTCCACCGGGAATCCGCCGAAACAGCCCGCTTTTTTGCCACGGCTGCCGGTCATTTTTGCCTTCTGCCCTGAAATTTTGTATTCAGACACGAAGAAACGAGGACTACCCCTCTCAAGGCACATCGAAGGATGACCAAAAGAGTGAAACTGAAAGCGCCCTCCGTACCGAAGTAGCGTACGTGAACATGGTTGCTGTGTTGCGCTGAATATCCGCCATTCAACATGCAGGTGGCCGCTCTACTGAGTGAACGGGCAATAGTTGCCATTCAAAGGGTCTGCACCATCATGCGACACAACGTGTTTCGGCTTCGAACAACTTTAGCCTCCTCTCCTCGCGATCTCAGGCTGCATTTGTCGCTCAAACACGACTTACCACCCACTCTCATCACTAAAAAACAGGGCTTAATCGTGTTCTCATAAATGCGCTTTGCGTCTCAGAATGGAAACTGCAATGGCGCTCTGAGAGCGACGTCTCACGTTGTGGCTGTCGTGCGACGTTGAAGCGCCTGCAATCTGATGGTGTCACGCATATGATGCACTGCAAACGCCCGTATTCGATTCTGCGCACGCTGCTAGCCGTGACTCCGTAGGTGCGGCTGGATGCGGTGGCGCAAGGTAAGGCCACGCCTATTTTGGTCCACACAGCCGAAATGTGTGTAATTCTGGTCACTGCGGCGCACACACTTAAAACTAGTGCAAGCAGGAGCTGTTAGCGTTATTCAACGTGGTGGGCGACGCGGTGCGGGTTGTCACGGGTGACCCGCACGGACAACGCGCATAGTGAGCCACTGATTCTTCTCACCGACGGCAACAGGCAACATGCAGAGACGCTTCGCATCGATGTGTCAAGAACAACGAATCGCACAGAAAGCGACGCCATGCGAGGCGAAAGGCAGTGCTACACCTTTGCTAGTGTCCTGTCGACGGTTTCAAGGCTTGAGCAGCTCTTTACCAAATGTAATAGAAAGGCAGAGAGCGCCGCATGTACAGCCGCTTCTGTGAATTGTCCTCTGCACAACGCAGCGCAGGTGGGCGTCAACGGCGTGTGTGTGAGACGGTGTAAAAGTCTCGGTGGCCTTTCCATGCCCGTCGGTGCGCAACGCCTGTGCGGGCTAGGCACCATACGCTCTGGACGACCGCCGGTGATACGGTCGCCTTGCAGTCCCATGCCGGTGAGGCTCGATATCACCAGCAATCGGGATTTAGAGGTGCTTTCTTTGGCCGCCGCCGCGTCGCAGCCTCGGCTATTCATGACTAGACGGTATGGGGTGTGCAAAGTCGAGTTTTTTTGGGCGGGTCTCTGGCCTCTGCAGAAGCGGACTTTAGCGTAACGGCAGCTTTGCGGAGTCTGTGTTGCTTCTAAAAAGTGCCTCGCCGCCCAAAGCACAGCACACAGTCGGCCGTGGTGCGCGCGGCGTTTGGAGCCGCTACATTTACCCTCAGCTCAGCAGCGTTGGTGTGTCTTCCGACAGGTCTCTGGCAGATTTGCAAGGCCCTGCTGGGCGCGGTGTTCGCAAGATCTTACGACTAGGTATTGCTCGCTGCAAATCCCGGGCTGTCTTCGCAGTGACCCGCGGGTCTCAAACCTAGACACCCCTGGGGTTTCCTTCAAGGGGCTATCCTCATCTTCTCTGGGGTGCCACGCCTGGAGGTGCTCTACATGGTGGCTTGCGGACTGGCAGGCTTGTGGGCACTACGGGGCTATCTCTTTGGAAAAGGAGCTCACTGTTTCTCGTAGTCTCCCTTCCTTTTCAACACGAGGCGCCATTTCTGGCCCTTTATTTCTCAGGAGGCTGACTGCAAGAGTCTGTGGATTGCCTCCCCCCCCTCCCCAGCAACCTAAGCAGGTGTCCGTTGCTGAGCGAGGTCGACGTTAGCGATTGTGCGGTTCGCAGTAGCACCGGTGGACTCACCGGTGCACCGTGTCTTGGGAAGCTTGTTGGGTAAAACTGAAATCCCTGCAACACAGGCGGGACGAGCAGCGACCTTCATTTGCAGGGAAAAGTAGGTGCATACCAAAACGTGCTTTCTGAGAACCCAAATGGATGTGTTGGCGCTCCGTGCCTGGGACGAGTTTGCGCAAGATCCCGTGGTGTGCGCCACATCCGCTGCCTCGCAAGTTTCCCGATCCTGAGGAAATTCGAGGTGCCCAGTAATGACTAAATAAAGGGCTAAGAAAGTTTTCTCGAATGTCCCAGTCTGCCATCGCCAAACGGAGAAAGCTTGAATACAAAAGGGGCTTCTTTTCGTGTGATTGCTATAGTCTAAGTGCGGTGCCGTCTTCTTTCCCAATTTCGTTAGATCCACCAAAGTAGCTAAGTGACAATCAGGATGCTCTAATCTCCAGATCACCACGCTCACTACTACTCCGCGTTTGTTGGGGGAAAAGTTGCGTTTCTGTTTCTGTTTCCGTTTTTTTTTTCTGAGATGGAGGCTATCGCAGATTATGGTTGCCCTAAGCGCTGTAGCGAAAGCCGCTGTCAAACCACCTCCTCCCCTAGCCGTGTTCTGCTTCATTGCTTTCATCCCCTCTTCGTTTTCCGTTTTTGAGTATCGTGACTCCCGCCCGCTGCGCTGCGACGCCTCGTCGTTGGCTCCGCTATTGACCCTGTTGGTTTCATTTTGCTGCGGCGTCAGTTTCCTTCATGCATTGCTTGCTTTGTCGTGTCGTTGAGCAGTCGGTCAGCTTTTCTGCTTATTCAAATCAGCCCATTTTTACCATGTTTCCCCCTCCATCTTTACACGCACTCAGACAAAACACATTCTTTGAAGGCATTTGATAAACCGATGTGGTTTTCGCGCGGCCGTCAGTAGATGCAGTGTTGGTTGTTTGTTACTGGACGGAAAATCTCACGTAGGTGCCTTTTGTCTTGAAGGGTTCTTTGGTCGCACCCATCTTCAGTCAAATCGATTCCTTTACTACTCGACTTCTGCGCAACAAAGTGGTGTTCTGCCCTTGCGAAGGTCGAGAGGGATTATTCTACGTGACGGCGCAGCGCCGCGTACATACTAAGGGGGCTGTGTGTGTAGGTTGTTGCGCGGGCCGCGAGAAAGTGCCTCTTAACTTCTGACTATCAGACTCAAGAGGTAGCGGGAAGAACACATCTCCTTCGCCAAAGGGAGTATCGTGGCTCTGATTGGTGGTGCCGGCTTTCTCCTCTCGCTTCCTTTGAATCGATGGTTTGTTGATTGATTGTGCTTCGCCTGCTTTTGTCGTTGCGTTGTCGATGATGGTGTTGGCACGGAGGGGCGTTTTGAAAGCGCCGCCTCACATCAATTTTTTGACCACACAGGCGTCCTTTTCGGAGGAACAAAGGAAGAAGTTTTTCTCTGCCACGCCATCGCAGCAGAGCCAACGCGCTCTTACGCCTCGATGCGTTACGTCGAAAAGAGCAACGGAAGCGAAGGCAAACAGATAGTCACAGACCTATCCGCCACCCTCGGCGAGGAAAAGCGCTGCCGCTTTGTTGGGTTGAAAACAAATGGAGGAAACAAACGCTCACAACAGCTGCGATTCGTGTACTGCAGTCCCTTTGTCTGCGTGATTTGTTGCCATCAGCAGCGACAGTCGGTGCCGTCACAAGCAGCATCACTCACTTACTAACTTGTTTCTCTGCTACTCTATTGTGTGGCGTGTGTCTAGTGGTGTCTTTGCCGCCATGGTTGCCGGCAGTGGTAATCTCGGGGAGGCTGCATCGCAGTAACCTGGTGCCGATGGTGGCTGACGCTCTCCTACACTCTTTTTTTTTTTCACTCTTTCACTTCGATTACCAGAGAGTTTTCAGCTACACGCTACGGTATTACACTGCAATGTTGGGGCAGCGTAAGGACACATGGAAATCACACGTTTGGTGGATGTGACTCCGATCACGCGCTTTACGTTGCTGCTCAAGGGGGTTAAATAATGGGAAGGAGGTGGCTGCTCCTCCGTACCTTGTTGTGGTGCACGGAATCGTGAGACAAAAGAGCGCATTCAGCGCATAGGAAAGTCCGTTGGTCAGCGCAATACTGCAACGCGTTAGCGTTGACAAGTCAAAGGGTGGCGAGCATAGAGTGGGCGCGTTTATATTCTACCGCCTTCTGCGTGTGGGTGCCTGCTCTGAAAACAAAGTGCTGCCTCCATGAAGCAATATGCTGCAACCACTGAGGCTTGACGCTGCATAACTACAAGGGAGGAGCTTGATAACTTATCGAGGGAGCATACCTGGGATGCTGCACAGGCGCACCGATATTGATAGTAAAGGTCATGTCTTGGCAGATACACGCAGTCATTGAAGCTCTACGTAGCTGTATCGTTGTTGAGAATGGAGGTGATGCCTTGGCAATCCTTTACACCCGTCACCATGCTATTGTAATTCGATTGTGTAGAATTGCGCGCGTGATTTCGCTACAGCATCGTCACGAGGCCAGCTACTAGAAAGGTGACACTCCACGTGGCAGGCTCGTACGCCCATCACCATCTTTTGGCGGCGAGTCGGTGCTGAACACGACGGTATTGCTACTGCAGCAGAGCCCACGCATTCACCAGCAGAATGTGACATTGAGTTGCTGGCTGCAGGAAGCATGCTAGTGCTATGCAGGAAACGCGCGCTACGAAATCCGGGGGCTTTACAGATGGGGACAATGAAAGGGGACATCGCCACGCATAAAGGCACTTGCCGCCACGCTGCAAAACTCTGCCACTGCTAGCAAGGACGGCGGCAGTACCTTGTGCCGGCAAACCTCTTATCCCGTCGTTGCTGCGCAACTTTAAAGACACATGCTCACCATTCTGGAACAGCGTAGCGTTCCCAACAGTGAGGAAACTGAAAACGTACAGTGACGTCAAAATACACGTCATTATTCTGCAATGCGGCTTCAATTCTCGGAGGGAAGAAACTGCAGCTAGAAGCTTACACGGCTTTTCTTGCGGCGATTCCACAGTGTGCAGTGAGGCGTTGTTGTCGAGAAGTGCTGACGCTAATGTTGGCGACGATACCACCACGCAGACATGCTGTCATCGTCATCATCCCGTGGTTCAACGCCAGCTGGGCGACACACACTCACTTCCGCACTGCTGCAACACATTGTTGCTTTCGACGAAGATGCTGGCAGAAGAGATCGTGCTGTGTTTGTCATGACTCTGCAACAAACTATAACCAGCGAGAGGGCAACTACTCAGCACAGTCAGTCTCACACTGTACTACTGCATGGGCACTCGCAAGGGCAGTGCTGCTTTACAAAGGACACGTGCTCAGCAGACTGTAGTGCCACTTTGGTACTTGAATGAAAGGCGAAAACGTAGCTGGTTTGCCATTGTCGCGAACAAGGTTGAGGGCACCACTGCTAAAATGCAGACGTTCTTCCATGCACTTCTTGAACGTGATTACAAAGACAGGCTTTCATTGCTGCAGTGGTGTGCCGGCGCACTGTCAATGACAACCAACTAGACACTCTGCACACAGAACGCAGCTGCATTCATCATTGTCCTGAAGCGAAACTGCGGCATCGTGAATCAGAGTGATTTGTGGAAAAGGCACGCCATATTGTCACAAGGAGGTGCATGTTGTAACGCCGTGGTGCTGCTGGTGGCGAGGGTAGTACTGCAGTAGTACAACACACACAAAAAAAAACACAAGGGTGCCGCACTGGAGTGCCACAACGACGAAAGAGATGAAGCTGGTGTTGTTGTCGCACACGCGCTGAACTAGCGTTGCGCTGCGCACTCGCACCTTAGGTGGCAACGACGGTGACACCACAACATAGCTGAGCAGATTATTGATACTCTTACTGCGTGATTTTGAAAGCACAGCTCAACAGCAGGGCGCAGCTTTGGATTGCCGCTAATAAGTCAAGTGACACTACACCCGGCAGAAAGACTGGCGCTCTTTATTACTACTGTCCTGTAAAGTGAATTCCCCGAGATGGCGCACTCTACTGTCATCGCGAAGACTTGCGCGCATCGGTGTGCATTAGCAGAGCATTACTGCTGTCAACGCAGAGCACGGGATGAAAATGCGAGCATTGCACAAGTGACATAATAGACTCGTAGGGCGTCAGCAATAGCATGGGGTGCATCGTGGCTGTGAAGACGTGCCACTGTTCTCTGACACTGGATCCCTGCATCGATGCTGACAAGAATGACATATACACCCTTGCGAAGTTTCACGCTCGTCACCGAATTGTTTTGGCACTGTTGCGAAAGCGCGCTTTCACCAACCTACTTTACAGCAAAGCCCTAGTGACAAGACAAGTGAGTCTACACCTTACGGATGTACACACATCACCGCGAGTGCTTGCACTCAATCTCATTAGCATGCTACTATGCTGCGTGGTTGCCACTTGTGAAAAGGCGGTTGTGGCATACAGTATAGTCTTCTCGCTGGAGAGTGTCGCAATGGTACTGTCAACGAGGTCGACGCCACCGCTGAGATGCACGCAGCTCACCACCACACTGCGCCTCAGCGTTGTAACGGACAAGGCGAAGTGCATCGTCACTCAGATGCACATTCCTCTTCACACCGCTGGTGCATCGTCACCGCCACAAGGACCACCAACCGTGAGTACAGTGCCAAAGCAACTTGGCGTGAACAGGGACGACCGCAACGGAACAACGACACGCGCACACACAACATCGTCAGATGACTGCGACGAGGCCTCTATCTCAATGGCGTTGACGCCATCGTAAAGATGCACGCCCGTGTTTGTGACGAAAACGTGTCTTTGCTACCGTCTTGGAACAGCCGCTGGCACTTCATTCGGTAGGTAAATGCTCTCAACCCCAAGTCCCCGCACTGCACTGGTGCTCAAGAAGCCCGTGGTACCATACAACGTACTCAACTACCGTCTTCACATTGCAACGCACCAGAGTTGTCACGACCATCAGCCTCACAGCACATCCATTACACACCACAATGTCGCACCATAGCCCATATTGAAGATATGCATTTGCAGCGCCACGTTCCAACACCAAGTTTCCATCGACTGGAAAGACAGACATCACAGTAGGCGCACGCTGGTGTCATCACAAAGTTGAGGTGAAGCAGCGCTACAGGCGGACAGTTTCAGCGTAGCCGGAAAGCACTTTCCTCACTACATTGCGGCAGCGCCGTGTTGTCTTTAAAGGACAAACGGCACACTTCATCTGACAGACCCACACACGCTCACCATCATATTGCCGTTCCGTGCTGCTCATGATGCAATACACGTAGCGTCGGAAAAGTTGCATCTAGTTTCCTTCAGGAGCCGCCTCAGCGCTACTTAAGTCTAGTTCGAGCGTGCCGAGACGCGAGTGTCCCTCAAAGCACTGTGCCTAAAACCAAAATAACAAGGTATAGTACCTCATGGGGATCCGAGAGCATCCGCGCCTCACCACAACCACGTGCCCGAGGAATAAGCACGAAGCGATTTCAGACATCCCCCGCTGTTCAGCACAGTTCCCCGATCGCAAATTGCCCCTTCCGCGGGGGAAACCTAGCAGGCACGACCGTTGTGAAACAACCGCCTTCAAGGCCAGAACCCCGAACACCCACCTTGATAGTGAGGAGGCTAGAGCTACCTCTTCGGACGCTGCCCCTTCTCAAAAACGCGTTCGCGATAGCTCGTAAGAGAAGCCCTGATCACGAGGGCACGACGCCTTTTGAAAGGCCCAGCCCTCCCCTAACCATTTTGGGCACGAACAGGGTCCCCTTAAAGCAGCGAAGCTAAGTTAGCATTGCGCAGAAGGGCTTCCGAGCGGATGCCGAAAGAACCCCTCAAAAGATTCCTTAGACACAAAAAACCGCCTGCACCTCCAAGAAGCATGAAATCAGCTTTCAGAGCATGCCGCCTCCTCCATTACCCTTGAAACTCCGAAACGCAACGAAACCCAACTCCGTTCCTCCGAAGCCCTCCGAAGCCCCCGAGGAGATCACGTTGGTCAGAAACGCCTTTTTAGGGGCACGGAGACCGAAGGAGGCACGGCAACCGCCCCCACTAAGTAGACATTTGAACCCCATATTACCTTAAGGAAACCCCCGAAACACAGCATCTTCTGTTTGCCGTTTTTTTTTTCCTCGTCTGTAGAAGGAGCAAGAGGGCAGCGATACTGGACGAACTCGTTAATGGCCAGGAGGAGGAGGAGGCAGACGATGGAATTAAATAGTGCAAGAGGGAAGAAAAGAAAAGGGAAACCCAGAACAAGAAGAGATGACGATTTGTGGCCCAGCAAAACAGAATCATTTGATCAACACCCTCTATCCTATATGAACTTTTTCTAGCCCATCCATGCTTATCCTAAGGGAGGAAACATGAACACGCAGACGAAAACGGAACAGCTACGAAGACAGAGGTTCCCCGGGCCTTTGCTATCCAGAACGGCGGCGGTAGTTATTTTATTGAGTCGTTTGCTTTCGACACGCGCATAAAAACAACAGGAACGTGGACCTCCTGATAATAGCTTGCCCTTTTCAAAGGCCACTCTGAAAGTTGAAATCAGCTTTCGCGAACCTTCTGCGTCTGTTGTTTTATTCTCCCCGCCCCTTCCTCCAGGAAAACCAAAGGGCCCCCGCACACAACCCCCCACCGAACCATCGAAAACAAATACCCCCCTATCCCCACCATCGCCCTAGACAAAAAGGCCTAGTAGGAATAAGCAAAACGGAGGAACAACTGCATCCAGGAGGATCTCCTTTGAACCGTGAAGGCCTCGCTGCTCATACCACGGCGCAAAATAAGAAACCTCGACCCTACCATCTCACACGAACTCCTCGATCTCTGATAGCCTGCTGTTAAGCCATGGGCCAGCCTTCAAAAATAGAGTAATAACATCCCGCTTCGGCACTTCAACGACGCCTTCTCTAAAGCGAATTTTGCGGACAGCAACGAGGCAGCAAAAGGGAAGCACGCACCAGCAATTCAGCGAGGAAGACCAAAAGAAAGAGACACGATACAGAAAAGACTTAGAAAAGAAACGCACCTTAACGAGGCAGAGGGATGAGAAGGGGAAAGGTATTCACGCGAAGACTTCAATGCCACGTCCCAGCATGAGAATGGGTAAATGAACTTCAAAAAGGACACCGTCATCACTTTACTTTTCCAAAGCGTACGAGCTATCAAACCAGGGAAAAGATGCTATCGAGGCGAAAAGCGTAAGGCATCGCAAAGGGGAATGCACCGCACCGACGGCGAGTCGCAAGCACGGCTGGCTGTACCTGAGAACGCCTTCGCGACGAGAAAAAAAAAAAAACGTGGAAAAAAGAGGAGAAAGGGAGAAATTGGACGCGATTAAAAAAAAAAGAAAAACAACACTTCGGAGCCAGAGGGAAGGGAGGGAAAGCCCGCAAAGCACAAAGAGAACCCTACGACCCACCCCAGCCCAATAAAGCAAACATCCGTGCCAAAGGAAAGGCCGTAAAAACGTTAAAGTGGAGGCCACTGCGGTAGTGAGAAAGGAAGAAAACATTGGCTGTCCTGAAACGAAAAGGATAGCGACGGACTTTTCCCATAAAGACGACTACGCCTACGCAGACCAGCTGTCCTCCCAAGGCGCACCCCGCCCCTTCTGCTAAATTCACCAGCAGCTCCCCGAGCCCAAGGAGCTGAAAGGAGCATCTGCTACCCTCCCCCCTCGAAGACAATCGCCTTGAATGTAACCGACCTCTTCCTGCTGAATGCACGGGACGAAAGCCAACACGGTTAACTGCAAAGCCGCCTCCGCAACTTAAAGCGGGGCCCTTTGGGCTCCTCGGGTCTGGTTCCCTCATCAGAAACTCGGCAACTGTGCAGTTTCTGAAACCCAGCATGCGGAAATCGTCTTTCCAAATGACCCTGCAGAACTGCAACGCGCGCGGGGATTTAATTATGAATGGCTCGCGTTGCGAATTGGATTTTTGGAGGGGGAAGGGGTCATCGGCTCACAGTAAAAGAAAGTAAACGCACCAGGAGGGCCAGATATGAATTAGTTAAGGCAAGGCGGGGCAAAACAGAATTTACGCCGTAGCACGCCCTAAAGACCAACGCAGAGGGAGACGAAGAGTAAGCAAAACAAAGAAAATTTGTTGGGTTGTACCTCGCGATATTAAGGGCAGCAAAAACAATAGATAAGAGAGGAAGGCGCGGAAAAGGGCCCACTATGCAGCCTAATTAGCCAATGAGGGATACGAAGGCAGCTTGCCAGAGATGAAGCGTTTCAAAAACCGCCCTCCATCTCCACATCGCCTT
Source organism: Crithidia expoeki (assembly GCA_900240875.1). Classification (NCBI taxonomy): domain Eukaryota; phylum Euglenozoa; class Kinetoplastea; order Trypanosomatida; family Trypanosomatidae; genus Crithidia; species Crithidia expoeki. The sequence continues at coordinate 56,781 of OESE01000202.1, forward strand.
GGCTAAACTAGCCCCCTTGCCCATCCCACACGGAGCGCAGGCACCTTTAGATATCCCACGAAAATAAGGCAGTTTTTCCTGAGAGAAGAACTCGCGGGTTCATTGCCTCAGTGCGCCGAAGAAAACCTTTTCACGGCAATTTCACCCATCAAATCAACCCGAACACCGCCACATGCCTCGAGACGCCGCCGCTGTCGACACGCGACGTTTACATCACCACCCTAGGAGCAGACCTGGCGTGGAGCAAGGAGCAACCCACTTTCCTCTTGAGCAGGCCGGCTTGTCTGGCTGAGATCCGAAAAGAAAACACAGCTACTGCCTACGCCTTTTGTCCGGCAACGGATGGCTGCGCACCTCCGTTGACACGCCTGCCTCAGAGGATACCTCTGCCAGCTCGTCTTTGAGGCGCCTTTCAAAGTTTCCCATAGTTCAGCCGAGACGGGGGCATTCAACACGAGGGTCCTCGAACTGTCCCTCCAGAGGGGTGGTCTCGGCGAAAAGGAGGAACGGCTCTGCTTTTCTTGTTTTCCAAAAAGTCTTGAAAGTGCGCGCGGCCCTTCGTCTCAAAACGGTCTTTCGGAGGTCCTTTCTTTAAGGAGCTCCTCTGCCGGGCATGGCCCCCGGCGCTGGGCTGCCGGCATTACAGATGGGCGGCCGGTGCCGGGCGCCGTCCTTTTCGGGTTCATCCTGGGGTTAGGATAGGGCCTCTTCGAAGGCAACTCAGAAAACGCACGGGCCGCCGCATCCTCACCTCGGGAGAGCCGTAAGAAAATTTCTCCCGACCGGCGAAGCCGCTCATCCCCGCCGGAAAGGCAACTCGCGCCTCCGAGGCAATATCGGCGTGATCCACTGACCACGCCGCCCGCTGCCCATCGTCCTAAAACCACCCCAAGGCCCATTCCCCTCCCGACCATGGCATCCTCGATGGCCTACTCATGCTGCTGTATTAAAGTGTTGGTTTTCAAGGGGGCCCGGAAAGGGGACCGTGGTGAAAGAAAAGCGCGGAAAGCACAGGCAGGGCGCCCGTCAACTTCAAAATTTGCCCCGCGTTTTTAAGGAGCGACGAAGAATCGACCTTTAACCACGAGCCGCCTTTCTAACAAAAAAAGCGAAAAGGGGAGATGATGGAGGAAAGGATCATCTGGACTGAGCAGGAAACCTGCTCAGCGTCTCTGCGCCTCCTCCCCTCGGCAAAGCCAGGAGCCTCCCTGCCGCACACCGCAGCTGACTATCAGTAAAAAAAAAGATCGCCCCCAACAACGAAGCGCCACACACATGGGATTACGCTCATTTTTAACTTCCGGAGAGCCACCTCATGATGTAATGAAGGGACACGCGCGACCCTCCTTAGGCCAAAACGCGCCTTCGATCAAGCCCCCAAGGCACGAAGCGGTTTCGGAAGAGGGGCGGGGAGCAGAGACCTTTCGCTTCGAAAACTCTCTGCAAACCAAAAACATGTCCAAAGGCGACCCTTTTTAGTGGACGCTGGTTACCTTTTGGCCGGCTAACTGTTCTTACGCGCGCCTCCTCCTCCACCCTCACCAACACCCCCACTGGCGAAGGCAGCGGGAGAACCGGGAGGCTCGGGCCCACATCGTATCCCCACCGTTAGCTCTGTAAAGAAGAACTTTTCTCGGGGCGGCTACTCTCTCCTCCTGAAACCGGAACACCCTTCGAAACCCCACCACCGTCTCACCATCCAACGGCGGTCGTCCTTCTATATAAGATGGAGAAAAAGCTCCGGCCCTTGAATTCCAAGCATCCCCTCCTGAAATTAACACACTTCAAATGAAACATTTATTCCGAGACAGGTACGGACAGAAGAGAGCCGGAACCAACAAATTCTCCAGGCCGCAGGCGGATTTTGACAAAGGGAAACCCGTGGCGGATAAAAGGTTTCAAGGGCGTTTGGCTGAGCTGTGGAGGAGATGTTTTCACCAAGGCAGCGCTTCCTAAAATCAAAGAGGGTCTCGCTTCTGGAACCAACATTCTTAAGAACGCGGAGCGATACCGGAACCCGCCCTCCTATAGGACCATTTGCGGCGGCTCTGTTTTCCTTTTCGCCGGCGCCAGAAACCTCTCCCTCACCTTTTCCAATTCGCAAAAGGACGCCTCACCACCTCGTCGTATCGATTGAACCGCCCCCCATCCCGTGCACCACAAGCCAAACCACTAAAGAGGTCGAACGGCGGGTAGTGCGCACGAGAAAAACTCTGCGAGGCCCCGGTCGACCACGGACCCACAGCACTCTCATGAACAAAGCCCCTTTAGAGCAGCACGTGGTAGCGGTTGTAGCGGCGAAGCCAGGTGAGGCCGCGACTAAGAGAAGCCATGAGGCTCCGTGCGGCTCTTAAAATGCCCTAGTAGCGGCAGGTGGGGAACACCAGACGCCGCGCCGCAAACAAGAGCCTCTCCAGGACATGCTCGAACTAGACCACAACGATCCGACTACGCCGCTGGTAGGAGAGTAGATGTTCGCGTGTTGTCGGGCAAAAAGCAATAGCATGGCAGGCGTTGATGAAATGAAATTCAATTGTTTCAAGACCACTTCCCAGGTTTTACCCCCGCCTCATCCCCGAACCACTAACGACTGTCTCCGTACGCGGTGGTAGACGTACGTGTGGCGACCTGCCTTTGCGTCGTGTATTCCGGTTCGTTCCCAAAATGGAAAGTGGAGCGCGTACTACCCCTGAGATCGGCAAGGGAACAGGCCGGCGGCACGTGCAGCTGCTAGATGCACCCGAAGGGGCCCGCAAAGCGCAACAAGTGGCCGCAGCGCTTGGGGATGCGCATCTGGAGGAGGAGACGTCTCGAGTAACACGCGGCTCCCTACGTTGCAGTAGCAAAGCCCGAAGGTTCTTACGGAAGAGGAAGGGACGTGACACAACCGCGCCCCTCGAGCTGGTTTCTTTTGGACCGTGAAAACAAGATGAGACGCAGGTGGCCGCCGCAATTCCTCACAACAACGGAGGGATGGGGCGGAGCGAGACCCGCAAAACACCACCCGCAGCATCGGTAGCACTCATACCGAGAGACCAGTCAGCCCCTGTGGGCTACAAAACTCGCCACGTGGGTCTCCCCGACCAAGCCATCGCGTCCTCAGAGACGCCAAAAGACTGCTAAGACGCTCGCGTTGGGTGGAGGGTCAGTGTTATCCCATTTGAGCGTCGCCAAAGCGGCTGACGCGTTTTTACGGGCAGCAGCGGGGCCGGACCTACTCGCGTGGACGAAAGCCCCTCCTGGACGTGGAGTGGGAAGATCGAATTTCTTTGACAGGGGGCTCCTCTGCGGAATCACTCAAACCGTCGGGCTGTACGAGCCACAGCTGCACTATTGAGCCAGATGTACCAATAGGATTCGCCAAGTTAGACACGTTGGACGAGCAAAGCGGCTTCACACATCGGAGGGGTTGTAAGCCTCCGATGAGAGACGCCAGTGCCCCGATGTGGCGGAGACAACACTTGCCCCCACCTAGTCCTACGCCTCGCCTCCTCCTGCTTGTGGATTGACCCCCTCCCGGGCCGTTCCAGCGTCAATCCGAAGGGCTATATGGAGCCGCGCATCCCTCTTCTAGACAGGAACGACGTCAGGTACGCGGCGGTCTTGCTCGAAAAAATGCCTGCGAGCACGATCAAGAAACCGGCAGTGAGACGTTGTGGCGCAATGTCCTCGTGCGGCTTCCGAGGTTCATGGTGATGCTCTGGCGGCTCGGGTAGGCAAACAAACTCATCTAAACCCCACAGGATGCCGATCTAGCGGCCCGCGGCTCTCCATTCCGAAAGCAGGCGTGCTCTCTTATGCGGCCCCGGCGCTTTCGCCGCCCCCACCACGACCCCCTCCGAAACGGCGGCGGCTGCCGTCGAGGCTGCGCCGCCCCAAGCCCTCGCCCGCCTGGAAGAAGAGTCGACGCGCGGCGTTGGAGGGGCATACGCGGTTCATCAGGTTTCCACCTGGCTCGCATGCCCGGTTTTGGCGGAGGTCGGCGTGTCCTCGCCGTCGGTAAGGAGAGCGGCGGCGCGGTCCGACCGACAAAACGACATCATCGTAGGTGTCACAAAATTGCCTTCCACGCGAGGAGGAGTAGGGCTCCCACGTCTTCTGTGTCCCAATGCCTTCGCGAATGGTCCATGTCAGGTGCGTGATGCTGATTTTGAGCAAGCAAATGAGCTTTATACGTGGTCTGTAGACTGCGTTTCGTTCTGGAAGCAGTGCGTGGGGAAGGGACTCTTAGGGTATGGCAGTGCTCCTGGCCCATGGGCAGGACAGTAGGTAGCGCTGGGGGTCTGTGAGTTGCTCCGGCGCATGCAGGTCGCCACTCGACGCCCAATCGGCCGGCACTGCCACGCCCTGGATTAGTCACAGCTCGACGTTGGCACAGAGCTGCCATTCGCGCACAGAGTGGTCACGCGCGCCGCGGGAAACGCCCGTGGGGCGTACTTAGGAGGCTATCGTGTAGGCCTGTGTCCGAGTAGATCTCCGAGATTTCCTCTTTCTACTGCCGCTGCCCGGCGATGTCAGATGCCGCTGCGGCGACTGCTGGAGATGCCTTTTGTTCGTAGAGCAGATGACGTCGGGGAGGAGGGCTGAGTAGATGTTGCCGTTCCCTTATAACTACCGAAGGGGGAAGAGAGCGAGTCGTGTCGTAAAAGGCCGTTTTCTCCTAAAAGCAGTCAGCCCCGATCAGCACCATCCGTGTGACTGCGTTTATTCGAACGCAAAGGATCTTGTTTACTGGAGGCCCTCTGCCGTCCAGTGGTGTGCGCCGCGTAGAGCTGAAGCTCTCTGTGCTTCACGAGTGCCGGGGTTGCGTCACTGACTACAGCCACCGCCTCAATGGCCAGCACGTGCTGTTCCATGTTAGCCTGGTTTGCGGCGACACCGGCCATGTCGGATGCCAAGCCTTAACATGCACGTGATGCCCTGTCGGGTTGCCATCGATGTTGCGCTGCCACACTGTGTGTCTCAGAGGAGTTCGGCTTTGTCTCCGGAACCGCTTTGGCACGGGCGAATTCTGGGACGCTGCGGCTGTTCTGTGCAGGCGACAACGGGAGAAGCGCATGCACGACTTTATCTCAAAAAAAAAAAAAAAATGATCGCGTTGGCGTTTTCGAGGACAGGGAAATGCCAGGCTGCCGAATTACTGTGTGAGAACTTCATGCTCCTTGCTGTGCTTCCAACGGTGAAGTTATGCTTTACACCGCCTTCCTGTTGCATTGGGCGATTAGGAGGGGGTGGACACCGCTGAGCGGCCCAACTCCAATTCGCTGTCGTCTACATGAATAGCCTTCGCTGTCGGGTTGGGTGACTGAGTTTGTGATGCAGTCGTTGCTGCGGCAACGGGGTCTAGAGAGCTTGGTGTAATGGCTGGATTCCCGCTTTTCTGCAACTGTGTCGAGGACTGAGTGGAGTTGTTATTAGTCGTTATGGAATGATGCAACTCGGTTGTTTCGGCGAGTTTCGTCAGTACCGAGTGGATGCTCTGCTGCACAGGATCGCTTGCGTTGGCGGCCTTGAACTCAAGTAACAGGTGTCGGACATGGCCGCGAGATTTGTAGTCCATTTAGGCCCCCGAGGAAGTTACGCGAAAATCAGCTGTAATTGAACCAGTGCTCTGCTTACAGACTTCCGCGTGAGCTGGTAGGCCCGAAGAAGCACTCCTGTCACACTTCGTACCGCATCCATCTGCATTGCCGATGCCGCCACTTGTTGCGGGAGGGTATTCACATCGACGCTCATCGTTTTGTAAAAGGATTTTTCTCGTTTGTGGGCACACACGGCTTCATCTTGAATCTTGGCAGCAACTGTGACGGCTCCCGTGGCGGCAGTAACTGCCCTTTCCTGAGCCTCTCGGGCATCAGCGTACGCAGATGCCACGCGCATCCGCGTCTTCGCTACCTCGGACTTAGCACTTGCCGTGTTGGCCGAGCGCGATTCATTCCGTCTCTAGACGGAGCCTGCTGCAGCGTAGAAGTTTGAAGTGGCGTTGGTTGCCACGTTGTGTGTAGTCTGGGTCTTGCTGTCAGCGATGCGGAACGCGTTGGACCGGATATTGGGGACCTGCGCCCAGCATGACTTCAGCATTGCCTCCCTCAGAACGTTGTTCTGGTGGACCGCCGGCAAAATGGGTTGCATGAATCGAACGTAATTGACGGCGACATCGGTGCACGACCGACGCGGTGTTTGGTCACCCCTCACCCTGCTGGTCATGCGAGGAGGCATGGTGCCACATTACCACTGCACTGCTACTTCCCTCTTTCTCTGGGAGCGGATACCCGGTGACGTCAGCAGCTCAGAGCCACCTGCCGTCGGGTAAGGTGACGAATCATCCATACTCTTCGAAGCCGCCCTCCCAAGTGATGTCGATCAAGACGGATGCTGGTGAAGGGCGTCGCAGCGGTGTAGTGAAATACACCGCAAGCAATGTGGTACAAGTACTATGCACTCGCGTAACGTGAAGTCACACTAAAAAGCAGCGCCATTACGCGGAGCATCGGCACGTTTCCTCACAGCACAGCATCATCGTTATCGATACATAAGTCAAAGCTGTTCTTGCGCAAGTTCTCACAGCGAGCTTTGTAAGACCTCGCACAGGTTGTCGTCACCCACCTAACGCGTAAATGCAAGTTAAGAGAAAACGCCGTACAGAGCTCGCTTTACTTCTTAATTCCACAAACACATAGTGTCTACAAATAAAGAGTAAGACAGAACTTTCATTCCGCTTCCGTAGTGGCCTACAGTACGTGTATTTGCACATCAAACGCGTCGTCGAGATCACCATGCGGCGCAATGCGATAAAACCAATGCAACCAATATTCAGTCAGCTTCTAGGCGCGCGAAAGTGGGGCTTTCTGAAAAGTGAATCTCAAAGGATCGCTCAAAGGGACAGGAGTCCGTCACTTTTGCTGCTCACAAAGTGCTCATCAAACAGCACTTCCATAAAGAGCTCGATCGTGACTCATGACTGAACTTTCGTTGAACTCCAGGATTCCGCCATCACGTGAAACGCCTGCCGTCGCTGTGTCGCAGCGAAGAAGAGTAAAGCCATGTTACTCATGCGCGAGTGGCGAACTAAGTTGAAGCAAGTGGACGCCGCAACCCCTTTTGTGTGTGTGCGGCCTACTGCACTCTCAATGCACGTGCGTGCACCCTCGCCAACTGTTTTTACGTTGGACACGCTCTTGTCCCACAATGCCACATGCCACTGTGTGTCGGGAATTAGATGCTTGTCGGCAAAGCACACGTCTTCTCATCGCAGTTGCGACGCAAAAACACATGACTGCAACAGCTACGCATCACAGTGGTGTGTGTGTGTGTGTGTGGTGTGTGTCAGCAAATGCAATCAGGACCCTCAAAAGGGGTTTATCACAAACGCATCGAATACAACAGTAGTAAATGAGCTGCCGACAATGAGAAAACCGTGGTCACTCGAGTACTCGCATTTTTAGATGGCTCACGCGTCAGTCTTGTGAAACTCAGCAGTTACCAAACGGAGCGGATTACACTCTGCTAATTGCTATTCAGAAACAGAGCACACGGCGCAACAGTTTCGATCGGTAAAGCACTAGAGGCGCTGAAGCCGCTTTACCCCTTTCTTGAGGAGTGTGCGATGCAAAAACCAGCTGGCCAACAGTACTGCTTTGCACCCTCGTGACGTTCTTTGGAGGAAAAAACTGCAGGGGGTTGTCTGGGAAGGATTCAACCCTTCTAGAAAGGTGCAGTGCAATGCGGTGCAGTACCCTTTTAGAGCTTCGTAAAGCTAAATCACATTAAGTCCCTTCTAGTGAACTCAACACGCCAACCAACAGTTTTTTGTGAGGAAAGGAACCCAAGCTATCAGTTTCGAACACAACAGGTCTCGGTTAAATGAAGCACAGCGATCAAGAGCTCACGCAGTACCCCTCGACGATGCCACAAACCGTGAATTGCACCAGCGAAACCCGCCACTCTTTGAAGTGAGTGTTGCACTTAGTGAAGAGAGGTCACTTACGCTATTCCTCCATTAGGCTGAAGAGCGAAACAAGCACTTGTCTCTAGCTGAAACACAGACTTGATGAAGTTTTTTTGCTTCGCACGCTCGGAGACCACAAAAGGAACGGGGACCAACGCTGCGCAAAACCGCGGTTTTGAGGAAACGAGTCAGAACTCTGTTTGACGTTGCTTATTGTTTTCTGCCTGAGAAAAAAAAGAAAGACGATTGCACTCGCTGACGCATTTGCTGGCGCTTCCCCTCTACGAATGCGATTGTTTTTTTAGTAATCGTGGCGAAAGTGACTTAGGGGTGTCCCTCTCTACAGATAGACTTGAGGCTGTTACACGACAACAACAACGTAACGCGCTGAGCGGAATAAACGAGAAGCTGAAGCAACCTTGTGTTGCATCTCCGCGGATGGTTGGACTCGTGCCGCATAGTGCGTTCCCCGTATTGTGGACCTTTTGTGAGAGTGCGGCAGGATGGCAAACGGCTCTCGAGTGAAGTTGCAGTTCCAAAGCCTTCTTCTAGTTAAGAAACCGGCACATTTGAAAGTTTGTGTTTAGAGCCGTACGAGGATTCTCTACGATGCTGCAAGAGAATAGACTTGATGGAGCTTAGGCACGTCAGCAAAGCACGTTGAAACAAGGTGTCCACATCGATACCTCGCACACACAAGAATGCAAAACGCTCAGCTCGCACTTCTCCTTACACATGGCACTTGCTGTGTGGTGAGTTCTGACGCCAATGTGTTTCACACCGGAAGAGCGTCAGGCGTGGCAATAGACATCACAAAGCAAATCTTGTGTTCGTGGCAACTTGCTCCGGTAGTCCTTTTCAATGGTGGCGGCCAGAGAGCATCAAAACACTAATTCAAAAGGTGCGTCACTGCGATGCTTCTGATAACCGCCTTAAAGCTATTGATCATTTCCAGCCTCGACGTGTATGACCGCCAACAGAACAGTTGCCAGTTGCTCTGTCCGTCATGCGTTTCAATTTCACTTCAACGCAGAGAATATATCGTCCAGCGAAGAATCACTGTGTAACCTCGGCTAAAGCTCTGCCGCGAAGCTTACTGAATACTCTCCAGGGCAACGGCCGTCTGCGCAATCTTCTTTCGTGTGTCTTGCAATCTCACTACATTTCCGTCAAGGCCGCTGCTGCGTCTACACAGCAGGAGCGTGATGCTGACTGATGCCCCAGCTTGTGCTGATGATTCAGCTCTTCGAGCAAACTGCAGGCTTCTCCTACGCAACGAATCGCAACGCCACCTCGCGTCTAACGGGTTGCCCTAAGATGCTGTTCTAGTTCAATAACTCCATGCGATTTCAAACTAAAAAGGAGGGCGGGAAAATGAGGTAAAGCAGCTGGGAAACTAGACGATGAGTGCACAACAGTTCCATAGCCCTACCGTTGAATGGAGGAAGTAGCGAAGCTCGTAAAGCACTGCTGAGTTACTAGAAGCAGTGACACCGAGAATTTGACTTTCAATTGCAGTGGGAACCGTAACTACGAAGTGGAAGGCTTTCTTTTCAAAATTCCCTCCAAAGCGGTGCAAGACAAGAAGGAAAGAAAAAACCTTCAAAGCGAGAGACGAGCCGTAGGAAAGAAAGGGGAAATAGGAAGCGACGCTGACGTTAGTGTTACCAATCCTTCTTCACTATTCCACCACTCAATCGTTCCTCGCTCAAGCTCTCACCGACGTTATGTGGCACTGGTGCTGGAGGTCAGTGATATGCACGCACGGACGTGGTGATGTAGCAGTCGCATCTACCATTGCGTTTACAACAAATGCTGCCGCACTCACGTTGCCTAATAATGAGCCGGACTTTCAACGGAAGCAAAGCGTCTTTACTAAATTCGGAGCCGCAAGAATACCAGTTTGCGCACGTTAAGCACTAACATGTAAGCCACGGCTATCCTGAGGTTAATGATACAATGGCTTTCAGTGAATTGAAGAAAGCAGCATCAGTGCAGCGAGCGCCACGTAGTGGTGCCGTTTGGGTCTTCGATTGCCTGTGGACACTTGGAATGGGGGAGAATATCTGTGTAACAGTCTCCGATGAGTGGCCTCCTCTCCTTTCGAATGTCGTAACGACACAGTTGTCACGTTGCTTAAAAAAAGAAAGAAGGAACAAGTGGCGGTGCAGATCAAAGCGAAACTCGCTGGATCACCCAAGAAAGTAAAAGAAGGTAAAGTGAGCTTTGCGCCAGAGGGGCAAGGAAAGATGCCTTGCATACTCACTGTAGCGCGGTATGACAAGTTCGTTTCTGCCACTCAGTGCCGTGTAATCGACGCCACAGCGATGCCCCTTCGAGTAATCAGTGAAATCAATCATTCTTCCTCGTGAGCAAAAGCGGCCCGGTTCAGAGTGAGCATGTTTCCATGGAGCGCATTATAAGAGGCAGTTCTTTTAACGCTTCGTTCCATTAGTGCAGATCCGCAGTGAATAGCAAAAGAGTCTTCGGTTGCACCACAGTTTGTTTCCGCACCAAAAGGAAACTCGTCGGCGTTGAAATCTAGGAAAGACCTCGGAAAGCTGATTGCCTTCAATAAAAACGACCAAAAAGGGCGATTCGGTGCATTCCAGCTGCTGTCGTTCGTCACAAAACTGCTCTTGAAACAAAAGAGGAAAGCACCTGGATCTACTTTCGATGAAAACGTCCAATCAGCAGTTGTGTCGCAAACCGTTAAGACGATCTTCTCTTATTTCAAGCAGCAAACCAAATTGGTTGCAACAGTCTCTGGACATTCGATATAAAAAAACGATAAAAGAAAATAAAGTTGTGCACGAGTACGTTTAACCAAATCCCTATTAAGAACTGAAAGACAGCAGAACGACAATAGAGGTCAGACAAAGAGGTTTGTGCGCACTGCTTCAACAGCCAGGAGCGATCAGAATGGTGAGACAAAAGGCCAACAAGCTACGCTAAGGAAAGCTCCCTACTGGAGTACAGCGAGCTCGACCAGGAAGGCGAGGAGGACCGCAACATGCAAGTAAAAGAGCACGATGGTTCGTACTTGCTGTTGTCCCAGGACTGCTAGTGCCTCCTGGCACGTAGTGAGAGGTATAAAAAAATGCAGTGCAGTCGAGCTTCAGACACAATATCCGGCGATAAGCGTTTAGCTGCCCCTCAAGAGCACGACAACCGAAAAGGAAAAACTGCAGAGGTACGAAGCAGCAGGCCAGCGTACTGCACCTGGGACAACCGCTTCTAGAATCGCTAACACAGAATTTGAACGCGCTAAACGCAGGTGCACAGGGCAAAGAAGAAACACTCAACATTCAGAAAAGAGAAAATAAAAGCTGCGTTCGGCTAACAGATGATCTGGGTCCGACAAAAGGAAGCTAGACTGCTGCCCCCCCCCCCCACATGTGCCCCGAATGTCTGGAATTACCAAATTGTTGGTGGTGCGTAGGGGGGGGGGGGAATGTTCCCCACACCGACGTTGCCCAAGCAGAGTTTTCGGAGAATAGGAGCGCACTTGGCCAACGACGAAAGATCGCTCACTTTGGTGCCGCCAAGATTCAACTTCTCTAGCTTTTCTGGCGGTGCGCAGTACGGAGATGTCGCTCACGCCGGTGCTCACTAATACCAGCAGCTGCAGGACAGGCGCGCAGTTGCCCAGTGGAGAGATGTTGCACACCTTGGTGCCATTGGTATTTAAGGTGCTCAACTTTTTGGAATTGCGTAACATTGTGATGTTGTCAGTCTTGTCGCAAGTGCTAGCACCAAACACTTCCAGGTTGGGAAGGCATTGCTGCCAAACAGAGATGCGGCAGACACTACAGCCACCTAAAAAAAAAAAAAAACATACACAGCTTTCGCATCTTATCAACGTTCTTCCATGGGGTCAGGTCGAAGAGCTTCCTGTACCCCTCGAGGTCAATTTGCTCGAAGGTATGGAAAGCCGTAAGAGAGCGTATGCCGTCTAGGGCGGTGTGCAACAGATATGTTCGCTTCAGACGATCCAGTACGAGCACACCTACGATGTTCTTCAAAGCAGTGCATCACTCGACGTTGAGTGTCTCCAAGTCAAGGTAATTGGTGAAGCCATTCAGGCTGGTGATGTCCTTGAGTGATGCGTCCACGATCCTCAAGTCACGTAAGCCAAACAACCCACCGAAATCACCTCATGCACCACAACCGCTAAGCCGTAGTTCTCGTAGTTGCTCGCAAGCCCACAGCACTGCAAGGCTGTGTGCAGCGCTGTTGGAGATGTCCAGGAGCGTGAGGTGTCGGAAGCACTCAAACGGTCGTACATCAGAGAAAGCTGAACGCTCGTGGGGGCCGAGAATGTTGAGAGCGTTGGCCTTTTCCAAAACGCTGAGGTCCGATATTTTGTTGCCCGGGGCGCGAAATTCCCCCATCCCTGGTGTGCCACTGTTTATGGTGAGGGTAGTAAATGTAGGGCACCGGTGGATTTCAACTGAGCCGGGCTCTTAACAGCCGTTCAGCGATGCTGCCCTCTCGTCTCGCATGGGTGGAAGCATCAGCTTGCATAGGTTCGGACGGTCGGAGAACCGAAGGACACGCAGAAAGCGACACCTCCCGGTTCTCTCCACATTTGCTATCCCGCAGTTGACGACACGGAGTCGTGCGTGAGACGGGAGAGTGTCAATGTGTGCAAAGGTTTGAAGTGCCGTGCATCCGACCAGCTGCAGCTCTTGCAGCTTTAAAACCCCTTCGAAGTTGCTGGGGTCGTTGAACCACTCTCCCATGATTAGGAGAGAGTAGGTGGCGCTGCAACCTGGAAACGCACGCAAGTCCCCAGCGGATTCGCAGACTGTGGGTCGCGTGTACCTGGCACTGTGTTGTTCTGGGGGAGAACCTGCTGTTGTCACATTCATAGACGTCATCTCGAGTTCATCGAGGAAACGTGCAAGTCGAAAGCCAAGGTTCTTCTGACCCGTGCAGCGAATCAGCCAGTACTTTATCATCTCCCCCGTGAGCGTCGGAAATTGACCCTCCACGTACTCCAGTCTCTGCTGTTGAACGGCGCCAATGACATGACGCCGTAGCTTTTTTTTTTTTTACCAAAGTCCCCGTTTACTCCCTATTCTTCTGTTTTGAGACGGGAGCGAGGACATCGATCGTTCGTTGCTCCGCTGAGCTTGGTCGAATACTGTTTGCATACCCGATGACGGCATGACCGCTCTACAGAGTCCAGAAGCAGCCTTTAACAGATGCAACAAGAAAAGTCGTGAGGCAGGCTGGCTTCTACCTCCGCTGGGTAAGTGGATCCTGGAACAGCCAGCTTTGACATGTGTAAGCGTGTAGGCAAGAAGAGAAAAAAACACGCTGTCGCGGAGTGAAGGAGAAGCTCCGCTGTTGAGTAGAAGCAGGAGAGAACGAAAAGGTTGGAAACTGCTGGCACAGTTTCAGCTGCTAAAACACAAGAGGAATGGAAGTAAAAAGAAGAGCGGCTGCAGTGCTGTGTTGGTGGGGCCTACGACGACTTTGCTAAAAGGGAGTCAAAGAGAGGCGACGACTTTTAACTGGTGGGAGGATAGGCGACAAAGAAAACCGCTTGTGAGGGTAAGACGTCAACGAGCTCGAGAGCTGCTACCCACACGTCAAGACTATGAGGGAAATAACAATAACAAGGTAGAGATATAGTTTGCTCAGCTAACAGAGGCAGGCATTAGCTACGCAAAGGTGATGGTGGGGAATGAGGATTGAAAAGAATGAGAGAAGAGGAGCGAGTTGTCTGCGAGATTTTGTTTGCAAATTGCCAAGCCGTCTTCTTCTCTTGTTGTTGTTGTTTATCGTTCTTCTTTTATGGAGCGCGATGTAATGCTGCACTCGGAAACAGATACGTATGCGGTTGTTTCGCCGCACCTACCATGTTCATCTCAACCATCAACATCACTGCTGTACGTAAGGTAGCACGCTTCTTGACGCTCTTCTACCGGTCATTTCTTCCCTTCCGCTTTGCAAGGTGCACTGCTACTAACCTTAGAAAATAAATACCGGGAAGAAAATTCTAAAAGCAGCTTGAAGAAGGACAGATGCCCTGTCAAAGCAAATCCGTGAATTCACAACAGATCACCTTCACATCAAATCACCCAGAAGCTCCACCCAAGTTGACGTTGTGAAAGTAAAGTGTAGAAACAAAGGGTGACGTAGGTGAACTGCTCTCCAGGGAAGATTATAACCGCACGCTGTGTGGAACGAAGAAGACCTTGCAGCATAAATGTTGAGCACACTCAAAGCACAAGTAAAAGCAAAAAGCAAACTGAGTGTGATGAGGAGGGAGGATGCCGTCTCCTTTTCCCTTTGGAAGAGACCGTAAAGTGGTCAGCGAGCTCTTTAGAACTCTCTCTCCCCATATACATACACCATGAAAGGTTTAATGAAAGAGAAAGCGCCAAAGCTAGGCATTCAAGAGTGAAGCATGCGCGGAAATGCAAGCGATGCCTCCGATAACAGAAAAGCTCTAATATAGATAAGCAGCCGTAGCGCCTAGTAGTTCTCATCTTCACCGGTACCTCAAGCTCCGCAAAATCCCTGTGTGGCAACGTTGTAAGTGTGAGTCAGCATGCTCAAGAGACACACGTCGTAGCCGAACATCAACGAAGAAAGAAGAAGTATGAAAACGCACCGTCAAGTTGCGGCGCCTCCCTCTTTTCTTTCCTACTTTTGTCTCTTCACACCGCGTTGCTCTTGCCTGCTGCACCTTCCTTACGGCCAGTGAAGGCCTTTGACGGAGTTGCTCAGCCGTAGCTTGTCGACCAATCTCCAGTGAGATACGCCTACATCGGTTGAGTGAACAAGCAGAACAAGACCGCTGATGTCTCCGAAAAAGTCACTGCACTTCGAAAACACTTTTTTGAGCTGTTGACAGTTCCTAGATTCGATACGTTGATCAGTCGGCTCAATTCCGCTATCCTCTGGTCTTCTCCAGCCTTGACGCCATGGACAGTCCGACAAGAACTTTAGAGCATTGTTTGCGGGAAATGTTGACGCCCCTCAGCATTGGACCGTTGCCTATACAACTTGCAGTGTACAATGCAAACGAACTGGCACTTAGTGTCTCAAGACTCGGCGCACCAGCAACACCAGGTAAGTCCTTTAGATGTGTATTCCGTTGTACTTCAAGGTGCCGCAGCTGCTGACAGCTGCTCAAGACAATTACGCAACGCAGTCCGTAGTGCTTCACGATGATGGTTGGAAACCGCAACGCGCCACCAAGACAGCGGAGATCTCTCAATGTCACAGCTTGTTGCGCACCGATGTCGCTCAATAGCGGGCAGCTGCCAAGGCCTTCTAGGTTACACAAAACGCACTATCGCGGCGATCAGCTTTTTTCAGGCATGGCGCGCCGGTAAGGCAGCACAAATCAGCGCAAATTGTGTGGCGCACGTAGATCTCAACGAATGGGAAGTAGTTGTCCATATCGTCTACGTTCTGTAGACTGTAGTACGAGGTAATAACCTTCGTCAGACGCCCTGCGGCGGCATGGTTGGACAAACTGTGCAGCCGCTGAGTGAACGAAATGTGAAGGCCTGTTAACAGTTTATATCATGTCAGACCACGTAGTGATTGCGGGCTTCAGTGCAAGGCTGTCGGCTTTAGCAGACACTGCGATGCCACAAAAGCGATAAAATTAATCAACAACGCGATGAGCTGTTGCGATATCGTCAATTGATATTGCGGCCGCAACACACAAAAGGTGTTGGGCGCGATGGGTTGTTTCGCTATCTTATACAATTGCTTCGCGCTTGATTGAAAGCGCTGTCGGGCTGGAAAGGACGGACAGCGCAGAGGTTAAAGAGTCGCAACTCTCCCCAAACGGTGCAGCGTCGTCTTTGTCTACTGCGGGAAAGATGCGGTCGCACTGGTCCGCCCTCAATGCTGCAGGGCAAACTCAGCGACTTAACTCGGCGCCGACGACTGCCGTCAAGGATACTCTACACCACGCAGCAGGCGCTGTTCACTACCAGCACAACGGATAGTTTTCAACAACACACACGCACCACAATGAATCGGTGCATTCGGCCGTAACGGTTGGCTCCGCTAGCATTTGGAAAAGATGCACGCCGAAACTGCTCGTTACCTGTGCCACAGAAGCAAGCCGCAGAGTCAGGGCGTTTTGTGAACATCCCCGTGTCGCGCTTCACTTGCAGACCTACAGCCCTGAGCGCTTAAAATGTGGAGTCGCACGACGTGAAACTCCTCACCTGCGCAAGACTGTCGGATCACAGACTTGCTGATACCATGTGATCGAATTCTCAGCTGAGAAACAGGACAGCCTGAGTATCCTTCAGGCCAGGTTGCAGTCCTGTTCTCCCCAAGAGGGTTCGACGCGGTGTAACGGTGTGCATGTTCGGGTACCTTTGCGTCTCAAGTCTTTATATGCGTACCTGTGAGTGCTTCCTTCCGTCTCAATAACGAGGTTTCAGCCAAGGCAACCGATGTCTTTAATGTTGGTCCTGTCGGGCAGGTTTGGGAGATACCTGAAAAGCGCAGAAAGAGTGTTTTAAGAGTTAGGGATATATACATAAGGTGCCCAACAGTAGAAAGATTGAGATTAAAACCTGGCGTGGAGTCTCTGTTTTACGGCAGGTCTCTATTTGTGTATCCGCTGTTTGATTTCACTGTATTGAGCTCATTTTGAGAGTAAAATGACACGCACAACGGAAACAGGGCAAACGAAACACTGCAGGGCGTCAAGTTTTTCACAGTGTCTTCACAGTACTTCAGAAACCAACAGCTGTAGGTTTTCGTGTCTTTGTTGTTCCGCAGACGACAACGGTACGCTTACAGATTTTTTTTTTTTCATTCATATTCCAGTAATTTAAGTTCGCTCTTTGTTTGCCGTTCAGATAAGATAATCGATCGGGAGGGGGACGTTCCATTTGGTCACTTCGCTTAACCTCACAGATATCAGAATTTAAGAGAGTTCTCTTCCATTTGAGCTTTCAATCGCAGATGAGTTGGTCTGCAGTTGAATCGTGGTGACTAACTCTCCCACGCACGTTGTTCGTCTCGGAACAAAAAGGAAAAATGTTCTGCAGACATACAAGAAAAACAACAGCCGCATTGCCCCGAATTCCTGATCGAGAGGTGCATTACAATACCCTGTCATAAAAGCAGCTACAGCGCAAACCAAGATACTATGGGACTTTTCCGACACAGCTTACACAGCTTTTGCCACTTCGATGGTGGCGGTGCGTCCGCTCTTGAAGTACACTGTACCCTTCTCCCCGGCGTGGAGGTGCGTCAGGGCGCCCCGCAACTCCGCGTCCAGATTTGTGCACGGCGCACCGTTCACCAGAATCGTGTGGGCCGTCGCGTCGGCCTTCGGATTGTCGCCGAGGCTGGGTGTGTGTAGTTGAATGTACATACCGTAGTCGTTGACGATGCTGCGGAGGATGGGAACGCGGTAGAGGCCGCAGTACTCCGACCAAGAACCGCAATATAGGTACGGGTGGCCTAAACCCAGGTGGTGGGCCAGGGCGATGTTAATGCACGCACTGAGGCCACTGCCGCACGAGAAGACGCAGTTCGATAGATCCGGCACTCCCTCGCTTACGCTGCCTCTCAGGACGCTGAGGATGTTGTTGCGGATCTCCTCCTCGCCGCGCAGCACTGGGTAGCCATCTGGCTGCATGAAGTGCATGCCGTAGGGGAGGTTGATAGCGCCCTCGATGTGGCCCGGCACCGGATCCATCAAGTAGGGCCGGACCGTCGAGCCAAAACGCTGCGCCGCCCGCGCATCGGTGATGACGGCGTTCGGCGGAATCTCGTGAATCGTGTAGTGGTGCGCGTAGGCCGTTTGGAAGGGCCACGATGTGGTAGGGGCGGGGAGCGCGGCGGGCACTCCGGCCTCCATCGCGAGCCCAGCTGCCGCACAGGCCTGCGAGCCGCCGTTCACGACGTACGTCTCCACGCCGAGGGCGTCCAGCATCCACCACAGCCGGCACGCCCCCATCGCTCCGCACTCGTCGTCGTAGCACAACACCGGCTTGGCGTCGGTAATTCCGTTTGCCATGCACCATGCAATGAACTTCTCGCACGGTGGCAAGGGGTGGCGGGCGGTGCTGGCCTTTGTAATTTCCGACATGTCCTTGTCCACGTCAGCGCGTGTGGCGCCCCTCACGTGCGCCTTCGCGTATTCGATTGCGCCGTGCTCCTTCACCGCCAGCTTGTAGCGGCAATCGAAGATTCGGTAGTCGTCGAGGTGGTCCTTTACCTCACTGGGGTCCACGAAGACCTTCCCCGGGTGCTTGGCAGCAGCGGGCATCCTGTGTGTGTGTGTGTGTGTGTGTCAGTATATGTCGCAGGTAAATAAAGGGATTAATGTGCTTTTCGAAAGAACGATTTGCCGGATGCTACGCCGATAAAAGAACGCACAGATTAAGCAAAAGCGACAAAGAAGCGTGATTGACTTCGAAAAAGGAACAACGAAAGTGTATTCAAGAGTTTGTGTGATTGTGTCTAAAGAGAGACGACGGAAACCTGTGTCAATGGTGGCAACAAGCACCTTTAGAGAAGTGTGAGTCGTTAGAGGCTAAACGTGAGGAGCACCCTTTGAAGCTCCATTTAAAGTGGGAAGAGAAGTCAAGAACATGTGAGGCGTGCCTTCTCTTAGACAAAAAAAAAATCCTGCATCGTTACTTTTTTTCGGACAACGGAGACGGTGCCAAAACCCAAATGTGCCGCCTTGGCACTGCTGCAACAAATCGAAATAATCCCCTCAGTTGTCCAGCCGCAAACACCAGGATACCCGTTTCGAACATGAAACAGCCACACAAGGGTGTAAATATTTAAAGCGGCAGAGAGTTGCCTTTATGGTGGCCAGACACGAGTTAGGTGCAGATCTCGAGGAAGCAAGCCGCGATGCGGAGCACGACGTAGTGCCACGTTGCCCTCTATCAGGACAGTGCGGGGGAGGTGACAAAATGCGAGCATATGTAGTTGAGCGTTCTCTTCTCCAAATTGATCCATGAGAGTCAACTGTAAGGTACAACAAACAGCATCAGTCAAAGATACGGACGCCTACACATACATACGGTCAATGTGAAAGCGAAAAGAAGAAACAAACCGGGGAGATACTCAAAGGAGCATGAGGCTGCAGGCCAACACACGACAGCAGTAAACGCGCAACAAGAAAATAATAATAATAATGGATAAACTAATACGTGAACATTGCTCACTACAGATGAGGAAAATGCATGTCATTCCTAGATGAGCTGCCTATTGAACGCTAACACTACGTTGCCAAATACCTAGTGACGCCTCCCAAATAATAGTAATAAGTGACCGCGGTACTTATCCCCACTGTCCAACACGCCGCACTCTCACATAGACATCTCTGATCCTGCAATACAACTCCCGCATTGCGCTGCTTGTTTTGCACCTTCTTCTTCGCGCATTTTCACTATGCCACTGTGAGGGAAAGGAAAAAAAAAAGCAGGGACGGCAAAATCAAAAAGTGCAACAGCGAAAGCAGAGCGAAACACACTGCAGCATCAGCCGTGACGCGCGCTCGAAACATGAACAACACCAAAAATGATATGTGTGAAGTTTTAGTTCCAGTTGCGCACGATCTTGCCGTCCCAGTTCAAGCGGTCACCTTTCTGCATCGTGTAGTAGCGGTGCGTCTTCCAGCGGCGCCACGGCGAACCTGCCTGTCCCCAGTGCGGGTTCGCTTCCCAGTACTTTTCGATGCGCTCCTCCATCAGTGGCTGAAAGTGTCGGATGAGGCCCTGCACCGGCCATGCCGCGGCGGTGCCTAGGGCGCAAATCGAGCGACCCTCAATTTGCTTCGAGACGTCCCACATAGTGTATATCTCCTCCTTTTTGGCGTTGCCGTTGACGAAGCGCTTCATCATCTTGTCCAGCCACGGACTGCCCTCGCGACACGGCGTGCACTGCCCACAAGACTCGTGCATGTAAAACTGCGACAGCCGCTCAATTGCGTTGATCACGTCGGTCGACTTGTCCATCACGATCACGGCAGCCGTGCCCAGCCCCGTCTGCGCCTCCTTTAGTGCGTCGTAGTCCATCAAAACGTTATCACATATGTGCTTCGGGATGAGGGGGCACGACGACCCGCCAGGGATGACGCAGAGGAGGTTATCCCAGCCACCACGGACGCCACCGGCGTGGAGCTCGATCAGTTCGCGCAGCGGCATGCTCATCTCCTCCTCGACAGTGCACGGGCGATTCACGTGACCGGAGATGGAGTACAGCTTCGTGCCGGCGTTGCCCTTGCGGCCAAACTGGGCAAACCACTGTGGGCCGCGGCGCAGGATGGTTGGGGCGACGGAAACGGTCTCGCAGTTCGTAACGGTGGTTGGGCAGCTGTAAAGACCTATGTTGGCGGGGAAGGGCGGCTTCAGGCGCGGCTTACCCTGCCCGCCCTCTATGCTCGAGATCATTGCCGTCTCCTCGCCGCAGATGTACGCGCCGGCGCCGCGGTAGGTGTAAAGGTCGAAGTCCCAGCCGCTACCGCACGCATTCTTGCCGAGGTAGCCCTTTTGGTAGGCCTCATGGATCGCCTGCTCCACCGCCCGCCACTCGTTGTAGAATTCGCCGCGAATGTAGATGTAGCCGTATCGGGCCCGCATCGCGAAGCCGGCGACGAGGGAGCCCTCGACGAGCTTGTGGGGCTCGTGCCGCATAATCTCCCGATCCTTGCACGTCCCGGGCTCCGACTCATCGCAGTTTACCACGATGTAGCTAGGGCGGTTGTCCGGCTTCTTCTTGGGCATAAAAGACCACTTCAGGCCGGAGGGAAATCCGGCGCCGCCGCGGCCGCGCAGCCCGCTCGCCTTTATCTCGTTGATCACCCAATCGTGTCCCTTCAGTAGAATATCCTTTGTGCGGTACCAATCGCCACGGCGCTCGGCCGCCTCGATGTTGGTGCCGAAGTCGTTGTAGAGATTCGTGAAGATGCGATCCTGGTCCTTCAGGTGTCCGTGCACCCGCTCCAGCAGGATCCCCGATGAACGCAGAAACCCGTTGCGCATGGTGAATCGTAGACGGAGTGTAAACTGGAAAGTAAGCGGTAAAGGTCTAATAATAACAATAATAAATTAGAAAAAAAAAGTTGAAAGTAGCTAAACTGTAGTGAGGTTAAAGAGGTGGATAGGTGTCTGACTATGTGCTTCTTGAGTTTGGTTTTGCCTTCTTCTAATAGGCAACGGTGGTGGAACGTATAAAATCCCAATTTTTTTATTTTATTTTCGGCAGTTCGTCAACAAATCTACTTGGTAGCAAGCTTGCCGTTGGTTGTCGTATCTCTTCAAAAGTTGTGCTATGTAACGCCCCTCACATTCACGGCGTCGTTCCTAAAAAAAAAAAAACGTTAGTAGGTACTAAAATACACTTGCACCACCTGCAAGTGTGATGACAGTGGGTGTGTGCGTGAGTAGGCTGTTTCTACCAAAAGAAAGTTCTTGTCCGTGAAATAAGGGCCAGATGTTTCAGGGAGAATATAGCACAAGAAAGAAAGGCCCCGTGCGCTTCTGCTCTGGCCCAGTGAATACACTGTTTTACTCACTTCCACAATTCCCTCGTGGCAACACTGCCTGGATAGTAGTCGTAAGCTTAGGGCTCGGAGAGCAGGAACAGACAGATGTTAGCAAAACAGGGAACGTCAATGAAAAAAAAAAAGGAGCAATAGGACAAAAAAATGAAGTGAGAGAAAGTATGGTGTTCTTGCTACAAACAGAGCCTGCAATGTAGCGGGAAATAATACTCAGGGCAAGCAGAGGCATGCATTATGAATAATGGCCACGGCGGCACTAGAGTCTGAGTATCGTAACTCAAAACTAATTGGTCAGCTGCAGTTCTTGCTATTAAAACAAAAGGATGGCATTCAAGATACTGAGTTGCCCACCAGCTTCCCGCTAGTCTGTTAAAAACCGTATTATATTTTTCCTCGTCTACTTAGTAAGTAGTTCTGTTTTGTGAGTTGGTGAGCCTTTTGGAGCTGCGCTCGCAGGAGAGCCTTCACCAGCAAATCGAGAGAGCCGTAAAAAGAAGAGAGGCAATAGGAGACAAAAAACGACAGATGGAGTTCGTTGCTAGACACGCAGCAACGTGTGAATATATATATATATATATATATATATATAAAGAAGTCGTGCAACGCAAAGGTGTACGCGCCGAGTGAGAGCAACACCAACAGAATAAAGGTTGGGAAAAGAAGAAAGGTACGTTATCAAGGAAGCGGTTTGAGAGACACAAATAGAGTAGCCTTACTTCTTCTTTTGATGCGAGAGCTCGAGGCGTGTGAGCTCGTTGGATTGGCAGAGGTGGAAGGTCTCGGTGAGGTTCACGCACTCCGGGTCCCAGAAGCCGCGTTCGCTGATGCACTGCTGCGCCTTGGCACGCATGTCCACGCACTTCTCAATTTCCTTCTGCTCCTCACACTTCTTCTTAAAAGACTCGGGGACGTCCTCCCATTCCATCTGACGTCCCATCCCCACCGAGTAAGTCTGACCTCCGCCCTTGATGACAACCATCTCGTCAAATGATTTTTCCGTGAGGAATAACAAGAACGAAAACCCGTTTCTTCTTATTTGAAAGCAGAAACCTTCAACGCAGAAAAATGCAGTTGTTATGGAACCAATGTCGGGCGTCGTTTCGATGATGCTGCCGACGCTTTGAACACGCTTCGGTGATTTAGCTCGAGATCAAAGAAAAAGAAAATGAAAATAAAAAGATGCAGATGGGGAATAATTGTAAGTGGAGGAAATAACAGTGAAAGAAAACAGCAGCACGAGCCATCAGGTTAGAAATCTCCTTAAAAACTTCGATAATCGTTACGACAACAAACCCATGTCGTTTGTACATCTGATTTGTTGAATCGCCGCAGTGTGCGTGCGTGATAGAAACGCCGTTTAGTTCATTGCAGGCCAATAGTCATTTGACGACTGAGCTCGTGTAATGCAGTTCTTATCCTTCCAGCACAACAGCCGACTTCTTTTTTTTGTCCAGCTATGGCCACGCGCACCCAGACACAAGAAAACGGCGCAGTAAAGCTGCTTTACAAGGGCGTTTTCAATTATGTACACTCGTACTGATATGCATGGTAGCTGGTTACCCGATGTTCTCTCTTTTCTTTTTCTTGGTACTACACACTATATATATATATATATATATATATATCACCTTAACACATGAACAAAGACGATGGTAGACCGGAATAAAAGAGAGACGCGGTAGTTTATTAGTGCGCACCTCTTCTACCTCGTGCAACGGCGCAGCGCTGCTTCAAGTGTGTGGATTGGGTACCGAGCTTAACGGAGCTGAAGTGGGAAAATGAAAACAGTGTTTTAAAGTAAAGC
Organism: Crithidia expoeki; assembly: GCA_900240875.1. NCBI lineage: Eukaryota > Euglenozoa > Kinetoplastea > Trypanosomatida > Trypanosomatidae > Crithidia > Crithidia expoeki. Next base: position 80,058 of record OESE01000202.1, read on the forward strand.
TACGGAAAGAAAAGAAAGGAAAATGGTGGTACGCCACACTGAAACAACGAACACTCTGTGGAAGACTGATTTGAAAAACGAGGCCAATGCAGAAAACCCTCAAAAAGAAAGCACCAGCGGCGACAGCAATGACAGACAAGGGAAGTACAGAAAGAAACGTGGAATACCTCGCAAAGTGACAAGTCTCATTTCGTGAAAACTTCAAACTGAAAACAACGGCAGCAACAAAAACAAAAACAGCAATCGAGTCAAGTAAACGTAATCCCCGCGATGTCTACTTGGTGATGTTCCATACGAGGGGCTCCTCGCGGCAGAAAGGGCACTTGCCCAGCTGCTGCGCATCCGCAACGCAGAGAATGTTGCCGCAACACCACAGCTCAACAAAGCATCCGGGCGCCGGCGGCTCGAGGCACACGCCGCACACCTCCTCCTCATCACCGCCTATATCGGCACTCGGAGGGATGAGTACCTGGCAGGTATCCTCGTTCTCCTGTTCTCCGTCGGCGTTGCCTGCCGGGGCGCTCAACACAGCAGCCCCAGCGAGGGCGTCGTTCGGCTCGGCGAGGCCGTCGGCCGCATCCGTCTCTACGTGCGTCATATCGACTTGCTGTGCGAGTGAAATACACTTTGTAAGCTTGAGCTTCCTAAAAATCCACAGGAAAGGATGCAAGGTTGCTGAGGAGTTGAAGACGAAAGGAACAGAACAACGTTGCCGGTGCTACTCAGTAGAAACACCTTGCTAGAATAGCAAGATGAAAACAGAAGAAAAGGCCCGTGTGTGTGTGTGTTTTCCTAGTAGGTGGAAGCGTTCCTTCTGGAGGACAAAAAAAAAAAGAAGGGCGCCCATGTTAAGCGCGTGAAGGAGACGTAAAAGGAGTTGAAACAGCGGAGAATTCGAGAGCACAAGAGGGAAAAGGGTATTTTTAACTGTATGTATTGACACATACGAAAGATGAGAGCGATAAAAGACTTGCACCTTACAAGTTCCCCAACTGAAGAAAACAGCCCATGTCACACAAGAACAAGGTATCTGTGAACTCAAACAAACGCGGTATCCACGTTATCACAGTTCAGCTTCCACGTTGCAGTGGTGACCACTCACATCCCCTATTTGAAGGAGTGAAAAGGAGATCAAAAAGAAGAAGAATGTCTGCCACGCCATTTTTCGGTAGTCCACTACACACGTTTCGCTCTTGTCGGTTTGCGCAAAAGGACACATTAATCGACATTAAATGTTATCTGCATCGCTGTGGTTGACACAATACCACCCAACAGCAGCACAACGAACACCAACCTAAAAGGAAAAAAAAGAAGTAAAGAACGGAAGCTGAAAAGCTCAAGACCGTGCGTTTCGCTTTGGTTCCGAGACGCACGCAAGGCTCACGCATTGCCCGTACCTGTTTTGCGCGCCGCATTGGCGAGGCGCGAAGCCGCCTGCTTCGCCTCCCGCACTTCGATGTTGCGCTGACGATTCGCCACAATCGCCTCTTGGCCATCGAAGCGGGTGTGCTTGCGTCTACGCCGGTTCCCGCCGCCGCTGCTGACGCCCTCCTCCTCACTGACTGGCGTCGACATCTTGTACCGCTGAACAGCCTGCCGCTTGCGCTCACGCTTGGCGCGGTAGTGTGTGTAGTCCGCGTTGTCTGGCAGTGCCGTGGCGTCCATCAACGTGCGCAAGTTATCAGGTGCCTTCTTCGCCGCACAGGACTCACGTGACGGCGGCGGCGACGGCAGCGGCGCAACTTTGCGCATCACGATGAGCCGCCGCACGATCTTCAGCGAGACGCGCTGCGGGATGTTGTGCAGGACACGCAGCGACGGGTGTGTGGGGAGCTCCTCGTCCGTGTAGTGGTCCGTGGTGGGGTGCCAGAACGTCAGGTAACCACCGAGGACCAGGTGCTCCGCGGCAAAGAGGACGAGGTCCAGCACGACCTCATTTGTGGCATAGGCGGCGAGCGTGACAGCAGCCTGGGTGCCGTCCGCGACCGCCTGTACCTTCCTGCGCGGCTCCCGCAGGCCATACGGCGGGTCGGAGACGATGCTGTCGAAAACGGCGGTCTCACTGGGAGATGTACTGCCGTGCCTCCATGCGTGCTGCCATGCAGAAAAGTTCATCCGGGCCCGGTCGGGCGGCGGCAGGTTGTACAGCTTGAAGTTTGTCCACATGTTCGGCAGCACCCGCTCCTCCTCCGTTAGCGCGGCCAGCTGAGCTGCGGAGTAGTGGGACAGCGCCAGTTGCCGCTGCTGCTGCATCTGTGGACTCGTCTTGCCCTTGTCGGTGCCGGCTCGCATCGCACGGCCGTCGGCGTCGGAGCCAAACGTCATCGCCCCACAGTGCGCCGCCGCCACCAGCAGGCTGCCAGTACCACAGAACGGGTCGTACACGAAGTCGCCGCGGCGAACACGGGACATGTTCACCATCACCATCGACTCCTCCGGTGGCATCGACGTCGTGCCGATGTATGGCCGGCGTTTCAAGTCGTAGGTGGCAAGCAACGCGCTGCGGTTCGATTCAACGCACAGGCAACAGTGGAAAACATACAACAGCGGTCCGTTCGATACCCATCCCCGCGCCCCAGCCGGCGCGTTTTCCACGGCGTGCTGAATGAAGACGTAGTAACGCCGCTGCGGCGTGCGCCAGTCGACCTGGCCTTGCAGTGGCACGCGACGCAGCACCGCTTCCATCACCGCCTGCTTCGCCTCGCCTGTGTACTTCTTTCCAATCGTCTCCACTTGGTAGGCGTAACTAGCGGAACTGCTGAGGTGCGGCGTCGTCGACTCCCCAATGAAGGCGCGGTACTTCGAGGTGGACATCGCGGCGGCAGCACCGTCATGACCGTCACCTTTACCGCTGCTGCTGTTGCGGGCGTCGAGACACGCGTAGAGATCCTCCAGACTCGGTGCCGTCTCGAAGAGGGTGTAGATTCCGCGCAGCAGCATGCAGCGGGCGGCAAGCTGCCCGAGCTGCTCCGTCGTCGCGGTGGACTCGAAGACGCTGAACCAGCAGGTATCGCCGCTCTGCGACACCCACGGGATATCGTCATCGAGAATGGTGACAGGGACGTTCAGTGTGGCCGCGACCGAGGTAAACTCCGGCAGCCGGAAGCCTTCCAAGGTAGCAGACGACGCGAAGGCAGCAAGGTACTTCATAGTGCCTCAGCTATCCCACAGAAAGAGCTTTCTCCATCTAGCAACAAATGACAAACAAAGGAGAGACTTCTCTAGAGCTCCCCTTATGTGCAAGCAACAAACTATGGTGAGAGTGGGAGCAGAGTGTGCTTACTTCTTTGCTTGCTTGTTCCCCAATGTAGCTCTAACGAGAAAAAGAAGAGCTTCTTGGAAGATTCGACACAACTGGTAAGCGGACGAGGAAGAAAGAGGGGCTTGCAATGAGGAGGGTACCGAGAAAAATCACGTTGAAATGTTGATCTTTCAGCGAACCCTTCAGAAACGAGCACGGGCAAGCCAAGAACGGAAAATGCTGGCAATCGCAGCAATCTCAAAGAGAAAAAAGGGGAATACACAATGAGGAAAGGGACATCACAGTCGTAACTAAAGTATACAACGGTGGTCGGGACGCTAGGGACTTTTGGTCTTGGCTCGCTGCGCTGTCACCCTGGTCTGATGACAAACACGCTGCGGCCCGCACACAGGGAATGAATGTCACGATATCAACTGAGTACGCTTAAATGAACCACGCCGGTATATCACGTAGATTACATCCAGGTGCCTCACTTACTATACATGAATATTATGGACAATTGGCAACATGAAATACTCCCTAGTTAACATCCATCATAAGATCTCATTGTAAATATTCATGTACATCAAACTTGAGAAAACAAGAAAAAACGCAAAGAAGTCAGAAGCCTCCCTTTTCAATCAGCTAAACACCACAGCCGAGTTTCTTGAACAGAAAACAGCTGTGCTCAATGCCCGGGGTGGTAGAGAGCGGCAAGTCGCGGGTCATCGGCGAGGCGCTGCGCCAGCTGGTTGTACTTATCGCTAGCGTGGTCAATGTGCTGCGACAACCGCTCGTCCAGCACCTTCATCTTCCACGTCGCCTCCTTGCAATACAGAGCGAACTCCTCCGTGTCCTTGTCGCCCTCCACCGCCGAGGCGTCCACCGTCTTGCGGTACAACTGTTGCCGCTTGCTGAATTCCTCTTTCTCGCGATCCATACGGCTCTGCATGATGTGCCCGCGCTGAATGAGCCGCTCTTTCAGCTCCTGCAGTGCCTCATCTCGCACCTGCTTCGCCTGGTCCACTGACAGGCGAATCGTCAAGTAGTTGCCGTCAAAATTAGGCGGCATCTCGAGCTTCGCGATGTAGGGGGCCAGGTAGTCCTTCCGCGACTCCTCGCGCCGCACCGCCTCGGCAAGCTTCCGCGCCCGTTCAGCCTCCGTCTCCCTCGGCCGGTTGCGCAGAGTGTCGTACACGCTCAGCTGCGAGCGTACGTTGCTGTGGTCTTGCTCGATGGACTTGAGGATGTCCATGCATTCATCCATCCTCGCCCGCTGCTCCATCAGGCACGTTGCTTCCACAGCGTTCAGCCACTTACGCTCGTTGTACAGGTCCAACTCGCTCGGACCGGCCTCGCCCGGCAGCGTCACTACTTTTACCGGTGGCTCTACGGGTTTGCGGGCGGCGGAGGTGGCGATGTACTCCTCAACCGATGAGCCCGGCTTGGCAAACATGTGGTAGGGCCGAAGAATGCTGCCGGGGGAGAAATGAAAAAAGATCCACATCTCACCCGCCGGTGGGTTGCCACCCTTCACTCCTGGGGAGGGGCGTAAAAAGGTAATTTTCGCCACATCCTTATCCGCAGCAAGCCTCTCATTGCGCAGGAACTTCTGGCTGATGCGCACCGGGTCAAGGCGCGGGTAGTCGCGCATCGTCGACACGTTTCCAGGCCCCCGCACAACCAGACTGTGAGTGTTCGTCTCCCGCATGGTGGAGGGGCGGTCGTAGCTGAAGCTGCGGTACCACAGTAAGTCTCTGCGTCCCTTGTAGAACTCCTTCACCTTGCGCAAGGTGTTGCCGTCGTAGAGCAGCTCCGTGCGACAGGACAATCCGTCGCTGCGGGCTCGCCAGTAGAACTTCATGGTGCGCTGCCTGCCCGGCTCGTAGATCAGTTCCCGCAGCCCTTCCACCGTCGTGTCGTGCGTCCGCCCTTTGTCGTACCACTCCACGACTTTGCGAGGCTCACCCGAGGCGTCGAAGGAGGACGTGGGGGAGCGCCTGGACAGAATGGATGATGACTCCGTCTTGGGGCGCGGTGGCGTCGCGGGGGACGGATAAACGCTGCGACGGCGCAGCCTGTCGGCGCGGTGGGCGTAAAATATGTGTACCTCCTCCAGACCAGCGTACTCGACGTCCGGCACAAGGATCTCCTGCACCCGCAGATCATTCTGCGAGTAGGGGGCGTAACGACGAAGAACGGCGTTGGAGTACCGCACCTCTTTTAGGCCCCCCGGAAAGCGAGTCTCGTACTGTTGTCGGTTCAGAATTAGCTCGTTTGACCAGAGGTTTGGGATGCGCACATGCTTCCCTCTGCTGCCGTCGCCAGGCTCCGCATTACTTGCCGTCATACCCGACATCGTCGCGTTCAGCTCAGTCGTATACGGACGCTTCGCGGTGGTGTACGTGTTGGTCATGCTGTCAGCCTCGTCCTCGCCGGCGCCGATCAGCGAGAATAAGCTTTCCCACTGGCTTCCATCTGTGAGGTTTAGTGCGAGCGAACTCACCAGAGCATCTGGCCTCATGTTTACATAGTACTCCTCATGGTTGAACAGCGACTCGACGGACGTGTACGCGTTGTCCACCGCAGAGAGCGGGACAAGTCTGCCGGTGGAAGGCTCAACAAAAGTCGCCTCCGTCACAGATCGTCGTCCACCAGGCAGCACGAGAACCCACGAGTGAACCGGTTTTATAGTGTTGATCTTCCCCTTTACGGTGTTCGACTTCTTTGTGTTTGGTACTTCTTCGTCAGCGTTGTTTGCCGCCGTGTACTCGGTAACAGGATCAGGGTCGTGAGTGGTTCGCAGCACTGGGTTCTCGGGGATTAGCGCCATATAGGGGTTGCCCTTTGGTGTGATGTCCTCTACCTCGTCGTCTGAATTGACCTCGACCGGAAGGCTCCCGTTCCAGTAAGACGAGCTCTGGTCACAGAGGCACACCACTGGTGTAGCAGTGCCGATCACAACGTAGGCGTTGAATCCAGAGCCAATGAGAAAAGAAACGAGTATGAGACTCATCTCGATGCAGTTGCCTGCCTGCCAGTCGAGTACGGTTGCAGGCGACACAACTTGCGAGGGTAGCTCTTCCACCGTGTCGTCGTCCTCGTCATCGTAGAGCAGTGGACTGTGCAGCGGCTCGTAGCGGATATAATCGGCAACAAACTGGCAGCAACCCTGAAGATCGAAAAGTTCATCAAATATTAAAGAGGTGGGTCGAACATACGAGCAAATCATTTTTCGTTTCTGGCACTCATTAATGGCGTACAAAAATAGCGGCTTGCGGTCGGGAAAGAAGCTGCCGTAGAACGTTTCGTACTGCTTTGAGAAGTTTAGCAGGCTGTCCTCACTTACCGTGTTATTATAGTAAAGTGCAGGGATGCTAGGGGAGCGGAGAAACGCCTGTAATCTCTCCGCTCTTGTAGGATTTGGGTTTGCTGACATTGCTCTTTTGTGTATGTATGTGTGTGTAAGTGCAGATCAATGCAGACTGTAGAACCAAAATCGGCGTCAAAGAAGTGGAAGAAAGTAAAAAGAGAGATAACTGTTGAACAGAAGAATGGAAATTTTGCGCATTGTCCCTTAATCAGTTCGGCGTGTCAAACGACAGATGCAAAAAAAAAAAAGAGGGGGTTGCCCAAGTATTAACTTCACTTTTGGCTGACTTTCGTGCTGCCTAGAGCTGCCGGAGTGAGGGAGGAGTCTCCATTTAAAACAACAAAAAAAACACTCAGGTTTCCCACATCAAAGCAAGAAAAACTTTAATGGACCTCTACGATGATAAAGCTCAAATGAGCGTTATGTAAAAGCTCAATAGACGACAGTTGCTTTGACCTAAAGAAACACAGTCGTTCGTGATAAAAGACAGTGTGTCTATATTATTATTATTATTACTATTTTGTGGTAACTCAGAGTGAAAAACGGTATGCCTAACGTGACGATTAACTAAAAAAATCTGTGCCCAACAATACATATAATTTAGTGAACAGACTAAGTGCTAAGTAAAAGAGAAAAGACGGGCCGTTGCGCATCGGTTGCATACAAAAAAGAGGCGGCACAGTAAAAAAAAAAGAGAACGCACATGAAAGATGCAAAACGATGCGTCTACAGGTCTTTCGGTCTAGCAATAAGAACGGTCTCGTAGTTCTTACGACAGTACAAATCCCAGTAGAAAACACCCCAGGCGGCGGACGCAATGCACAGCAAAGCGCAGTAGAGAGGCGAAACGGTGAGAAGGTTAATGTTGCCGGGCATCACAAGACGCCCCGTCAGAGTCTTCGGCGTGAAAGACTCGTAGTTCATAAAAGCAGCCTCGTTGCGCGCGCCAACCTCCGCACCCTTGGCGCTACTCTTATATTCAAAAGACGAACGTGGGTGTACCTCCATCGGATGCATGTGGAAGTTCTTAGCGCGCTCCTCGATTTCATGGCGCTGAGCTGCATCGGCCGCACGCACCTGCTGAGAGTCAGTGCGCAGAAGAACAGACGCGGCGAAGGCGCCGCTGCGACCCACAGAAAGCTTCACAATGCTGCGCTGCATTATTATATAGGCTCAACAAGAAAAGGCTATTGTTGGTGTGTGTGTGTGTGTGTGTTTTTCTGCGAGTGAAGCTATCCATGTGATTGGAGTCAAAGAAGTAGAACGGTCAGCCAGAAAAGACAGAGAAAAATAACGAAAGAACGCTTGGAAAAGTGAAAAAAAGTGTCCGACAAAAGGGCAACGAGAGTAAATCGCTACACCCTCCACTCCAGAGTAGTAAACCATGCTCTGTAATCTCATATTGCGCACCTGACTTAGGGGAAAAAAAAGAGTTTCACATTCTTACTAATCAAAGTAAAAACCCCAAGAATCAAAGACAGTGTCAACGAATTTGTTAACGAGGAAAGTGCCCGACATCAATTACGCAAGAGGTGAGAATATTAAAACACAGTTACACTGCTTAAGAACAGTACGCACTCCTAAGCCAAAGTTTGAAGTTGCTGCTGACTTTTGAAATGTGAAAGTCACGACCACAACATTTACGCACACGCACAGGAAACACTTCTGTGAAAAAAAAAAAAAAACTGAGTGTAACAGAATAATAGAAGAACAAAATTACAATAACAACACCAAATATTCAAAGATCTAAACAACAACAACACAAAAAAATCACTCTAGTACCCTTTAATCACTTTGCAGGTGTCGAAGCACCTTTCGATGCAGAGGTGGCTATAGTGTTGAATACAGAAAGCGCCTGTGTCGCGAACGTGGCAGGATCACTTACTGGCTGGGACATTACCACTGTATTCGACTCTTTTGCCAACTCACCAAACTTATCAATGTAGTTCTCCGCAACACGGAGCGAAATAGCCTCTGTTCCGTGCTTCGCCTTGTCAATAGCCTCGGAGACAAGGGAAATGTTGTCCGAGACGGCGGCAGCTTTAATGCGAATCGCAGCAGCCTCACCCTCCGCGTTTCTCTCGGCCGTGTACTTGGCCGCGTCAGCGACGTACTGCTGGGCAACCTTCATACCGTTTGCGCGATTCACCGTCGCCGTCGACTCACCCTCGCTTTCCAGAATCAGCTTGCGCTTTTTACGTTCAGCTTCTGCCTGGAGGTCCATAGAGCGGCGCACCAGCTCACTCACGATAATGTCTCTAATCTCGTAACGCTTACACTCAATACCCCATTCGTTGGCCTCGCGTCGCAGGACCTCAACAATGCTCTGATTTAAGCTCGCGCGTTCTCGAAAGAGGCTGTCCAAGGACAGCCTGCCGATTTCACTGCGCATTGTCGTCTGCGCCAAGTTTATTAGGTTGAACACCGGGTTCTCAATGTTGTAGCTGGCTTTTGAGGAGTCCACAATCTTGAGAAAGAGGACACCGTCAATCTCTACCATCACATTATCTGATGTGATGGCGGACTGGTTTGGGATCTCGATGCCTTGTTCCTTCACGTTATAGTTATAGCGGATTTTGTCGATAATTGGGATGACAACCCACCACCCAGAGTCCAGAGTACGGTGATACCGACCCAACCGCTCCACAACGTATTCATGACCCTGTGGCACGATGTTCAGAAACGTGTTGCGAGGAGGGCGCTCAATGAACGAAGCCGGGTTGAGGAGCATCTTTTGCGAACGCTGCATCATCATTCGCGACTGCGAACCGCCGCCATTGGTTAAATCGTGTGAGCCAGCGCCCATGGTGTGCGGGACATTTGATTGTCCATATGTCTGCAGGAGCAAGATTGCGCGGCGCATCATTTTCTTAGAATTCTACTAGCTTATTATCGCTATTGGGGATATAGAAACCAAAAGAAAGAGGAGGAGGTAGCAGTTCAATAAAATAAACTGGAAAAGTTTTTTTTTTGCTAAAAATGACAAGCAAACCGTGCAAAAAAGAAAAAAACGGTTTTAAACATGGAAAGAAGACGAGGTGTACGATAAGGGCTCTTATTCTCTTTCAACTTCCTTTATAAGTATATATTGACACTATAGAACAGCTTGTTCTATGGTATCAATCTCGACGCCCTGTACGGCCTTAAGAACAAGTGCTCTGGAATGAAGAAACCAACGTGTTTTCGCTCTTCGCTTGAAAATACAACTTCTCTCTCACATTGCAAAGGAAAAACAACTTCTAACACTTGCTTGGATGTTTTATAAGAGCGCTACCAAGACATATTAGAGATTGGACATAACTTTTTTTTCTATTGTGGTACTTGCGCTGAACGAAAAGTCACAATGAACCTCTACAAGAAAAGCAGTTGCCATGCTCATTTGTCAAGCAGAGCTAAGAGACGGTAGATGCGAAACCCTGTGACTTGTCAACTCAAGCTGATATATCAACTAAGGCTTCAAGCTACAGCTTCAGCGTTTCAATCATCATTTTTAGAGGTATTTTTTTGCACAATAAAGAGGACCACAGCGAAGAGCTACGAAAAACATGAGAACGACGCTGGTTTTTGAGTAGGTGCGAGATGTAACGTCAACAACAACAACAATAACAACAAACTCCAGTGTGCAACGCGCCGCAAAAACTAAAGTTGGTACGGAGCTTTTATCGAAACTGGGCACGAGCATTAACACCCAGCCAACACGTGGACCGAGGGGACTGAGAAAATGTCGGAGGGGGGGGGAGAAGGTTTGACTGCAGTAGAAGCAATTATTTGATAGTACCGTAACAAAGATGGTGGGTTTTTCATGCAAAACCGATTGCTTAGTTTGATAATCAATGAGGATTTTTGTTTTTCAGTTTGAAGCGCCACAATGGTAAAAAAAAAAAAGAAACGCTCTGAGTGAAACGACAACTCCTTTGAAGTTTTACGAAAAGCTGCAATTGCTGTGTACATTGATGGCAAGTGGCGACATCGTACCAGTGAGTGCTTGTTTTACTCATATACATTCTTTTCTAAACGCGTCACGAGCAGACGCATGCACAGCAGTTTTTACACGTAACTTGCATTGGGAAGCAAAGAATGCTACATTATTATCTGCTGTTGAAGTAACACTTTGTAAGTGGAATAGAAACACATCATATTTCAGTATACACTGTCTACAGAAATAGCACTGCAAATCGAGATCTAAAACAGGGCTGCTTTCGTGTCTCACGTGCATTCTATCGTGCTTATAAAGAGCGGCACTTGGTTTAACACAGCCTTTTTACACCGCTTCTCAATGCAACAACAAATCGTTATTTCCTTTTTTCTTTTTTGAAGAAAATCGTACTGGAGTCTAATAGACTGCAGCTTCTGTCCTCACAAGCATTGGTTCCGCCTGGCAAGCATTGCTCCCTTTTTTCCCCTTTGCTTTCAGGACCTCACCTTTACTTCAGCAAAAAACAGGGACCATTTTGTAGTTAAATCTCAATACCGAGGGGATGCTGCGAACAATTATGCGCGTTCGCCCACGAGTGTTAGGACTCACTACTGTGTTGCTGACACGCTCACCCAAAATAGACAAACCAAAGGAAAATACCAAGGTTGACACAGATCCCGCTACCAGATCCGAGACCTTTGAAGAGAATGTGCATACTAACTCTGCTTCTGCTGTGCCAACTGAAAGGTCGAAAAAGACTGGAACTCACGTTCGCCCACAGTCTATCCTCAAAGATGTTCTCCACTCTGTTTCTGCAGGTCAGCAGGCCTTTCTCTTCGGTACGCATAAAGATGCCGTTGACCCTGCTGATGGTGTGCTACGCGCTACTGGAACTTTTTTCGAGGCAATCAACAACGCGTACGAAGGCCGCATGTTACAGGAACAGCAAGTGGAAGTCGAGAAGTACGTCGAGAAGCGGCGACTTCACTATTCACAGCGTCTTGACGAAGAGACGGAGGAGTTCCGGCAGGAGCAGAAAGAAATTCACGATGAAATTCAGCGCATGGAGGCTGAGAAGTACAAAAGTGAGCTCAATAATGATGTAGTCCAGTTTACAAAATCGAGAGAAACGGAGTATGAGGTTCGTCTCCATGCAGACGTGGAAAAGTACTACAATGCGCTTCTTGCGTATAAGTCACGTATGAAGGAAAGTAGTAAGGCGAATTCTGTTGACGGCACTCTTTCGACGCAGCTCAACATGAATTTGCAGGCTGTTATCGACGAAATGGAATTGGAGGACTCGATTCGCGATTTCGGCGGCGCGGCAGGGAGCGGAAACGATATTACAGACCAGGACATTCGCGGCTACGTTGTCCAGCGCACGTGTTTTTATGAAAAATGTGCTCAAGACGAAATTCACGAATTTACGGAGCGACGCAGAGCATTTTACGAAGAATTGTTGGAGGCCCGAGCTATCCGCCACACTGCGAAGATCCGCTCAGACACCGAAAAGTTCCGTCAAGAGCGGCAAGCTTACTACGATGATCGTTTAACACACGACGGCTCGTGGATGACGCACTGTTTTCATGAGCACTACAACCGCTGTTTTTTACAAGCTTACTCCCGCAAGGCATGGGTCGATCACCGCCGCTATCAAGCAACCCAGGAAGGCATCAAGATTTTCACGAAAAAAGATGAGAAGATTCCTTCAATTTCAAACCCTGCAACTATCAGCGTCGCTGCCCTGAATTCGGAGTTACCGCTCTCTGAAATACTTGATATTTATGAGTCGGAGAACGTGGCAGAGGTAACACGAGATGTTTTTCTGAAGGCCGCGCGCCGTGTTGCAAATACCCCGGACTACCACAGCGAAGAAGACCGATCTTAAAATCAGAGTATTGTAGAATGGTGTTTCAGTGCTGGGCGCTTTTCTTGTTTGCGTCAAAAACTGTTTTGCTAGTCTCTGGAATACAAGCCACTGTGGTGCTGTAATACTGCTCATTCGGCAATTTGATTAACAACTGTATCTGTATTAACTATGCTCTTTTCTTTTGTTTTCTACTTTAGCGTCGAATGTACTGTTTATAGTTAAGCACTTCATAGAAGCTGTATTTTATTTTTCATCAGCTTTAACGTAAATGAAAAAGGGTGAAAAAGGAGCAAAAAGGCCACATGCAGTTTAATCACCTGTAGCTTACCGACCTACACTTAGCTGCGATGGAAGATGATGCGCGCATTTTTTTTTCCACGAAGTGGAACGTTCCCGTCAGTTACTCTTTCCACTTTTGCCGTCAGATGTTGCTGGAGTGGTAACGAAGCGCCTACTGTGCTGAAATCGTTTTTTCTGTCCTCCCGAAAATCAGTAAGCGGCAACGCTTCTTATGTGTGTCCTTTTTTTTTTAGGAACAGCATATACCATATGTTTCTTTTTGTTATCCTATTTGTTTTCTCATATTAGCCATCTGATAGCGTTATCTTTCTACTTCTGTACCAATAATCAAGAGAAAGGAACTCCTCAACTATTTTTGTTAATATTGATCCATGTTGGCACAGTGATTTCATCGGGATGTTTCGTAGGGTGCCGCTGCTGTTTGCGATGCGGCCGTCGGAGGCTTACCGTCAGCTCGTGGCGAAGGGCGACATTACAGTTGACCAGAACCAGGTGAACGCGCTGCCTGTGTTTGATCGCTTGTACGATGACTTGGTAAAGTATACGAAAGACAACAAACACAATCTGGTGCCCAAGCGACAGGTTGAACTGCGCCCACCAAACCGTCTGGGCATCATTCCTTCCTTTTTCATGCGCCGAGAGCAAGAGAGAAAAGTTGAACAGGCCCTCAACGAAAACGAGGACGTTGCTTACCACCCGTTGTCGCACGTGAAAGGTTTGTATGTATGGGGCGGCGTGGGCTGCGGAAAAACAATGCTAATGGATCTTCTGTACGACAATGCACCGTCAGAGATTCGCAAGCGACGACTCCATTTTCACCAATTTATGCTCGATGTGCAGAAGACCTCTAACTCAATTCGGTTCAAGTCGAAGGGGGAGCTGCAGAACCCTGCTAATCGTACGAACATGGTCAGCTATAACACCAGTGATGACCGCCGCCGCACCCCGGACGCTGAAATCAACCTCTTCGACGAAGTTGCGCAGCGGATGATTAGCGATGTCGAGCTCCTTTGCTTTGACGAGGTGGCTGTCTCTGACGTTGCTCATGCCATGATTCTTAAACGGTTATTTAATTCCTTCTATAAGATAGGCCTTGTGGTAATCTTCACCTCGAACCGTCCGCCGAGCGAGCTATACAAGGGCGGTCTCAATCGCGGTGGATTTCTTCCGTTCATTGATCTTGTTAACAAGCAGTGCTATGTCTATCATATGAAGAGCAACGTCGATCATCGTCTCCTTGGCCATCAAGCAGATTCATATATTACCCCTATGAGCGATGAGAACGAAGCTAAATTCGAGAAGCTCTTTTTAGAGATGTGCAAAGGAATGCCTGCAGAGCCGCGGAAACTGGAAGTGTTTGGACGTGACGTAGAGATACCGAAGGCGTGTGGTGGTGTTTGCTGTTTCTACTTCCACGAACTGTGCGGCGGAGAGAAATCGACCGCCGATTACGACGTTATCGCGAAAACCTTCCACACCGTGTTTATCAACGGTGTGCCCCAGTTCCCGTATGAGAACAATGATGTGAAGAATCGGTTTCTTCTTCTTATCGACACGCTTTACGAGCGCAAATGTAAAGTCGTGATCTACGCTGCTGTCGAGCCCTTTCAGCTCCAGGCCCCGAAGGAGGAATCCGCCGGGTACGTCGAAGGTGGCGCCGCTCGGTTTGATCAGCTGTCGGAGTTTGAGCGCGAAAGTGGCAAGATGCTTATGGACGCTGACGACAGCTCCTTTCAAATGGACCGCTGCGTTTCTCGCTTGATTGAAATGCGGTCGAAGGAGTACCTGGAAGCTCCGCACCAACAGGAGGATGTGGACCTCTCGACACGCTAAAGTGCCTTCACAAAGGAAAGCTTGCGCGTGGCGAGTTGCTTTTTCCCCTTTTGGCAGCCTAATATTAGTTAAAAGGGTTATTTTAACTGATAATTGTTTTTTTTCTTTTTCTGAACTTTTTCAGTCACGTGAGAGCGGTCAATTATTATTACTTGCACTTTCGTGAAAACTTGAAGTTAGGTAAAAAAAAAAGTTCTTTATCTTCTTTGTTTTTGTTCGTTTGTTTCCTTGCCTTAAGCTCGTTACTAAGTGTTCCGCCAAGGAAGTCCTTTAAGAGCCTTGGCAGCTGAACTAACCTGAATAGAGAGAAGAAATAAAGAGGGGAGCCACGCTGAGATATTCTTGAAGCTATATATATATATATATATATATATATTAAAAGTTGTTAAACGCCCAAGCTTATGGGCAGTCAGCCAGTACAATCCACGACGAACCACTATAACCGGGTATTGTCGCACATTGCCTTTTCGATTTAACATAGGGGACGCTTGAAATTTGCCAATAGAAATAGAGTGTTAACGTGTAATATAGAGGTGTTTTTTTGTTATTATTGTCGTTGCACATCCTCTCCTCTCTGTTCTTCTCTCATTCATTTCGCCGGTGAAAGCAGTTGGAAACACAACGAGAGGATCAAATTTGGTGTATTCGAGTCACTTAGATGCCGGAACATCTTTCTCCCCTCCTTTTGGCAATATGTTTCGATTTAAGACGTTAGTCGCGCTACTAACGGTAGCATTGTGCTTCGCATGGGTCGAAAGAACATTTGCCGCCGGCGCAAGCGATGACCTTCCTGCAGGTGTCATGCGAGGACCCCTCCTGCACGAGCACAGCTTCCAGGAACCCCTCGTTAACGACTGGTGGGAAGAGGGAGTACCACACTACATGATTGGCGGGTCCGCCGTTGCAAATGAGCGTTTTTTGCGCCTTACTAACAACGACCTAGATGATCACGGGTTCGCCTTCAACACCGCGCCGCTAGACCACGAAAACTGGGAGCTGCGCCTCCGCTTCTCGATTCGGCCGCCGCCTCCCGCAGCTGACATAAGCAGCAACTCCACTAACTACCAGGGAGGTGACGGGTTGGCTCTCTGGTACCTGGACCAGCCCATCGGTGATGACCACCAGCATGTGGTCAAATACTCCAAATCCCTCTCGCCCGAGCTGCGGGATGAAATCCTCGACGCCGAAAATCCTTGGCGTGTTGCGGATTTCCTGCTGAACACGGGCGAAGACGACGGTGACGACGACGACGACGATGTGGACGAAGACGATTTGACGGAGAGGGAGAAGCAGGAGCGGCAACTCGCGAAGGAGCGCCGCGAGGCGAAGAGGAAGAAGCGCGAGGAGCTCTTCAAGCGTATCTTCAAGCGCGGAACCTCCGTGGACGAGTCGGACGGCGAGCCGAGAATAATGGGCGTTAAGTACTCCGATTTCAATAAAGGCTTCGGTATCATTCTCGACTCCGTTGGCGACGAAGCTGCCCACCTTGACGAACATAAAAGACAGGGTGACGCCGTGGCGCATCACCACCACACGGCCAGCGTATACCTTCTTTTGAATTTGCCAGACCACGCGGCTGATTCTGGCGCCAAAGTGATCAATAACTTCAACCCCTCAGGCGGGAACTTCCGGAAGTCCCCTGACGTGCTTCGGTGCACGTACGACTTCCGCCAACGTGGCACGAAGCCGTACGACCCCAAAAGGCAGCTGGTGGATGCTGCGACGAAAGCTGCCACAGCCGCCGAAGAACCGCTCGAGCTCGTGGTGCGCTATTACAAGAAGAAGCTGACTGTCATTCTCCGCCGCGAGGATGTCGCGAAACGTGAGGTGGCGGCGGTGGTGAACGAGAACGGCGAGGCGACCAACGAGGTGGAGGTGACACGCACGTACAAGGAGACGCTTTGTGGCGAGGTGTACCCCCTGCAGCTTCCTCTGAAGTACCACTTCGGCCTTTCTGCAAGCACGGGGCACCGCACGCAGCGGGAGCGCAAGGCGCGCCGCATTCAAAGCGTCTTCCATGCCGCCGACAAGAATACGTTCACCCATGTTGATGTGCACGACGTGTACAAGCTGGAGCTGCGCGAGCTGGGCCTCGACGCGAAGGCGATGGGGTACTCCAAGACAATCCCTCTCGAGCACTTTGACTTTGAGGCGGACAAGCGAGAACGCGAGCACTTCTCTCGTCAGATCCCTGTGGAGCCTGACGCGGACACCCCCTAATGTCCAAAGCAACCTCTTTTGTACTTTTCTTCTCGGATAGAAGCGGTTATATCCAATGTCACAGAGATGAGTGCCAGGACAGAAAATCTGCTTCTTTGGTTTCAGTGGTGAAGTGCCACTCGCCAGTTTTTTTCCTGTTTCATCGCGTGTGACAGTGTGTTTTGGCCGACTGCTGCAAGAGAACCTACCAGCCGTATTGATGTACGTCATACATTCTTTTCTTGTTGTCGTTGTTGTTGTTTGCGCCGTACTGTCCTCATGGAACGTCAGCTGGCTTTTATTGTGTTAGTTCCATTATATATATATATATATATATATTACCAATGTAAAGTTAGGTTTGCTCTACGGTTGTGTTTCGTTTTGGTCTTCCTGTGCTCCTATCGTAACCGCAGAAAGACACAAACTTTTAAGCCACTCGTTTGATTGGATACGCGAAATCCAACGTGCACGACAGCATCTCTGCACTGTTCTGTTCTTTCTTTTTTTTTTCGTTCTGCCAAACAGAGTACCGCATAGTTGAGCGACAACGACGTATCAGCACTTCAGGTGAGGGCAAGAGGTGGAGCACTAATCGTACCTCTTTGGGAAAGCAAACGAACTCGTTAGATGGACTGTTGTTGCTGCTGCTATTTAAGGCTGTTTTTTTTTTTCTCTAAGCATACTGTCTTCCTCAGTGTAACAGACTGTCTGTGCTGATTCTTTCTGTTTCATTATTATTGTTATTACTGGTGCTTCTTCACACAAAGAGGGGTTTAGCTATTTGGGTTCTCGCAGAACAACAACAGTAGTGAGAACAGTTCACACACACACACACAAGCTCACGCATACAAAAGGAATAGAGCTGCATTACGTCAAGTAGCACCCACGCCGGCGGATTGCACATCAAATAACCAGCAAAGCAGTCACCACTACCACCACACACTTTCGACAAACACTCGCTAATGTCTGACGGCGACGAGGCTCCGGTGGAGCTGCCACAGATATGGCAGTTTATTCATCCGACTTTCAACCATGCCGACAGTGCTGATGAGGAAGACAACAACGACAACAACGGCGAGGCAGAGGCGGCGGAGGGCCACCGCCCCGGCCGGCCCACCGACTATGTGAAGCTGAGCCGGTCTGCCCCCCGCCTTGGCCAGCTCATGCGCTACCTGAACAACTTTGAGGATGATGAGGAGGCACAGACGGTACTGCTGGAGAAGGACCCAGTCACTCAGCAGACATTGCTGCAATGGGCTGTGCTGAATGATCACTTCATGTTGGTGGAGTACCTAGTGAAGCGTCTTCACCGCGCCGCCTTTGCTTTCAACCCGGAGTTGGCTGAAGTCGTCGTGTACGACCGTTGGATTGAAATGAAAGACGAACTGCCCAACTCGGCCGAGGTAGCGGAGCGGCAGAAGCAGCGTGAGGCAGAGAAGGCGAAGCGGCTGGCTGAGCGTGCCCTAGCGAATCGCGGCGACGAGGAGGAAGAAGACGAAGAAGAGGTGGAGGAGGCGGAGGCGATGCCGGAGGATGTCGTGTACGACAGCCTGGAGGAGTACCACGAGGAGTGGGGTGACCGCGGCGTCGGTATTGTGAAGCGCATCGGCGAGCTCGGCGTTTATGTCGGGTCCCGCCTGCCAGACGGCACGAAGCAGGGCCTTGGCCAAAGCCTTTTCCCCTCAGGCGACTGCTATACAGGAGAGTACAAGGAGAACCAGCGGGAGGGCCGCGGCGTGTACTGGTGGGCCAAGACAAACGCCCTCTACAGCGGCGAGTGGTTCCGCAACGCGCGCCACGGCCGGGGCCGCATGGTCTACCCTGACGGCTCCCGCTACATAGGTCGTTGGGTGAACGGCAAGCGCAGTGGCGTGGGTCGCTATGTCTACAAGGACGGCAGCAGCTACGATGGGTCGTGGCTCAAGGACGAAAAGCACGGCAGCGGTACCTACCAGCTACTCGACGGCTCGTGCTTCACCGGTACCTTCCAGCACAACAAGTTTGTGTCGGGGGAGTGGCGGCTCGCCTCGGGGACGGTGCGGTACATCGGCAACTTCGAAAACGATGTCCCAGTCGGCGCCGGCGCCTTTGTGCACCGCTGCGGGTTGAAGGCGGGCTCTTTCCAGCAGGAGGGCGCGTACGTGAACGGGGCGTGGATCCCGAGCATGCTGAAGGGCACCTCGCACCTCGTGCCGCACATTGAGCTGGTGACGCAACAGCAGTCGACGCCCCGTGTGCCGATGGAGTTCGGGGCGGCGTGCAACGGCCGTACCATGTCTGACCTCATTAAAGTGGCGAACTTCCCGCCGCTGTTGCGGTGGGTGGCCGCACTGCCCAGCCCGGCGCAGGACGCCATTCACGGCATCACGCTGAAAAGCGTGGCGGTTCAAGCGATGCGCTACGACGATGCCGGGGTCGTGACGGAGGTTTCGATTCTACCTATCCTGGTAGACGGCGCGAATAAGCGGGTGCATCTGCCGGAGGAGACGGTAACGCTGAAGCCGGCCACCACTCGTCTCGTAGTGCTCCTCAGCCCGTTAAAGAGGGACAGCGCAAACGGAGAAAACAACAACGGTGAGGTAGTGGTGCTGCTGGAAAAGTCGACCGAGCCGGGCAGTCCCGATGCGGACGCCACGAAGCGCCGCCTACCCCTCATCCGCATCGGCGAGGATGGACGGGTGGACGGCGAAGTCGTACGTCGCCTCGGCTGTGCACTGCGCCTGCAGCTCGACACCACCAAGTCAATGGCGCTGCTGATGCCGCCCCTGCGCAGCAATCCGATGCACAGCAATGCCGAAGAGTCGGTGTGGCTCTACGCTCAGCAAGTTCACCCTGATGCCCTCGCCCAACTCAACAATAAGCTGCAGCAGGTGCAGAAAGAGGAAGATGATGTTGCCGCGACGACGACGGTGTACGAGGCGGTGCCGCTGGTTGACGTGCAGCACCTGTCGTCGGACGCGCTGACGGTGATGGCGGCCGCGCAAATCGTGCAGCGCCGCACCGCGCAGACGCTGCCAGCTTCCACGACGGCGCCGCAGCGGCCGCCCACGCCCCCGCCGCCGGCCCTCGAGCCGCGACCAGAGCTTCAACCCCTCTACGATGCGAAGGCGCGACGCGACGAAGCAGAGGCAGGATACTAGAAGGATTGGTAAACACAGTTTGCCGCATTGAACAGCTCAAGGTAAAAGGATGCATGGCTGTTTAGAGAAATGTATAGAAAAAGAAATGCTCCTCTTTTGCTTATGTAATTGATTGTTGCTCTCCTCTTGATTTTTGTTGTTGATGTATCGGGTAGCTTCTGTGTCAAACAAAGAGTAATTAGCAGATAAGAAAGCAGTTGTCCGAGGGGAACAGCTGGTTGCGGATTTTGAGAAGACAATACATGTTCTCTAAACAGCGTCGAACCTACTTTGTTGCGTTATCGGTCTACCATTGAGCTTTGCTCTAATGCGTTCTCACGAAAAAAAAAAAAAACATTTTACTGCGCTCAATGCTGTGAGATTTGGGTTGCGCTTTACCGTGGGGGTAAAGAACTGTAACTCACCCTTACATTGTTTAACAGAGTTAGACAATCGTCTTTTCGCTCTTGATTTCTCATATCCACTTCTCTGCGCTGTGTCTCCCGCTTTCCCTCTCTCCCTCTTTCTCCCTCTCAAACGCCCCACTGCTTCTTGTATTGTCTATGGCGTGTAAAACCCTGATCTATTGTATCGGTAACGACGACGGCAAAGATAAATAAATAAATAAATAAATATATATATATATATATATATAAAGCTCTTGTGCAAATTGTCAAAACCTAACTTAAAACGTCGATAGTCGCAACTCCACATTTCCGTTACTGCTGCATCTCTCACTGTATCATCATCCAGCTTTTGATCTTCCTGCATCGGCGCATACCAGCAAATCTGAGGTAAAAACCTCTTTGGAGACAAAAGCTTCTCGTTGTATAGAAGACGTTAAACCCCACCGTTACCCGAACATCGTCTCACAATCTTGCATTACCGATTCGTGCAGTTTTGAGCGCATACCATAGACCAGACACCAGATCATAAAGAAAGTACTCCTCTCACTTTTGACGGGTACCCTAAAACAGAACCGGAGAGAAAAAGCCAATGTTCTTCTCCACTTACGTGCTCACCAAAAAGGGCCCGCTGGCCAAGGTATGGCTCGCCGCCCACTGGGACAAGCGCCTCACACGCCACGAGGTGAAGGTGGTCGATCTCAGCCAGACCATCCTCCACATTGTGCGACCCGTCGTCCCGATTGCTCTCCGCACCTCGGGCGAGCTCCTCGTCGGTGTTGTCCGCATTTATGCCCTAAAGGTGAAGCATCTGCTGAAGGAGGCCACCGAGGCGACCCTCTTCCTGCGTGTGACGACGCTGGCCAGCAAAGGCGGCAGTCGGGCCACCACTACCTTCAACGGGCAGCAGCGCACGACGTCGATCGACGGCGTTGTTGTGCCGCAGAAGGGTGACGTGGAGGCTGTGACCTTCGACTGGGACGCCGCTGTGACTACGAAGCACGGGGCAGCGCAGGACGTGGCGGACGCCCTCGGCAAAGGCCGTTTTGACGCTATCGCTGACCTCCTCGGCCAGCACCAACGCATCGAGGGGCCGGACGGGGAGAGGGAAGACGGCCTACTGGCCTCCGCCTGGTACACCGTCCAACCCACCTCTCAGTCCGCCGAGGAGCTACACAACACCCAACAGCATTATGATGAGATTGCGAAGATGCGAGCAGACTTAATGGCGCTTGGTGAGCGGGCCAGCGGGAGCGCCAGCACGAGCAGGAGCAAGTCGAGCCTTGCCAGCATGGAGAAGGGCCGCGGCAGCACGGCGGTGGAGGGGCAGGCGGTGTCATACGCCGGCGTAGGCGATGAGCTGGACATCGGCGTGCCTCTGCCAGACGAGCTCCCTATCGGCTTTCCGTCCATGGATGGCAACGATGTTGCGGCGGGTTTGCCAGCGGATCCGTTTTTATTGCCCGATGCGACGACGGCAGATGACGAAGCTCTGGGCCGCCTCTCCCGCGCCGCCCGCAAGCCGCGTGTGGTGAACGTGCTGGACCTCAATTCCACCACCCTCACCCGCGAGGCCTTTGAGAAGTCAATGGCTGACCGGAGCGATATTCTGTGCGGCGAGCCGCGCCGCGGCCCGTACGACGCACAGGAGGAGGCGGATCGCTTCACCCTTAGCGGTGCAGCCGTTACGGCGAATGCGGCCGATGTGTCTACAGACGCTGCCCCACTGTCCGTTGTCGTGGGCGACGCGCTGCGGGCTGCTTTTGCAGCGGCGTTGCGGCAGACCGTCGAAGCGGTCGCAGCGGAGGCCGCCCGTACCTCGCAGCCGCACCGCCGCGACCCCGCTGACGGCTTACTCGAAGCCGCCGACGACTTCACCCACGGCATAGCGGAGGACATCGGCGGTGGTGCGGCGTGGACGGCGGAGGCAGCGGGGCCGCACCTGCAGCGGAAACGCAGCCGCGACGATGACGCGGAGGAGGCCACCACTGGCCTCTCCCTTAGCGTTCAACACACGTTGGGCCGCCTCCGCGCAGAGTTGTCGAGTCGTGCCGCCGGCCGCAAAAAGGCACGAACGGAATTGCTACCGGCCGCGGCACTGGTCGGTGCGTCGTGTTCGGTGCAGGACATCTGCCAAGGCCTGCGCCGCCGGGATGCCGCCCGGACGTTTGTGGACGTGCTGGCCCTGGCCTCGAAGCAGTACGTTTCTGCACAGCAGCGGACGGAGCAGGGAGAAATTATGGTGAAGCTGAACGAGAGCGCAGTGAGCCTCTTTGCGGCTGCATAAGCGGAAAAAGGCCCGTTTGTTTTTTCAAGCCGGTCTCTTTGCACTTCTTTTTCCTTGCTGTTGCTCTTCTCAGGCTCCTACTGATGTGCTTGCTGTTCACTTCGAGGCTACCCACTGCTACGTCGCGTTGTCTTTTGAACTGCGTTTTCTTCTCACCCCCTTTTTGTCCTCTCTCTTTGGGAAGCAGAATCTGGTAGAGTTTCATACCGGAGGCAATCTTGGATCCGTGTTTCTCTGCCCTGTCACTTTCACCTCTGCTTCCCGTTAACAGAGATGTCGGCCACCTACGTTCACCAGCGGCATCGCGTTCTGTTGCGAGTGTTCTTTTTCCTTTTCTTCTTCCCTCCCCCCTTCTCCTCCTTCCACCCCTTCTTTCTTTTTCATCTCCCCTCCGCGCCCATATCATTCTCACACGAATTCCGAACTCGTTGTCGTTGCTGCCCACAGGTCGTAAAACAAGGCAAAACACTTAAAGGTGGATGCGAATGTTGTGTGCGTGGGGGCGAGAGGGAGGGTCGACGCTTTTTCAGAACCATAGAAGGTGACGCACGCACACCACTTTCATAGAGACCCGCAGGTTTACTGTTGCATTGTTTATCCTTGTGTTTTTACTTGCCGCTGGTTCTGGCGTTTTGCACTCTTCGTTTGTCACGGTGCTTTCAGCTGTCACTGACGGCGTTACGTGTGTCTATGTGTGCTGGTGTTTCATTGCAACAAAACCTTAACTTTTTTCGTGATTGAATCGTCCGCTGTCGCCACCGCAGAACACGCTGCAGTTTATCAATTTCTGTTTCTTTCTAGTGTATGCTTTCTGAAAAAAAGAAAATGAACTAAAAACCGTAATGTGGGCAAGTGACTATAGACTTGCTCGTCTTCTGTCGATACAGAAGTGGTAGGACTGCTCTGTTCTTGTGTAGCTCACCAATTTAATTCCGCGCAGACCCGATCTGGTCTGTCGTAGTGGATCTACGCTTATTCCGGTGGCTGAAGTTGAGACGCTTGTTCAACTCAGCAGTGGCCTTTTTTTTTTTTCGAAAAGTAAAAAGTCCCCACATCAATGTCCGCTATAAGACAGCAGGCTGGCCTCTCCGTTCCTTAACCGTTCTTCGACAACGCAAGGCTCAAATTTTTCCTTTCCTTCTACTCGCCTGCTCTTCTCGCCACGTTCACTGACAATCGCTGCGCTATTCCTTGTTTTTAAATCGACGTTCAGCATTGTGTTTTCACACACAATTCAGCGCACTTTCACACTATCACCTCTGCAGTGAATTCCGCTTTCTACTCCTTTTATAATCGAGTACTTACCTTTTCACTTGCTTCTTAGGTTCTTCGGGTGTGCACAATGTCTAAGTACGCTAACCCTGAGTACTGGGAGGACCGCTATCGCAGCAACGATACTACCTTTGATTGGTTTGTCACGTACGACAACCTGCAGACGATTCTGCGGCCTCTTCTACAACCAGCCGAGCAAATCCGCGTTCTCGTCGTGGGCTGCGGCAACAGTCGCCTTTCCGCCAGCCTCTACGAGAACTTAAACATCAAGAAGATAACGAACGTGGATGTCTCGCCGACCGTCATTAGCCAAATGCAACGACGCTACTCGGAGATGAATGAGATGCAGTGGATCTGCGCTGACCTGCTGACGACGCCGATCGAAAAGCTGATGCTGGAGCTGTGCCCGAACGACTACCTCTACGACTTTATTGTGGATAAAGGCCTCGTTGATGGCATTCTTGGGGGCGCCAACTCCTTCCACAATCTCTACATATTTAATAAGAACATGTCACGTCTGCTGAAGCGTGGCGGCCGTTTCGTTGTAGTCTCGTACGGGTCACCGGAGACTCGCATGGATCACTTCCGCCGTAAGAAGTTAAATTTCGACGTGGAACACAAGTTGCTGGAGAAGCCGATGCTGACTTCGTCCACGGCGAGTCCGACGGGGCACTATCACGTCTACATCATGATCAAAGTAGGCGCAAAGCAGGGGGCCGCTGCGGACGACGGTGAGTCGGAGGAGGAGGACGACTTCTACGACCGCTTCATGACACAAAACACGGCGACCAACTAATTTCCAGGAGCGAACGTGTGTAATGTGCGTGACGAAAGCAACACATGCCAGGCGTTGCAGCTGCTCTGCGCGCTGTCCAAGCTAATTGTTCCGGGACTCTACCGAGCGATTGGTTTTCTTCTTCCATGGCCGGCTGAAAGTTGTCTTTTCGATGCTGCGAAAACTGCACAGCGAACACCGCCTGTCCTCGCTTACCACTGAATTTCTTTTCTTTTTTTTTGGTGCCCAGCAGTGTAGCGATTGCCTCCGTTGTTGCTGTTGCTGTTGCTGTTCGCTACCGTAATACGTGCCTTGTTTCCGTTTTTAATTTGTAAGCAGCCTTTCTTTAGGTTTCTCTGATATTGTGCAGTGTTGCGGTTATGTATAGTGTGAGTACCCCTTTTCCTCGACGTTGTGAATACACACACACACACACACGAGAAGCGATGTAAAACGAACGCAGCTTACGGTGAAAATACGAAATGGTTGGCGGGGCCAACAGCGCTTTGACCGTCGGCAGTGGTAGGTCTAGTTTTGGTACGGTAAAAAAGATGCAGACTGCCGCGACGATCAATAAGAACATTCCTGTGCCTGGGTACACCTCTTTTTCTCATGTGTGAAGAAAACCGATCAGCAGTTGCTTTAATATCTAGAGTAACTTCCTTTCTGGGGTAAGAAAGCCAAGTTATTTGGTCGCAGGGTTCTCCATGTGCAACTTGGACGGATCGGCATTGGCTGTCAAAGCAAGCACCGTCTAGGAAAGTGTCACCTTCCTTCTTCCCTTCCTTTGTATTACTCTTGTTTTTGTTGTTATTGTTATGAACGCCGCGTTCACGCAATCCACAAACCTGACATGCGCGTCGACTTCGAACCGTACACGACCGCCACTACGATTCCTTCTACCCTGCACTGCACGTGCTCGCCCACACTGCTTCTTTACACACACACACACACACCACACACAAACATACGCACATGTATATGTATCTATCTAACACGTCTGTTTCCACGCCCGCTTTGCACGCAACTCAGTGAACGTTTTCTTGAGGTTTTCACCTCTTCTCCCTTTTTCCCCTGTTCTTCAGTCAGTTTCGACCAAGCATCTGCAATTCACTTTTGTGTGATTTGTTTTTCTGGCCACTCCCGTCTCTGTTCTTTGTTTTCTTTCCATCTCTGTTATCTCCGCACACGCACCTGTATAAAGGCAATAAGCAAACGACATCACCCGCACTTCTTCCCTGTTTTCGACTTCGCTTTTGTTGTTCTGGTGAAGTCGCACAGCTTCGTGTCGCCTTGGTGTGTTACGCACGGACAGAGAGCTGTCGAATCACGAGAGTAAATTAAAAAAAAAAAATATATATATATACCCTGCACATAAACCGAATTCCATATACGCACGCAAACGCACACGTATACAAGCACACATTCTCATTACCTGTATCTCTCTCTCTTTGCTCGTGGTACCCACACACTTTGTTTCACTGTGTTTACGTGCACTCGAACGTTTGTGAGCTGTCCTTCCGTCCCAACTGTCGCTTATTAAGCGTCAAGGGAGTTGGAGCGGTTGCTCTCAATCTTTTGACAATCAAGGAGGAAAAAGGCCGTCCCTCTGTTCAACCAATTGGCTTTTCAGCCAACTTCTGCATTTGTTTGGAGTTTCTTTGCTTTCCCTTTTTTTTTTTCGACTCCTCATTCTTATTTTTTCCCCCTCTCGATACAAGTGTCTTTTTCACCTTTTAGACCACACAAGCATTCCCTTTAACTTTCCAAATCGGCTCTATTTTGACTTTCACTTTGTACCTTTACATATTTTTGTTGTTGTTGTTTTGTGTTTGTTTCACGGTTTGCCAGCACTCGCACACCCATCTATATCTCTCCTCTACTCAATACAGGACACGAAAGCCGATTTCAGAGGTACGTGAAGATTAAGGAAAGCAGTGTTTGAAGGGTTGCTGAAGCCGTTTTCCGCTCTTCAAGTTTTTTTTCTTTCCTTTGTCACTTTCCGTTTCTCTGTGTACTACCAGTAAACGCTGCATACTCTTTAAACTATTGTAACAGAGCGCGCACTGCAACTTCTGTCTTTGTCATTACTAGCCTGAACCTGCATTTAGCTTTTTCGGAGAGTTTTAGCTTTTTTTTTTTATTTCTCTTTCTTTTAGTCATCGACTGTGACTGTTGTGTGTATTGCTTGAGTCGCACACGCACACACGTACGGATTTACTTGAGCACCAAATAGACGTTTCTGTGACGATACAGCAGCACCATTTTCTTCTCTTTTCCTCGACGCACGCTAACAGCCGCCGGTCAGGACACCATTCTCTTTTATCAGATAAGTCTACTTTGATTTCAGGTTTTTTTTTCCTAAGTTCTTATCACCACCAGTTCTTCAAAGGCATCAACAGCAAGCCGTATATATATATATATATATATCTGCTTCTTGCTACAGCTATTGCTACGGCTTCATCGCGCTGCCCTGATCGACCGTTGTTCTGTCGTTCGTTCTACTTGTCCCCACAGCTTTAGTTTTACCACTGATTCCTTCTATCGGTGTTGTTAATTGCGGGAGGTGAGCCTCACAAAGTGTCCCTCGCCGTGACGGTCTCTCATTGGGGGAGGGGACAGAAGGCGTCTAAAAAACAAACAAACAAACAGCAGCAAAGAAGAAGACACCCTGCACCCTTTTTCAAAATTTTTGTGCCGCTCCTTTGTGATCTTTCGCTTTCCGTTTACTCATTTGCCCAGGTGCTCGCACACGCATTTCTATCTTATTACTTCCTTCGCTGCTTGTGCTTTGTTGCTGCGTCGGCGTACTCGGGGGTCTTCTCTCATTTGGTTTTTGTTTCCCTTGACTTCAGCCCCTATTTTCAAGTCTTCGTGGGCCCCTCCTTGTGTTCGCAGAGCAGCCGGCAAAGAAGAGCGGTTCGTTTTATGTATTTTTCTGCTGTACCGTTTCTGCGTCTTTCTGCCCGCAGTTTTTTCTCACGTACATAAGGTATTAGACAAGATTCCGCGTACCCAAACACGCTGCAACCTTTTCTACTTTTTGGGGGGAAGTAACGACGGCCTTCTCAGGCAAGCGCGTTCGAGCTTCTTTTCAGCAACGTCTTTTGCGTTGTTGCAGTGGAAGGTCCCTCTCTGCAAGCCGAGAATAAACATATATATTTATTGATTAGTTTTGTCGTTTCGCGGGAAAATTTACGACAATGATCACGGCGTCGAACTCCTCGCACAGCACTCCACGCAGTGCACCGTCCGATCGCGCCCCTCTGCCTTCGTTTGTCGTCACGTCGAGCAACGACGTCCCTTTTGCGAACGCCGCCACCCCGGTGAAGACATCGACGAGTACCGTCGTGCTGAACCCCGACGCACGCGAGTTTCGCCTCCCCTCGTCCTTCGCTGGCGCCCTTTTTGCGATGCCGCGGCAGCAGCAGCTACAGCGGCAACGCTGGGGGCCGTCAAACTTGGTGGACTTCCCCAGCCGCCCCTCCGGTAGCCCTCACGGCTCCCCGGCCCCCGCACAAACCTCCACTGGTGCTGCGTTAGCGATGGAGACCCTCGACAGCGCCCACCTGGTGGAGTTAACGGAGACGTACATGCACGAGGTGTACGACCGCAAATGCTGCGAAGACGGCCTGCACATGGTCTCCGTCTTCCATCTACACCCCCGCACCACGAACAAGCAGCTCAGCAGCATGTTCTTCCCAACAGGGGCGTGTGCGGCCGAGGTGCTGGATCCGCGGCTGATGCCAGAGCCGCTTGCCAGCACCTTCAACGTCATTCGCCAGCGCGCCGGCGCCGTATTCTTCACCCGCAAGGACTTCGCGATGGTCGGGGTGGAGAAGATACACGACTTCGTGCCGCATGGGCAGCACCAGCCACTCGTGGTGCGCTACTGCGGACCGTATACACAGGATAGCACACCGCAGTCTTCAGAGGGTATGACGTCGGTGAGCAATAACACTAACAAAAAATTTGACGCAGTGACGGCACCGAAGACGGCGAGTCCGCCTAGTGCCCGGCAGATGCCGCCGCAAACGAACTTTCGCGACCCCCACTCTTCACGTAACACTTTCCTGTCCAACGCGATGGAGGCTGCCGCCGCAGCGTCTACGAATACCCCCATGAACACCTACGACGTAATAGATCAACACTTCCTGCAAAAGTACGCTGGGGAAAAGGTCTTCCTTGTCGGTGTGCACAACCTCGCCTACGGCACGAGTGCGAAGTCGTTCTACAAAATGTTCTACCCGATGGGTGCGCTGAACTCAGAGCTGCTGCCGCGGCCGGTCTCTGTCGACGGCAAATTGCGCTGCAGCGGCGTGGCGATCTTCGGTTCGAAGGGAATGGCGATGGAGGCAGCGGAGAAGATCAACAACTTCGTGCCGCACGGGCAACGGCGTCCCGTCGTTGCGCGTTTTCTCGACCGCACGCAGGTGCCACTGCTGGACGTGTCGGCTTCTGGGGTCAACAAAAACACAATTGTGATGGACGGGCGCGAGTTGCAGCAGTCGCAGCCGCTGCACGGTACGCCGCTGGCAACGGCCTCCACACCGCGGGCCAACGCTCCTAACAACACCTCCGGCTTAACTCCTGTCGCTACCAACGCTGCCTCTACTGTTACATCGGCGTCGTCCTCAGTCGCTGCACTTCTCTTCGCGATTGAGCGGCAGTTGCAGGCCAAGACAATTAGCGACGCCCAGTTGGCGGCGGACATGTGCGCACTGGTGCTGTGCAGCGACAGCACTGAGTGCGAAGCGAAGGCGCTGGCCGATATTCTGCGGGATGCCCTTCTGTCCAAAGGGGACCACTCCACCATCCTCTCCAGCCCGCTGTCCGGGGCTTTCCGCACGATGCACAGCACACTCGGCATCCGCCTCCGCACCGCCCCTGCCAGCCCCGCCGACAACACCGCAGCGGCCAAAAAAGGCGTCATGTTTCTCCAGCTGATGGGGCGCATGCTGATGATGCTGGTTGCCGACACGGCGGCCGCTCGGCAAACTCGCATTGTGGCTGCTGTACAGTGTGCCTACCTTTACCAGTACCCTTACCTGCCCAAGACGCCGCTGTGTTTTGCCACCGTCCTCTTCCAGCAGTTCAGTGCGGAGCTGACGGCCGCGAAAGCCTTTCTGTGCCGCGAGGCGGAGGTGCCGTCGAGCATTGAGGAGGAGCGGCAGCACCGACCGTGGATGACGCTGATAGACGCGCTGAGTGAGATGGTACAGGTGTGGCGCTCGCTGGACCCGCGTCAGTACGCGCAGGACGCCGCCCGCGACGAGTACGAGCGCTTCGTATGCTACTTTCGCGGCGTAACGATGAGCAGCGCGAATAATAATGCCACGGAAGGAGACTTGTGTAGCCCTGTAAGGGTGCAGCAGGGCCACGAGGAGGCGGGTGCAGAAGCATGCACGCCGCGCAACGACACACTGGAGGTGAACGTGGATGGCGCCCACACCGGCTCCGGCTCCGGCAATGGGGCAACTAGTAGTGCGAAGAAGTCGCAGCTCGTCACGCCGAGCGCACGGCCGACGCCGCGCCGCGTGGTGTCGAAGTCGTATAGCACCAGCACCAGTGACTGGAAGGGAAAGCAGAGCACGCCAGTGAACGCCGGCAACGGTGCCATCCCGCCGCAGGTAATGTTGTCCAGCCCGGCCAGCGACTACACGCAGGGCGCCTCCGAGTT
This sequence comes from Crithidia expoeki, assembly GCA_900240875.1. Lineage (NCBI taxonomy): Eukaryota > Euglenozoa > Kinetoplastea > Trypanosomatida > Trypanosomatidae > Crithidia > Crithidia expoeki. The sequence continues at coordinate 110,327 of OESE01000202.1, forward strand.
TTCGGTCGAGAGCAGCACGGCGGGTCCGTTCAACAGCGCCCTCCGCTCCCTCGGCCTCTCTCCGCAGCACCCGAGCATGCGCTTCGCCTGGAGCCTGCGCGTAGCCGGCACCACGCAGGCATCGCCCGCACCACCACCGGCAACGGTCTGTACCGTGCCTGCGCAAACAATTTCGCCGACATCGACGGCAACCGCGGAGCGCTCGGATGCGGCCATGGCGGAGTGCACGGTGTATATCACAAAGTTGCCCTCTTGCTTCACCTCCGGGCAGGTGCGGCGGCTGCTGCTGCACTTCGGCGACTTCCGCAAGGTACGGCTGTGCCACGACGACAAGGAGACGATGCGCAGCGGCACCGCCGAGGCCGTTGCGGCCCACCAGCTGAAGTTTCACGAATTGTGTTTCGGCTTCGTCGAGTTCGTGGAGCCGACGAGTGCGCGAGCGATGGTAGAATTCTTCCGCAACGAAGTCCACAACTCAACTGCCTTCGACTTCCTGCGCAACTCGGGAGAAGCACACGACGCCTTCGACGAGAACGAACTGAAGATGCTGCACAACACCCGGACGAGTCAGGCGCGTAACCCGATTCACGATCAGCAGCCGGTGGATGCCACGCGTACAACGCCGTGCTTCTTCGGGCTCATTCGGCCAGAGCACACAATCGACACTTACGCCGAGGCAGTCACCGCTGATGACGTAGCCGCTGCGGTGAAAGCGATGGAGACTGTGCAAGAACCCGCTCAGCCCTCTGCCGTTACCCCTGCTGCTACTGCTGTTGCGGCAACAACAATGATGCCCTTTGCAACTGCCGGCGTGTTTTCCACCGCGACACCGTTCAACGTCCTTTCCAGTACTGCTGCGGCAACAACGGCAACCACACCGCCAAGATCCGCCGTCGGGCCTTTCTCCGTTACCGGCTTGCAGTCGATGGAGGATGTGCACTTCCCTCAAAGCTTCCCATACAACCACATCTTTGCCGGCGCCTGCGACGATGACCTCGACGACAGAAATAACAACGGCGTCAACGACGCACCGGTGTTGGTGGAGGACGACGACGATGACGGCCTGCAGGAATATCAGGTGCAGGAAATCCTGAAGCTTCTCAATTAGGGGTGTGCACCAGGATAAACGGGTGGGTGTTTCTGCTTTGTTTCTTGCGTCCCTGATTTCACACGCGTTTTCTTTTTATGTGTAGTTGACATTTGGGGAAGAGGGGGAGGGAGATCTGTTTTATATAACGCAATAGATCGTTGAAGCCTACAATCAGGCGACTTTTTTTTTTTTTTTTCTAACTGGCCCTTTCTAGATGTATCGCACCCTTCTCTTGTAGTGTCATCGAATATACTGTGCTTGACCAAGGAGGAACTGTGCGTATCAGTTCCCCCATAGCCACCGGTGCCCAAAAGTGGTGGACATAGGCAGTTTTTTTTTTTTGGGGGGGGTCTCTTTCCTCAATTTGTTTTCGGTTTCTAGACTCACAATCGTTCCAAGCACGTTCAATTCCGCTGTGATAACTGTGTGACGCGGTTTGTCCTTCATTCATCTTGCACGCCAGAGTGCCGCGAGGAGAGAACGACGATTTTGTCTTCGGCACTTCCTTTAGCAATCGCGTTGACACTCGTGGAACGCAGCTGGTAGGGATGCATTCACGCAGTCGGTTTACTGCTATGATTATTTATGCTTAATCCCGTAACAATCTGTGGAATGCCGCAGTCTGCGTTTTCAACGAAAGCAGCGAATAAACGCCAAGCTTCTGCACGATTCACTTTCGTTTCGTTCACGGAACCACCTTTCTACGTCCGCCTTCTCTGTAGTTGGTTTTCGGTAAAGTTTCTTTTCCGTTTTGTATCTTTATATCTGTTTGTTCACCTTACGTCTCCCGTGTACAACCACCTAAACCTCAACAAGAAAAATCGCAACTGCTGGATGAGGAAGACGCAAATGCTCAGCTCGATCCCGTTGCGCGGGGTATTTCCTGACGCTCACGAAGTAAAGAGAGCTTTCATGGAAGCGAGCGGTGTCGACGGAAACATGAAGGAGCAAACCGCTTTTAGCGCCGCCTTCTGCAGAGCCTCTCAGCAAAAAAAAAAAAAGGCGTCAATGAAAAGCAAATTCGATATTTCACATCACCGTCCCACTGCTGTGCATTTCCTGTACAAAGAGAGTTACAATGCCATCAGCTAAATAGCAGACGTCTTCTCCCCTTCTTATATTTTCTTTCCTCTTTAGGAAATCGAGTGTGGCTTCTGAAAATCAGCACACACGCTTCCATTTCCTCTTGAGACCCCTGGCATTGCTGCCAGAGGCTGCTGAAAAATACACTAAGAATTGCGTGGTAGTTGTACTATGCTACATACATGCGTTCGGTACCGTAAATTGCTCTGTTAGAGTCCATTGAATCCCTTGCTTGCAAACATGCGTGGTCAATCACCGAGCGCAGACGATGGAAATAACAACGAAGACGAAAGGCGCATCCGCGAGGCTCTACTACAGCTAGGCGCAGATCGTGACGTCCACCTGCGGTACTTTGAAGCCCACCTGACCCGTCTTCCGCACAAAGCCGAATCTCTTCACTCGCAGCGCCTCTTCCTTCTCTACCTCTCCGTCACTGCGTCTGATATGCTTGGTGCGTCGTGGCTGCCGGCGCACCGCCACACGCCGGGCTTGGCAGACGCCGCCCGCTGTGCCAACATTGCAGCAGAGCTGCGCGCCTGCTACGATACGCACACCGGCGGATTCCACGCCGTGCCGTGTGCTACGTCGGCCCTACCAACGGACGGCGTAGTGACCACGCACTGTGCACTGCACACGTTGCTGATATGCGGGGAGTTGAATCGTGCAGTACAGACGTGGCTCTCAGTTGAAAAGACGACGCGTTACGTGCGACGGTGCCAACGGCACGGCGACGGCGGTTTCCGCAGCGCCCCAGATGTGGAGGACGTGGATGTGCGCTTTACCTACGCCGCTCTGATGGCCCTGCAGCTCTTAAACATTTCGCAGCGGCTGGACGCACAGCCGCGATTGCGCGAGTTGCTGTATCGTGGAATGAGCTATGTGTGGCGCTGCTGGCGGCCGGCGGAGGGCGGCTTTGCGGGTGCCCCGCACGGCGCTGAAGTTCACGGCGGCATGACATACTGCGCGGTGGCGGCGCTCGCGTTGGCCGGCGCTGCAGGCCACACAAGTCGACCTCGCTGCTGGTTACAGCGGCTGCACGGTTATGTGGCCCGGCGCCTATCGCGCAGCGGCGAAGCGGACGAGGACAAGGATGACAGTGCAAACGAAAACAACGATGTTGTGCTCGGCTGGTGCGACTGTGTGGCGTGGAGCAGTGCAGACTTCGACAAGAGCAGCGGTGTTGCGACGCAGGCAGACGCAGTGCTCGGCTTCCAAGGCCGTCCTGCCAAGCCGTGTGACTCGTGCTACACGCACTGGCTTGGTGGCGTGCTGGGCATCCTCCTTTTTCGTGAGGTCCCGCTGTTCACTTCGTCGACATCCGACAGTGCCGCTGCTATGCCGCTGCCGGTGAACGTCGTACCGCTGCTCAAGTTTGTGCACGCCTGCCGCCGTGAAAGTGGAGGGTTTGGCCGCCACATCGGGGCCCCGTCCGACTTAGTGCACTCCTGTTTCGGGCTGTCCGGTGCTCTGCTGATGGTCCACCTCGCTTTGTCAGAGTTGCAGGGACTTGCTCCATGCAGTGGGACTCAACACGAATTGTGGCAACAGCTGCAGTTGTCACCACCACATCCGGTTTTGGGGTGCTCACTGCGCACCGCACGACTACACGGCATGGTATGTTGAGGACGGGGGAAAAAAAGAAAAAGGTTAACGTGGGAGGAATGTTCGTGCAGACTCGTTATTGCTTGCTCATGTGCGGTGGTCAATCGGACAGTCGTTCCCTGCTTTGATTGCCTTCCCTGTTGTTCGTTTGCTTGCCCTGCTCTTATCTCTCTACACCACTGAGTGTTTTCATCGTGTCTGGTGCCTTGTCTGCGTGCGATTATCACAGATTTTCAACGGCCATTCAATGCACCAAAGAGTGTGTAGAAATTGAGTTTTTCCACTCTGTTGTGGCGTTTGTATTTGGCACTTTTGATTTGTTCGGCCCCTAATTATTCTTGCGCGTTCTCCCCCTCTTATCTACCACAGGTGTTTGGGTTGTAGGCTTGTGTTCCGCGTCGGTGTCTGGGCGGAGGCCGTTTCTTTTCTTTTTTTTGGTTTTGGTTTTAGTCAAATCTGATTATTCCACAATTTCTTCTCCACATCCTTTCCTCGCCCTCGATTTTTTCTGTGTCGTTTTTTGTTCTCGTATTTCCCGCACTCTGCCACAATCCTACATTATTCGTTTACTTTGGTTACATTCATTTTGCGGACCGTCAGCAACTCTTTGTTTTTAACTCTCCACCTCTTCTTTCAGATCACTGTGGTGTGATGCGCAGCCTACAGAGCAGGTTGTGTGTCGGTGCGGCGTGGATGCTAGTGTGCGCCGCCACACGCGCCCGCGCCGTCGCCACCATCTCAGTTTACGAGGCATACATGAGCGCTGTCATTGCCATCGGCGGCCTCCTCCTCGGTGTGATTGTCGCGGTACTGATCATGTGCGACTGCTGGGAGGCTGCGGCGATGCGGCTGCAGCCGCGGGAGCGCCGCATGTGGGAGCTACCGCTGCCAAATGGTTTGACGGGCGCCGAAGTCAAAGTTTTGGAAAAGCTGCACGACGAGGCGGACGCGACACGCAAGAAGAAGAAGAAGAAGAGCGTGTACGAGAAGGGGCAATCGGCGTCGGCCGCGTCGGCCAACGACAGCGAGACGAACGTCATCACATCCGCTGCGAGCTCCGATGGGCGTTGGGCCACGCTGAGCCCCGGCGTGGCCGCCGCATACGCGGATAGCACCGTCCCCGTCCTAAACCCCTACCTTCGTACGGAGGACGACGTTGTGTCGTTCAACGACTCGCTGCCGAGCAAGTTCGTCTACATGTAGCCAAATAAAGGCCAGCGAACTCAGATGTATCTTTGCTGCTGCCCTCGCGCGCAGCAGCATACGTTTCTTCTCCCCACTGAACGTTTTAATACTTTTCTTTACATGTAAGTCTGCTTTCTTGCTTAGTTGGAAATTAATCAGAACTCTGTATTTCTCCTTTCCCTATGCTCCACGAGTTATGCGTGATGTAATTGCTCTTTTCGTGCTCTCTTCTTTTGCTTTGCCCTGTCGAGCGCCTTCGTGCCTGTAGCAGTTCTTTTCCCCCTAGTTTGCTTGCGTTCACGCGTTTTTGACCAAAATAAGAAAAGGAAAAGAAAGCGAGTTGAGGTAAGTCGCTGCGCGCGTTTCGGCGCTGCTCGCGCCGTTTGCTTCGGTGCGGGGCTTCCCCGCCTGTCGAAATTTGATGCCCGCAACGCCGCCGCGGCGTTTGGGGATGGGTCGCCGGTGCCCCTTCGCTCCTATGCCCCCCCTCCCCTCGCCTCACCCTCCCCGATCGCCGCGCGCAGCCCCCGTTGCGGCGCCTCTTCCCCCATCGCGCCGGCGGGTGCGAAGAAGAAGACGCCCAGGAGGGGGTCGGTGGGCGAAAGGCTTTTTTCCACAGAGAGGGAGGCGACCGTGGCCTCAGCCACCGCCCACGCAGCCTGGCCCTGGCATGCCGAGCAGCCCCCTCTTACACACTAGCTGCCCTTGGCGTTGCTGCACCTCACTTGGTTTAGCTTGGGAAACATGAACGCCGCCACGCACGAAAAGCAGGTGTGCGTCTTTTTTTTTTTGGTACGTTGGAAACGGCACGAACAACAGATCCCCGCCTCCCCTATCACAACATAAAAATCAGCGATAAACACATTAACAAAAAGAACCTACTCCCTGTCAGTGGGTGCGGCCGTGCCTGGTGGCCGCTGCTGGAGGCGCTGCGCCATAGCACCGGACAGCCGTTCCTTCTCTTTCTCCTCAAAGGAGCGGACGACCACCAACAGCTCCTTCATCCGCGTCACGGCGACGTGCATCTCACTCGTCGTCAGCACTGGTTCGTAGTCAGATGGCTGCGGCTCCATGCCCTGCTGCTTCATTTTCCGCACCCGGTCCACCACGACGCCTGAGTCGATTTCCTTATCCCGCACGTCGGCGAACAACACGAGGTGGTGCAGCATCATACTCCGGCCCACCGCGTCGAGGATGTAGTTCGGTGTCAGCCCCAACTCGGCAACAGGATCCGTGGCCTGCGATTTCAGCTCCTCCGCCGTGGGCGGCGGCACCGGCGGCATGCAAAGCAGCGCGTAGAAGCGCCGCCAGAACTCTTCACTGACACGGAAGCGGTAGTAAGGCATGGTGAGCGGGAGGCACAGGCTGCGCATCGGGTCTTCGGTGGCGTCACCGTGCATCTGCGCCGTCTGCGCCCGCGTCACGGTTGCCGTGACCTCCTTCGAGAAGACGAGGTGTGTGCAGTAGTCCGTGTGGTAATCGTCGCCACGGGTCGCCTCGAAGACGCGCGCCAGCAGCAGCGACCGCTCCGTTGCAAAGGTGACGGCCGTCTCGAACGGCTCGTGCGTCTTGACGAGGTTGCGGTAGTAAATAATTTCCATATCGTTGAGCGCCGCCCAGGCTGCCGCGGCGCCGAAGAGGCGGGTACGGTGCTTCTCCTCCACACAGAAAGCGAGGTTCAACAGCGACGATACCGCCTCCTCGTCGCGGCGCAAGTTCACCAACAGCGCCGCACGCCACAGATACAAGGAAGTGATTTCCTCTCGCACATCCTCGCTTTCATCGAGAGGGTTGATTCCTTGGTGCGCGCTGTCCGTGCCGGTCTTCGCGGCAGCGGGTACAAACTCGTGCCCTACTTCGCCGTCAACAATGAAACGAGCGTCGAGGGGCCGCCCCGCTGCTGCGGCTCGCAGCTGCGCGTCGACGGCGTGCTGAATTCCTTTGACCGCTTCCTCCAGCTTTTCCCCCGCGGCGAGGGCGACGAGGGCGCGTATCTCCGCCGTCGGCGCTTCGTCGACCTCGTAGGCCTGCCGCTCTGCCTGCACCTCAGCCCCCTTCGTTACCGGCCGCATCGTGAAACACTGGGGAAAGCGGCAGGGCGGGGCGCCGGCGCACGTGCAGCGCCCGCCGGCTCCGCAGCGGTAACGCAAGTCGAAGACGGTGCTGCGGACGATGAAGTCACGCTGCGCCTTCTCGGCGTCGGAGGCGGGTGGCGGGGCATCTCTGAAGTGGCGCGCCGCTACAACGCCGCGCAGATGCGACAGCGGCGGGACTTGCGGCACGGCCTCGACGAAGTCGCTACAGTCGCACGGTGCCCGCGGGGTCCGCTTTGTTTTGATCTTCGACGCAAACTTCGAAAAGAACGACTTCATGTTGTACTGTGTGGTGCGAGTGTGTGTGTGTGTGTGTGTGTGTGTGTGTGGGCGCATGCGTGCAGGTGAAAAGGAAGGGAGCAGAGACCTGCAAAAAGTAAGGTTTGAGACTTTGAGCGAAAAAAAACGAACGTGCCCCTTTGTGAATACTACTGCTGGTAACATTGCAGAGAGTAAGCGTGCAGTTCACCCCCTCCGTTGAACTTGCTCTCGTTTTAGCCAGCGTACAGTAGAGCTTAAGATTACGTTCTAATTTCTTGTTCTCTGCCTACCAGCAACTCACTGCGGATGTAAACGCGCCTGGTTTGGTCGCCGGCGTTTTGCCAGCTCCATCCTGTTCTTACCTCGCTCTCTCCACAGCTTTCCACCGCCGATTTTCTGCCTCATTCGCTTGTCTCAGCAGCTAAAAGTTCACAGCCTGTGGTTTCGCTAGGCGGCGGGGTTTCCCTGTGCCGCCAGCCCGCCCGGCACGTGAGCTCCTCTCCTCTGCTCGAGGCGAGTTGTGAACAGAAGGATGTGTGCTTGGCGCTGCAGTTCGCATGCTTGCCGATAATTGTTTTGCAATGGGGCACTGGAATCAGCAGTTTGTCTTCTCCTTGCATTTTTGCGTTCAGCGAGCGCCGCTTTTACCCCTCCCCTTCGGCTCGCTGTCGTTGTTGCTTTGCCTCTTTCAGGGGGCTTGTTTTCCCGTCGGCTTTTCTTCCCTGAACTTGGATCCGCCTCGTCCCTACTCGCGATGTCGGTGTTTTTCCCTTTGAATCAGGAGACTCCACGTGCAATGACCCCTCTCTCCTCACTCAGGCAAAACAAACCTGTAAACCTTGCATTTTCCATCCTGGCCATGACGGGTCCAAGGCGTAGTGGGCGAGGTTGAGGTGCTCATCCTCACGCCAAGGACCGAATTCAACGTGATCACCGTCAGGGGGAAAACTGAAGGTAATGTTCGGTGAAAAAGGGCGCGTCCTTGTCAGGAGCGTCACCGGCCAACCTTCTCCATTTCCCTTATCTATCAGCGATCCGTTTGGGCCCAAACTCGAAATGGGCTTGTTTATTGAATGCGGCGCCGAGCGGCAAGTATCGGCAGTTGTGCCCGACTGCTTTCGGCTTTTGCCGCAGCAGCCCGCTAAACCAACGAACGGTGGCGTGGTGTTGTGAAGTCCTAAAATGTGCAGCCGGCCGGCTACGCCACGCGTACGACTTGCTATCCGTTACTCTGTAAAGGGAAGCGTGCTTCCAATCTAGGATGCAAGGTAACCAACCTTCGCTCTATACAACACTCTTTTCCGATCGAAGTTACGTCGACATCCTCATTCTCGAAAACGAAAAAGTGCTTTCGCAGCCACCAGGTTGAGAGGAAAGGCAGAGGCTGTGGTGGCGTTGCACTTCAGTTGGTTAAAAGAAATGTAAAAGACCGAAAGACACAGGCCCTAGTGAATGTGCCACTTCACAGCAGCAAAAAAAAAAAAAAAGATGAGGTCGTGCAAGTGACGACTTGAGTCAAATGCAAGGACACACCCTCCTTTTTAAAAGAAATATTGAGAATTCCCTCCGCTCTTCTCTTTCCTCCGCCCGTATTCTCTCCTCTTAGTATCACGACAAACACGCTCGTTGTGGACTTTTACGTGCAACCGGCAGAGTTCGAGCGTGTTGTGTGGTGCTGAGTTCGTGCTCTATCTTTCTCTGGATGCCTCCCGCGATTTACCTTCTGCAAGGCCTTGAAGGCTTTTCCTCTCTCCTCCGCCGTTGCGACAGCGGAGGAGCACTTTGATCTTTTGCGTTCTTCTTGATATGCTTTTCAGAATAACAGAGGCTTATAACTTATTTCATCATGCTTTCCGCGTTGGAATTCGAAGCCCTGGTAAAGAAATACAAAGTATGGTGGCAAAGAAGGCTATCATCCAAGAGCATCGTGAGAAGCCCAGAATCAACCCGGTGAAGCAGCAGACGTCCGATCAGGCCTTTAAAACAAGCGATAGTGGCCGATGACTTTGATGCAGCGTCGATGTGGAACCTAAAAAACCTGTTCTGCGAAAAGATCCTTTCCCTCAACTCATGTGGGCTGATCGCTACGTGCGGCTCGCGATGGTGTACGCTTGGATCAAAGCTGCCGGGGCCGGGCCGATCACACGGAAAAGTGTCGCGAATTGGCTGCCTGGCGGGCGTAAAGCAGTCAGCTGTCGGTGATCGATCTGCTCATACTGCGCTGCCTTTTACTTGCAGACGGGCCCCATCCGAAGCGCGTGGATTCTGACTGAGATGGTCCTCAGCGCACCAGCGCACTATTGTTTGACCGAGGCAGCCCGTTCGACTACACATATATGGATTATTGTTAGAGAAAAAAAGAGGCTGATATGCGATGCACTGGAAGGAGCGTCCGAGACGGCCACCTTCGCAGAACACAAGACGTGCGCGCCCGCCACGTTACGAGGAGCATTGTAGGAAATAAGGGGGAAAAAAACAAAATGTGCGAGCGACGGTTGAATAGGACGCGGGAAAACAGGAGTTCTTCTTGTTACGTACTTGAAGGGAGACTGTCACTACCTCGCGGTATTCGCAAAATGTCCCGCACTGAGAGGTACAGCTTCACTACTCCTTAACTGTCAAACTTCTGCCTCCGCCCCCCCCCTTTTCCCGCTCTTCTTCCGAATTCTACTTCGTGTATTATTATTATTATTATTGAAAGGGTCAGGATATCAGCACGTAGCTATCTTGCAACTCACAATCCATTTGCCTGGTCTCTTTGTCTTACCGACAAAGTAGATTTTCTGTGAGCTGCTTTGGTGGAGATTGAGCTTGCGGGTGAAAACAGCAAGGTGTGGCACGGAGAGGTGGAAAAAGAAGAGGAGGTGGAAGAGAGAGAAGAACAACAACAACAACAAACGGCGTGCAACCTGAAGAAGTGACGCAATCCAAAGTTAAAGAAGCGCAGTTCGGCCTGGTGAGCGCTACATAGCATACTGTGGTGGCACAGGAAAAGACGCATCATGCTCCTCAAACGCCGTACTCACTTGCACGACTGACTTTTTTTGCCGCCCCCACGAGAGTTGTTTGTTTGTCGGAACAAGCAAAGCGCTAGGGAAACAGATGTGTCTCAGTGCTTGAGTGACTACAGAAACACACACACACAAACTCGTCAGCTTTTGGATTGCTGTGATCAACAAACCTCTTTTTTCATCTTTTCTCACGTGGGCCACAGCGGCACATACAGCCACAACATCAGCGCAATCATTTAATAGGAAATGGTAACGGGGTAAAAAAGGCAAAAGGTAAAAGAGAAAGCCACACCCACCTAATAAAACGAGGATTAGCCTTCAGCGACAGCAACAACTGCACGACGAAAGAAAAACAAACTAACGACCAAAAAAAAAAAAATAACTTCACAGCAACGGCAGCTTCTCACAATTCCCCTACACCCTCAGCCTACAATAGTGAGCATTAAAATGCCGACGCCCACAAGCAAAAGCAACCGTACGCCGGCTTCAACACTGACTGCACGATAGCAAGAACCGCCAAGGCGTCAGTGCGGCAAGCGACAGAAATGACACACCAACACACACACACGAAGAAGAAGAGGGCAAGAACTTCGATAAAGGTTTGACGTCCTGTTTTGCAGAACGAACACGCAATGGCGAGCCTGCTATACGGCGGAGGACCATCCGCATTAACGCAAGAACAACAGGGAAAAAGAAACGGTCACTATCAACAGGGGCCGCTTATAAGTCAACCAAAGCAAATAAGCCGTTTTTTTTTTCCTTGCCTTGATCACTTCGGTGTAGTTTCTTTACATCGCCGACGGCACGGTGTTGACGTACTCGTGCAGGCGATTGCGCATCTGCTGCACTACGCAGTCCGCAATCCACTGCAGGTTGTTGATCTCCAGCTCTTTCAGCTTCACGTAGGCGTAGAAGATGCCGTACTGAAACTGGCGCGTCATGGCGTCGTTGTAGATCGTCACAGAGGCCTCGACGAAACGGCGCTCGAGAGACTTCTTGCCGACCGCGTCCATGTTGCGGTTGCCGTCATCTAGCAGCTCGAAGTAGGTCTGAAAGCGGCGCAGGCGGTCGCGCAGCTGCTCCTCATTCTCGCTCTCCGCAATGTCGTCGTGAATGTCCACGAGGGTGCCGATGTTTGGGAAGACCTTGCGGCGATCAGCGGGCGTGATCTCGCGCATACCGAGCGTGTTGAGGGTGAAGGTGAGCACCATGCGGTCCGCCTCCGCGTCCAGCACTGGGCACATTACCTCCCTTGTCTCGCCGCCCAAGTTATAGCAGAAGTCGTAGAACTGCTCGTAGTAGTTCTTCATGAGGATGCCGCGGATGTATTCCACCGACAGCTCGTCCAAGTCACGCTCGAAGCCGCCCTCTGCGCTGAAGAAGCGACCTACCGGACTGTCGATCAGCACCACCTCAAACATCTCCTGTACATCCGAGGCGGCGATGAGCGTCGGCATCTCGGGGAAGTTGCCGAGGGGGTGGCACTTCGTGAGCAGCTCGAGGCTGGCGCGGCCGCTGCGTTTCGCTACGATCAGCTTCAGCACGTTCGACAGCATATACTCGTAGCTGATGAAGTCGAGGAACTGGCACAGCGGGGGGTCAGCCCAAGCACGCAGTTCCTTGAACTGCTTCAGCAGCACGTCCTGGGCGCGATCGACGATGATGCGCGAGGTCAGCGAGCCTTCCTGCTGGAGGAAGTTGCCGTAGTCCGTCACCTGCAGCTGGCTCTTCATGTCCCCGAGGTTGTCGCACTGGCACAAATTGTTGTATTCGTCGACGTGGAGGAGGGCGTCGCGGTAGCCGTGCACCATCGCTTCGAGGTGGCCCCCGTGCACATTGTAGTTCATCATATCGCGTCCCATCGTGTAGACACTTATCGTACTTGGTTGTTTGTTCCGAACTACGCGTGCGTGTGCGTGCGTGGAAGAGCTCAAATAAACAGAGAAAGAAAACAAGAGAGAGAGAAACGGTACGTGATGTGAGACGTGACTTGTCAAACTGCTCCAAGTGCACAGCCGACTGATGGCGCTTTTCTTTTTCTCTTCTGTGACGCGAGAAAATATGCACAGCGGAAAGAAAGACGGAGGGTGAAAGGGAAGTGCGTGAAGGACACAAACGTTTCAGTGACAAGAAGAAACGAGAGGGAGATGGGGCAGCGCGTTGCAGCAGGAAAAAGACGATTGGGCAGAGGGCTTGACATAAGCGTGTGCTAAGCAAAACAAAACCAAAACTAAAATGAAAAATGAAGACTGCTGCTTCTTTTTTTTATTTGTGTGTGTGTGTGTGTTGAGTCGTAAGCTGTGGATGAAGTGCCCCACAACAATGCACTCTTCCCTCGCTCCTCGCGGCTCCAAGGATCTCTTTCAAGGGGTTTTCTCAACACAGAGTTGAACCACATTTTGGCTGGTGAATAGAGTACACATGCTTGTAATGGTACAAGTGAAAAACAGGAAAACACACACAAAAAAACATATAAAACAGATCATCGTGCAACCCCACGTAAAGTCGCGAGGGGTGTAAATGTCGTGCACCTTCGCGACCACATTCCACTCCTTCTACATACACTACTGCTGCTAGGCGTCCTCACTCTCTCATCGTGCGGACATCCGCCTGCAGCCGCTGAATTTCTTGCTGGGCCTTTGCCAACTCCGTCTGTGCCATCTCGCGCTCCCGCTTCGCCTCTGCCACCTCCGCCTTCAAGTCACGCATCGCCGTCTCGTGTTGCTGCAACAAACACGCTTGATCGCGGGTCTGCCGCTGTAACTCGCGAAAGCGGCGACGCAGAACGGCCACCTCCTCCCTGTACAGCTGTAGAGTGACCGCGTCATCGGCGCTGGTGAGTTTTGCAGGCGACGACGCTGCAGGTGTGACCGTTGCACTCGATAGGCTGACGGGCGTTTTTGCGCGTACTGGTGTGGCAACGTCAACTCCTTCCATACTGCTCATTTGGTTTTCGTTTTGTAGACACTTGTGGCCGCTTCCACCCACAGCCTTTTCGGTGTCTTGGTTGCTCGCCGCCTCCAGAAAAAAGTTCGCATCCACTTCTCGAGTGCTGTTGCGCTGGCCGACGTAAAGTCGGTAGCCTACTGATGACGTCTCCACCGCAGACGTCAACCCCCCGTCCGACCGCCGCTCGCAATATTCGGAGCTTGCCTTCGCACCGTCACTACGAAATCCGCGCAGAGCAGTCGGTGACAGTGCATTGTGGAGCGATGGGCCACGTGGCAGCGGGCTTCCACTGCTCAGCAGACTCGTCTGGAGAAACGTGGCAGACGTCGACGTCTCGCTGCCCCACTTTGGTGGCGGCGTCAGAAACACTTCAACGGTGGTGTTGCGCCCCGCTAAGCTCGTGGCAGATGCAGCACGGTATGGAGGTGGCCGTGACACAGGTGAGCGCCGTGCCACCGCCTCCGCAATAGACGATGAGGATAGTAACAATGCCGTCTTGTCTGGCGGGTCGGGGACCGGTACACATAGCACTTCTCCAAGCCGGGCACCGTGCTGCTGCAGGACAGCAGCGAATACTGTCACCTCCGCGCCGTACAGCAACACCGACTTCCGCAGTGTGTGGTGACCGCGGTGCTGGCTTGCAATTAAGGCTGCCTCGACCAAGCGGCGACGCTCCGCTGGGGAGAAGAGGGCGAAGAGGACAGACAATGACGATGAAGAGCACAACGTTGCGCTGTTGTTGTTGTTCAAGCGGTTCAACAGCGGTGTATCACGCCAGTCCTCGGCGAGCCGGTGCAGAGCCGCCTCCATTACGGGCTGTGCTGCTGCGATGCTGGAAAAACCAGCGGCACTCGTTGCTGCTGCTGAAGACGACTTTTGATCATGCTGGTGTTCGTAAGAGGCAGCAGAGGTGCGCACGGCGTCCGCCAGAGCGTGTAAGGTGTAGCGAAGGCCAAAGGTAACAGGCGGCACAACAACGGTTTGACTGACGTTTACTACGTCGCTCGGCTTGACGGAGCCACGACGGACAGATGATCGATTTGTGGCAGAAAGAGGAAGCTGAGTGATTGGGCCCTGCAGTGGGTGCGCACATTTCGCAGCAGCGGCAGCCGACATGATGTTCTTTGCAAGAGACCCGTTCGCCAGGCATGGATTGCCGCTCACATCGAGTCTCCGAAGCCGTGACAGCACAGGTGCATGCACCACCACAGTTGAGGAGGCACCAGCTTTGTCATCTTCTCCGGCAGAAGTTGCTACTTGCGACTTGACTGCTGCGGTGTTTTCAAAAGGGCACGGCACATATGAGAAGAGACGGCGGATGTCGTTTATGTCCTCAATGAAGTTATGCGAGAGGTCAAGATTGGTCAATGCGGTGCTCCACGGACGGAGGAGCAGAGAATTACTATTGCTGCTGTCTTTGCATCCGTTCTGCCCCCCTTCCCCTCCCTGATGTTTCGAGACGTCACCGTCGCAACAGCCGTCGACCCACAGCAGAGCAGCGAGGGCACGCCCACGCAGGCGGTTGTGGGACAGAATTAACACCACTTCTTTCTCCGGCACCTCTAGTCTGCTTCGTTCCACCTTCCCATTACCTTCAGCAGAAGTGATTCCTCTTCCCTCTTCTAGTGCCAAGGATGCCGGCGTACCCGCAGAGGTCAGCGATGTTTCCTCGACGTGGTGCAGCAGAGACGTGTTTGTGCTCGCGGAGCGTCGAGCCGCAGCTGCTGCTGTCGTCGTTCCCTGAAATTGCAGTCGGTGCGTCTCTCCTGTCGAGGTGCGGCAGCTGAACGTAAGAGACGAGGAGGCGTCGGGGACCTCCTCCACAAAACTCAGCGCAAGGGCAGAGTCGGTAACATTGACCGTCACACCAGTTGCCGCGACAGCGACGGCCAGCCGTGGTGGCATTGGCGGTGTCGTCGCGCGTTGGCTGGATGGCACGGCGCTGAGCAGAGAAGTGAACAACTCTGCGTTCGCCAGGGCATCAACGTCCACCGCGGCAAAGGTCAGCGGCAGCCCTTTCAGTGAGTCAATAGCGTTGTGGGAAAGGTCAATGTAAGTCAAGTGGTGGCACGCCTGCATACCATCGAGTGAAGTGAGGTGGTTGTGTGTGGCTATAAGAGTTGTGAGAGTCTGCGCCGCCCCACAGAGACCACGCAGTGTGCGTAGTTGATTGTAGCTCACAAACAGCTGGGCCAGAGAGGTCAGTGCGCGCAACCCGCTCCCTTCTTCCTCGAGGGATACCAGCTTTGATGTTGTTGCCACACTTCCTGTGACTTCTGCTGGGGTGATGGCTAGACGTGATCGCGTGTCTGGGCTCAGCGTCGTCTCGGGCCGCAGCGGCAGCAGAGGGTCCGTGTGCTGAGTAAGGCTGCACACACCGTTCCGCTCCGTCTCTGTCCCGCGAACACCAGCAAAGGGGCACTCGAGAGAACGCAATGCATTGTGATTAAGATTCAGCTGATGAATGGCGGGCAGCGCGTCCGCCTGCAAGCCGAAGTTCCGCGTACTGGTGAGGTGCAGCTCGCTGAGACCACGATTTTGATACGAGACTGACATGGAAAAAACAAAGGGTCGCTGAAGTGAAACGTATCAGTCCCGAAGTACAAGAAGCAGCAATGGAAGCAGCAAGAGGACGGCAATGGTACAAGGTGAACAGAAAAACAGGTACATGTATTGGAAACTTGCTAGCAAGTGGAAGCAACGAAGGCAGGCAGCAGTACACAAACCGGAAAAGGTGAATGAAGTGTTATTGAAAGGTGTTAAGAATAAATCTGAGTTGGCGTTTCTAATGAGTTTAGCCGTTGCTTTGCCCCCGCCAAGTGTAAAGTCGCAACGCTACAAGTATACGGTTGGAAAAGGGAAAGATAAGAAGAAGAGTTAAGGGGAACTAGTATCCGTTACGCCATTAATTGCTCCATCCGATATGAACCTACCGATGCAGAACACAAAAGCTTGGAACCAACAACAGCAATAATAATAAGCGCGCAGAGACTTGAGAGTGCTTGCGCCCCGCCGCCTACTATCTGACCTAATATGGTCATTTTGAAAATCAGCAGCACATCATCACTGCATTGTGTCATTCAAATACGGCAGCAATGCTCTCTTTTCATATCGTTTTTTCTGTCTCGCACTAATTTGCCAGTCAGCAGTAACGAGACGGAACAATGAAGACGCGACGAAAACAGAAAGTAAAATAGACACAATATTAGCGATGGGAAATTGTAGAAATCTTGAGCTGAAAGCAGCCATTGACAGCAAGTGCGCAGCGTTCTGAGTAATAAAACTCTAACGATGAAAAGATGAAACTGCGTAAACGTCCGGGAATCCACCTGCTCACAAGTGCACCAAGATCGATGAAAAAAAAAAAAAAAAAACATGCAGCAAAGCAAATATTGCTTTTCGCAATCAGCTGCGTAACAGTCGAGACCGCCAAAGAGCTTGCAGCGTGAAGAACAACATCAACAAAAGCGCAGCAGCGTCCCGAAAAGAAACCAATAGTTCTCAACTATCAAACCTATGCAGCATCAACTTCAGTCGTTTTTCTCGTCTGATACCTCGGCCGATGCAGCCGGCGCTGAGGCCTCCGATGAAGTCGACGACACCCCCATAGCATCCCTGCTTGCAACTTCAGCAGTATCAACACGACCAGCGGCGGCAGCAGCAGCGGCGTTTGCGGCAGCGGTCTCGGCCTTCCGTGCGGCACGTCGCTGTAACGTCTCTTGCTCCGTGAGCTTCTGCGAAACACTGTAGATCTCCTCCATTGTGTACTGCTTTAACCTGTGGTTATTGTTATTTTTGTTGTTGTCGTCGTCATCACCGCTGATGCTCGAGTCGGAGGCACTACTGCTGGAGGTGACGAAAGCATTGGGGTTTTGTTCCTCGTACTCCGTGGCGTAGCGGACGCGGTCGTGGGTGCGGCGAATGGCGAGGGCAATGAGCGCCATCACAATGACGGTCGGCACACCGAGGAAAAGGACGAAGATGAGAACGTACTCGTCGTCCTCAACCATGGAGCTAGAGAGAGCCTTGAGGCGGTCGAAGAAGCCTTCGCCTGCGGCCCACAGGAGGTCTACCACGCTTTCGCCGAAGCGGGACATGAAAGCAAATAGAATAAAACGATGAGGACCTAAAAGCAGTGCCAATGAACCATAAGATGTTGTTTTCCACCTCCCCCCGAATTTAACAAAAAATAAAAAGGATTGAGTGGTATGGACGTGTCAACGAGAGGGCAAGAGAAAAATAGAGTGACAGAAGAGTTGTCAGTGCAACTGTTTATTCTGCCGACACACAAAAAGGCGTAACAAGAACATCAAAGGCTGACTAAAGTCGCCTCTGTTGTGCCGCACTTAAAACCCGCTCATAATTCCCTGCGCTCAGCCCGTCCTCTCGATTACACGTGCTCTTTTTGTTCTTTCTTCTAATCTGTCTGCACAGTAGCTGATTGCTGACAGGTTAAACACATCGTTACTCACCTACTTTACAGAAAGTTCTTCATGTTCGTGCACCGTCGTGCACATACTCAATACTATTTATAGTTGGGATAATTTGCGAAGATCGTGGTGGCCAGACAGATTGTTAGTTAACACTGTTTTAGTGCCGTACCCGCCCTTTACGCGAGGGAAAACGTCTCTTTGGCATCAGACAACAACAAGACGATCGTTCACTTCTGTGCTTTCAATTAACAATCTCATCCGCAAAGAGAAACAAACGGATGAGCTTTACAGGACAAAACGACAGGAGTTTACCTTGACGCAGCTAAAGTGCTCGAGTGAAGAGTTCGGCGTAGGTATTGGTGAGTGTGCACGACAGCGTCATTCTCCGCACATCACATCGGTTGCTTTTACGCGATCTCTCTCTCTCTCTTAGGCATTCGATCGTACTCCCCAATCGCGTACCCGGGAGCCCCAAAAGGAGGATGGGCTCAGAGAGGCGCGAGTACACATAAAACGTATTGTCTTTGACAGCTTTCGTCTTCACGCCTATTTTCTCTTGCATGCCGGCGTGTCGGCGCTGCAGAGGAGGAAGACCGGGGAAGTACATTCACCTCACATGCGACGTGCAGAAAGCAAAAAGACTCGTCTTCTAGTGCTCCCTGCAGCAGTTTTGTTGATTTTGTACCCCCTTTCGCCCATTCCATTAAGCCTTCGGCTTCCGCTGCGCCTTGCGCATTCCCTTGCGGTAGAACTGTATGAAGAGGTACAGCAGCGTGATGTGGTAGCACAGCTGCAGCACCGCCCACGTTTTCGGGATCTGCCGATCGTACACGACGGCCAGCACGGCGTGGAGAATACACAGGGCAAATTGAATCATCTGCACCTGTGTCAAGTACTTCTTGAGTGGGTTAGTGTAGCCCAGCGAAGTGTAGAGGTAGTGGAAGTACATGAGGGCGTGCACGGAGGAGTTGATCCACGCACCGAAGAAGGCAGTGCCATTCGCAATGCCGTGATGCAGCAGCAGACCCCAAATGAAGCCGATCGTGAGGTGGTGGTAGACGTGCAGGAAGGACAGCTGCTCTTCCTTCTTGCGCAGCACCATGAAGTAGGTATCGAACATGTCAATGAACTTCGTCACGTAGTGCACAAAGACCCAGAATTCAACCGAGCTGGTAAAGCGGCCGTTGAGGTTGAAGACGCCAAAGCGAAGGAATGGCGCGAGGTTGAAGGCCATGGTGAGGGAGAGTAACACCTGCGCAGTGTTGTAGATTAACATAGGTGTCTTGAGCGAGTAAGCGACGCGACCTTCCATAAACTTGCGGAGGAGAAAAATAACGACAAGGTAGCCCAGGTGGCCCCCGATGAGCGCTGGGTAGCTGACAAAGGCGTTGAACTCCGGATGAAAGCAGAGGGAGTCCCGCCCGATGCACTTCGCGGCTTCAATAAACTGCATGACTGCGGAGGTATTTAACCTGCTTATTGCTGTTGGCGTGTGTACGTCAAACTATAAGTGAGTGTGAAAGGGGAAAAAACGACGTAGATGAAGACAGCGACTCGTAAAGCGTGTTCGAGCTATTGTGTGTGTGTGTGTGATTCGTTGAGGGAGCAGAAGAAACACAAGTTTTTGAAAATGCGAGGGGCACGAAAAACGCCCCAGCGCATCCAGAAGCGTTGCGTAGTTTGCTGAAACTGAGACATGAGGACGAGAATGAAGGTGGTAGTGGAATGAGAACGACAAAATACATTAACTTAAACGGTGAGTGAAGCGTGCGCAGAAGAAGAAAAACAGCGAGTATCTCAAAAAGCGGTGTTTTCATATATATGAGGGACAAAATCATCCACAGTGTTGCGACTATTCCATGGGCTTGAGGGAAACGCGTTGCTGAGCAGCATTTCGCTGCACAAACGCTGTGTTCACTCTTTACCGCATCATAACCCCGAGATACGCCTAGCTCGTACGAAGACTAGAGCAAAGGGTAAGAATGGCATCCGCAGAACGCTCTTCATAAACAATTACACATAGATATACGTATACTCAACGTAGAATGTGTAAGCTCACTACGCAATAAAGGTGCATTCACTAAACTGCTGGTTACTAACGCGGTTGCAGTGTTTTTTTTTTCCGTTTTCCTTGTCTTCAGGAAAATCACTACAAAGACTCAATTCACTACGTCTTCGTTGCGAGCACCACACGCACCTTTTGTCTTGTGTGGGTTGGTGAAGATGTGCGTGTCAGCAGCTTTTCTTTCGTAAAGCAACCAGTAGGAAAAGAGGCACAGGTACTTGGCACACACACACATGTGTTGTGCGCATATCCGAAAACAATAATGGTAAAACACATAAAACATTACGGAAGAGGAAGAGCAACAGCAAAAGGAATGCGCTTGCATTTGCCGGTTTTACAACACGAAAACCGCCTCACCAGTCAAAAGTTGAAGTTCACAAGGAGCGCTAACTACTTCACGGAGTAGAAGCACTACCTGTTTCCCCACCATCGTGTTCTCGCTGAACAAGGACAGCAACATTCTTCGTGTTATATTTTTCCTCTTTCACCTCTCGTGCTTAACAACAATATGCACCTGAGCACAGTAGAAAACAGTCAGACACACACGAAGGCCCACGAACCCTTATCAGTAATGCATGCCGCTCCCTGTGCCCCATGATTCCTCCCACGACTTCGGCTTCCACCGCGTCGACACCGGCGGTGGCTGAAACGGAGCGTAGTCGCGCTGAATTGGCGCCCGGCCATCGCGAATGTCGCCCAGATCGGTCAGCCCCAACTCCTTGCGAATTGCCAACCGCTCATCTTCCAGCTGATCGGCCTCGATGTGCAGGCGTTCCAGCTCGGGTGTGGTGAGGTCCGGTACCGCGTCATGGTAAGGAATGCCGAGGTCGGTGCGCTCCCAGTACTGCCTCATCGGTTCCCCGTCCGGTGTATGTGGATCTGTCGTCCCTTCTGGCGGCTTTCCATGTGGTGGCTGCTGCTTGTTCATGCGCACCTGCCGCTTGTACTCCAGCTCCTGCCACTCCATGTTGCGGAACAGGTGACCCATCTCCTGCCGCATCACCTGGGTTTCCTCTTCGTTGTAGAAGAGGTCACCACGGGCAAAGGTGAGCGTCCACGTCGCGCCTTTGCGGTTCTGCCGGGACTTGATCTCCTCACCGGGTTTGTGCTCGGTTTCCCGAAGCGGCTTCGTAGTGCGGTGGGCGTCGCCGTAGACCTGCTCGTCGTCAAGCTCCTGGAAAGTCTGTGAGGCGCGGTTCATATGCGCCATCAGTCGCATCAGCGCGTCCTCGACCTCCTCGTCCTCTAGCACCATCGCCCCAAAGAACTCCTTCTTGTAGCTGCGCAGGTGTTCCTCCTCGGCTACACTGGGTGGGTCACCGCGGTGGCCGCGCATCCACCGCTCCCACAGTCGCTCATCCGTCGCGAGGGCGCCGTAGGGCTGATGGCGCTTGTTGGCGTCGCGGCGGTACATCCGGCGCTGCTCCTCGCGGCCTTTGAGGAACTGCCACGTCACGGTAAACTTGTTGCCGAAGCGATCTTTCGCGATGAGCAGCTCCTGCGTGAAAAAGTACCGGATCCAATTCCAGTACGCGTACTCCCACCAGTGGATGATGCGGTTGTCGGCGAGGCCGGCGAAAGAGTGCTGCAGGCGCACTGTCTTGTCGCCGAAGGCGTCGACAGAACGCACGTAGCGGTTCTCATCCTTTTTAATTTCCTCGCGCATGCGCTGCGCCGCTGCTGGGCCCCCCAGCTGGGCCGCCTCTGCCACCAGCGCCTCAATTCTATCGCGCATTTTGCGCTTGTCGTCCTCGAGCGCAAGCTGCCGCTTGGCCTTCTCCGCCAGCAGTTCCTTCTCCTTCGCGGCGTAGGCAATCGCATCCTGCTGCCGCCGCTTTAAGTACACAAGTTTGTTCGTCAGGTCATCCTGCTCGTTGGCCATCGATTTGATGTTTGAGAGAATGCTAGCGTTGGTCAATCTGCAGCGCGCGGCGATGCGCAGAGGGCCAGCGCCGACGGCAGAACTGCATAAGCCACGTAGTCGCCGACAGGCGCCGCCGTCCGTCGCGCGTTGCAGAGTGGTGTAACACATGCGCTAACTGATACGCTCAGCGCTTAAGGGGGAAAAAAGGCAATTCTGATAAGATACGGAAGCACTTTATCTTTATATGTTGCCTTGGTGAAAGGGACGGAAAAACTAGCTGACTTGTTGCACCTCTTAACAAAAGAGCATACGTAAACCTTACTCTGCGTAGCTACGCGTAAAACTCGTACGTGTGTCGAATTTGGACGATGTGAGCGAAAACGATTGGAATGATGAAGTTGTAAACGTTATGTGAGGCAACTAACAAGAGTCAGAGACAAGACGGACTTAAATGAAACCGAGAAATTGTCGACAGTGCTCGCTTCGGTGATTAAAATCTCCGTTGACACGCATACGTTACCGTAATTAGCTTTCTGTTGTAGTTGCTTAAGCAAGCATTTGCTTTTCTTTTCTTATCGACTGTGTACTGTGTGCTGCAACATAGTTTGCTCGAGTTGTCACATTTCTGTACGTCTTAAACCCCCTTTCGTTTAGTGTTGGGCAATCAAACTCACTGTCTGTGAGTGTACCGGCATGGAAGTGAAGAGAGTTTGAGGGAAAAGGCAGTAAGATCTGATAAGTGAAGCACCATCTATGATAAAGGTACGAAAAGAGATATTCATGTAGCGGGCAAGTCCGTGTAGCTGAGGTAACGTGGCTTTTATTTACCAACGCAATGGAGAGGTCAAGGTAACACTTCAACAGAACACTTGTGTTTGAAAGGTGACACGGCAAGGCGTACACGCGTCTTGATGAAACCTGAAAAAGGTATGATCTAAAAAGCAGCGCAGGAAGGAAGTACCATCGGTGCATGCGATTTCACAAGCGAATCGCGTGGCGGCAGAAAAAACGAACGAAGATGATGATAGAGTTTATGGTCTCTAGTCTAAAACAAACGCGTTAGCTTCACAGGAAATAATACACTGCAAAACGAAGAGCGGAACCGACAACAGCGACGAAGGGAGCGAGAAACGAAAAAGCGGCTGGAGAAAAGCAAAAAAAGGTAAATCCAAAAATTAACAGAGAGGGAGTCAACGCCTTACACTTTTACTCAAAAAAAAAAAACAGTGACGGATGCGTTTTTGTTACCCTCCTCGTCCTCTCAGCCTTAGAAACGTGCACCGCGCAGCGGCGTCACTTTCGTCCGCGAGACGACTTCCGCAAGGCGGCGCAGCGCTGCAGAGCGCAAATTCACATTCTGGTTTATCGCCCGCTCCGGCGTTGCCTCCGGTATTGGAACAAAAGCAGCAGGAGTGTCAAGTGCATGGCGAGAATTCGCGCTGCGTCGTGTCGGTGTCGGTTTGCTGTAACCACCACTTTGGCTTCGCCGCGTTACCGCTTCAATTTTCTGCACCGCGGCTGCCAAGTTCGTGCTGAAGTTGTTGGCGGACTGGTCCGGCTGTCCGCTGTGAGAAAGGCTCGCAGTGGATGCGCCAGGGGAGGTGGTACGGGAGGTTGGGGGGACGTGCGTTGAAAGTGTCGGTCGCCGCGCTGCGGAGGGGCGGCGCTGCAACTGCGAGGGCACGCGCCATCCACCATCCAGTTGGTGCAACGCCGCTTCGTCGTAAAACACGTCCTCCCCCTCGTCTTCATCCATGGGGTACCGCCCCGGAAAGCTACCGTCATCTTGGACGAGTACGGCGGCTGGGTGTGGGCGCGCTCTATTGCTCGCAGACGGTGAAACGACCGGCGTGGCCCTTTGCGGTGCCTGGTAAACCCGCGAAGACGGCGCGTCGACGGCTGATGCGGGCATCCGCAGTGGCTCGTTGCGGGTCAGCGAACGCGGGTAGCGGTGCGGTGTTGTCACAGTCGCATGCGGGCGGCCGGCTGACCGACGGGCAACATTGCCACTGCCACCGAAGTAAGTATCGTAGTGTACTCTCCCGGCCTCCTGCTGGTTGCTGCTGTGGCCCCGCGGAGCTTGCCGCTGCGGCGTTCGCGGCTGCATCAGATGTGACATCGACGGCGGCTTTACCGAGTAAATGTCGTCGTGTATGTGTGTGTGATCACCAGCACTAGTTATGGTGTTCAGCGTACCGCCACAGCGTCTCTGCACCTGTTCCGCCCTCCGCTCACCTTCCCCTTCAGCAAGTTCGCGGGTGTAGTAGCGATCACACGCGTCGTAGGCGGGGCCACGGAATTTCACTGGGCTGTAGCGTCGTTGGCCTGTAGCGCTACCGCGAACAGCGCTGTAGTGTGGCTGCGGGTCGACCACGACGAGTGGAGCCAAGGAAGCGCCGCCGTACCGGTGCCGCACCTCCTCTGCGAGGGCGGCATAGCGGTTTGGGAAGGGCTGTGAAAAGGTAGTGGCAGGTGGAGGTGGCGGTGGTGTCAATGTTGACTCCCCGCCGGTGCCGCCGAGCTCTACTGGACACGGCGAGTGCACGAGTTCGCTGTCGCGTCGCTCCTCGACATCGATGTCACCACCGTCGTGCTCCTGCAGCCGCCGACGCCAGTGATGGTGCTGCTGCGGCTGCGGCTTCTGATCTGATGGTAGGCCGGCGCCGGCCCGCTGCTTGGCGGTCTGCAGTTCCTCACTCAGCAGCTTCATGTACGCCATCACCTCCCGCACGGTGGTCTCGTCCATTGCCATGGCGTCCGCGTCGGAGGCAGAGGAGGGCTGCGGTGTGTGGCTCGGCGAACTCCCGCTGGCAGCGCGGCCCTCGCCGATGTCTCGCAGACTCTGTGGAGGAGTAGGATTAACCTCGACACGCTGTTGCTTTTCTTGTTGTTGTTGCCGCTTCCACCGGCGAAGTTCCGCCCGTGCCACCGCAGCTTCCGATTGCGCTTGGTCGCGCTGACGCTCCAGCGTCTGCTTCGCCTCGGTGAGTTCGTCGACGTGGCGCTCCGCCACTGCAACCGCCTCGCGCAGCAGCGACATCTCCTCGTTGAGTTGATGAGTACGGGCCTCCGCCTCCTGTATAGCCGTCGCATTCGTCGTCGTAAATGGCACCGGCGCCTCAGCGCTCTCCGCGGCATGCTGGACCACCTGGAACATGTGCTGTATCACCTTCAGCACTGCACGGTCCTCGGTGAAACACATCACTTTTGCTTCTGCGGCGGCATCGTTGTTGTTACTGTCGACACCCTGCGCAGTCTGACTCTCCTGCTGCTGCTGCTTGATGGTGTCGCGTGGGGTGAGCGGCGGCGTGCCACTCGGCTTGGGGGGAAGCTGCGTTACCTTGGCGGTTGATGCAGCAGCAGCAGCCCCTGTCAGTGAGAGTGATGTGGGCGATGACAACGGGTTCCGCGCCACGCCACTGTCTCCGGCGCCGCTGCCGTGGCCCGCCGCCCCGGCGGTCTTGCCGTCGCGCAGGCACATTGCGAGCAGCTCGGGTGAGAGGGCGTACGACGGGGGCAGCGAGTGGTGCTCTGCCCAGTTCACATACATGGCACACATGTCCACCACCTCGTCCCTCAGCTCGCGATACTCGGCAACCTGAGCGGTGCGCTGCACGAGGCGGTCAACGACGCCGCAGAAACCTTCGCTCAACTTCTCCAGCGCTGTCACCCACGTGCAGCTGCCCTCGCCGCCGATGCGGTTGAAGAAGTAACACCCCTTTTGCACCTCTGCCCGGTCGCGCAGCGTGACGTAGAGCCCGCGGAGCTCCTCGCGGCTCTGGTGAAAGGCCGTCTCTATGTCCACCTCGCTGTACTTCTCCAGCATCGACGCTAGCTGCTGTTGCATCGCATCCATATCCTTCTGCAGCACAATGGCCGCCATCTTGTGAGTTGCGCTGAAGCGCTTCAGTGTGTCCTGCAGCACTTCCATGTTCTGGTAGGTGACACGCAGAATGACGTCGTTGTTGGCCGCCACGGTGGACAGCGGCGGCGAGTTGACGCCACGGGAGGCTTCAGACGCCCCTTCGCGGGCGAAGCGCCCCGACTCACCTGAGCCTGTCTCCACGTCCTGACCACCGCTGCGATGTTGCGAGACACGGATCAGGCGGTCGAGGTCGATGTCGACGAAACCGTCCTCCGATGCGTCGCCGTCGAACAGGAGCTCGACGTCGCCGGTGCTGCGCCGCTTGACGCCGCTGGGGATGCAGAGGTAATGTACCTGCATGAGCGAGGTGACCGCCGTGTAAAGCCGCGCCACCGTCTCGTATAGCCGGGCGATGCGGTGGTCGTACGGAAGCACCCCGCCCGCCGCGGCTGCCGCGGAATCCTTGACGAGTTGCATGATCACGTCCTGCCGCTGCGCCGCCTGTCCTTCGATCACCGACGACAGCGGCAACGGCACGGACGGCGGCGGCGAAGAGACGCCGGCGGCAGCTCCACTGGCCTGTGCACGGGGGCGGCCCTCTACTCCCTGGATAGCTGCGTCCAAGGCGGGCAAAATAATATCCGCGGCTCGCATAAGACAGGAGTCGATGTCGTACAGGTTATCGTCTGGAATGTCCTCCGGCGGCATCGCGTCTTTGTTCCCCTGCGACGTAAAGAAGCGGCGCACCGCAGCAAAGTACTTGACAATCTTGCGCTGCGTGTACAGGTGGTCTTCCGTGGTTTGCTGCAGCCTTTGTGCCCACCGTGTGTATTTCTGTAGCAACTCCGCCAGAGACCGCTCCACGTACTCTACCTCTGCCTCTGCATCCTCCTCCGCAATCACTGCCTTTTTTTCGCCGTGCTGTAGAACTTCCTCGACCAAGTCGTCCTTGGCCGACTCGTCCGTGCCCATCATAAAAAGGCTTTGCTTCACCAACCGCCCGTTACTGGCAAGGCGCTGCATGAGCATCGTCATCGCCTCGTGAAAAGCGGACGTGTCCGCTTTCCACCGTACCTCACTCTTGCGCAGCTGCACAATCTCCTCGCGCAGCTTCAGCTGGTCGCGCAGCGCGTCATCGGCGCACACCCGCGAGGCGATAAACTCCAACGCCTCCAGCACGTTGCCCTCCGTCACCATCCCGGCCGTTGCTGCTGTTGCGCATGTCGTCGTCGTCGTTGCCGCCTTGTGCGGAGAGGCGTCAGACGCAGGCCGCAGATTCAACCGCCGTAGTGCGCTCACGCCGTCGCCGCGTCCGCTCTCGCTTTCCATGGGTGCCACACTACCCCGCCCCACTGCGTCATCAGTATCGCCACCACAGCCGCTAAATTTCGATGGGAATGTCAGACCCAGGCCTTCTGTGCCAAGGCGCTCCGCGCAAATAGCCACCTTGTGGAGCCTCTTTTGCGCCGCAGCACACTTCTGCATTGCTGTATCCGCTCGTGTTTTGTTTGATGCAGCCGCGTTAAGTGCGCGGTGAAACTTTGTCTTAACCATTCGTAGCCGCTCACCCACATCACTAAGAAAGAAATCTAGCTTTGCTGGAGTGAGGTTGCGCTCCGTGTCGAGCCCGCCCATGAGTTCAGACAACGTCTCCGCCTGCTCTGCGCCAGAACCGTCGTCTTGCATGGAACACATCTCGCGCAGCTGTTGCAAAACCTGTTTTCCGTGACTCTTCATCGCCTCTTCCATGTGCGCAAAACCAACGCGGCTTTGTGCACCGGCCAGTTCCTTGCGCTGTTGTTGAGACAAGAGTGTGGCAAAGCGCGACTTCACCATCTCCACCATTTCTAGAAGGTTACACGTTGGTGGCTCAATGCGCGTCGTCGGTGTGCTGCAAATGCCATTTGGATACCCGGGCGTTCCACTGGAGCTACCTGTACGTCGCGATTCGACGAGAAGCTGAGCCAGCTTGTCCACAGCTTCTGCTGAGTCTCGACGCAAGGCGATTTCCTCTTCGGAAATTTGATGCGGGAACGTCACAACTGCGGTGACTGTTTTCTTCAAAGCGTCCAAAGAGCGTTCTAGTGCATCATCAATCTGCATATTGTCGTCGCCCACTTTGTCGTCCAACTCGATGGAAGGAAGGCGGAAAGTTTGCACCAGCTTTCGGCGCTGCATTTCAACCTTTTCAATGTACCGTTCCATCGACAGGTACTCCGAAAGCAGGAATTGGAGAAGATGCTTAAGATTATCGCACTGGGTCAGCACAGGGGTGTCGTGCCCCTGCAGTTCGAAGTGGATCTGTAGAGAGGCCGGAACAGTGTCAATGATCGACTGTAGCGCCGCCTTGAATGTTTGCCCTTTCTCATTTTCCAAAGCGCTCGAGCTCACAGCGTCGGTGTTCTCAAGCACCTGTCTTGACTCTATCTCCGTGAGCGCTTCGGCGAGGGTGAGCGTTCTTCGCCGGTCGGTCAAGGCTGGTGCGTCACCCAACTTTTCGAAAATAATTTTCTTCACGTCCCTGTGCTCGTTTGACAACCTTGACAGCAAGTCACGACTCTTCTGGAGGATTTGAGAAATATTGAGTTTCGTGTGCGCCGCATCAGGCAGTAGGGTAGGCAGGGAAAAGTTTGCGTTTTCCCCGTAACACAACTGGAACTCATCTTCAATGAGTCGGCGAAGGTCGCCAAGTTGCTCCTCCAGCCAAACAGGTGATGGGCCTGCCACAGGCTTCGCTGTACTTCCGTCGCGGAGCCGTTCAGATAACTCTGCAACAGACGGTGGTGCTTCCTCACCGTAAAGACAGAATCGCCGTCGCACTGTCTCACTGTACTCTCGCAGAACCATACTGTTGAAGCTGTTCACGCGCTTCGCCTCTTCCAACTCCTTGACGACGCTGAGCAAGACGGCAGGGATGTCAGACTCCTTGGAGATAGCGCCGTAGCTTTCCAATATATCGGAGACCTGAACTAGTATTTTTTCTTTCGGGCGACTACTGTTGATTTGAGAGCGGCTCAACACCGAAACATCGTTTGTGCGCTCGTAATTACCGACGTCATCTAATAGTGATCTATCTCTATCGGGGGTCGCGATGCTGGATATTTCCGATTGCGTACGTGATCCGGAGGAGCGTGGCACCGGCGAAGTCCACAGCTGCGAATGGGCATTTGCCCATGCTTGCTTCTTATTGCTCATGAAAACTGTTACAAAAATAAACGGTGGAAAATTCAAAAAGGAGAAGAAGGACAGGGAAACAGTGGAAAAGGAAGTAAGTCGGTAACACAAGAAGCTAGAATTGTAAGAGCGACAACCACGTTCTTTGCTGTTTCAAAAACCAGCGAAAAGTACAATAATAATCGGCAAATCACTGATTTACTTTTATTACAGAAAAGAAAAGAGTGTCGCATTGGCTAAGTCAAATAATGCTCACTAGGAGTTGCGATAAAAATAAAAAAAAAAAAACGGCGTCCAGCTTTCAGCAAAACGTTACCTCTACTTTTGTCGAACAGTATTGGAGAATAATAGCTAAAATAGGTTTAGCTTGGTGCAGACAACTTACCAATAACCACTGGGTGGCGCTCGATAGGAATGCTACACACGCAGCATTCACAAGACCACCTCTCTCCTTCCGCAACATTTCTTGGGATCGTTTTTCCCCTTTTCTGTGTATTACAGTTTAATATTAGACTAAATTGACAGTATTCAACACAACAACAGCAAAAAAAAAAAACTCAAGTGCACAATTAGATGCATCAAGGATGTATCGGGAGCACAGATTGCAGACATCAGTGCGGCGAATCTGTAATCTATGATTGCTGATGTTGTTGTTGCTGCTGAATAATCTGAGTCTGGCGCTCTTGCATCTTCCGATACAATTCCTGTGCTTTTTTCTGCAGCTCGTTCTCCTTGCGATCTATGTCAGCAATGCTGGTATCAGTGCGCTTGATCTCGCCGTTGATGTAGTCCAGACGGTTGCCGATGATGGTCTTCGCGTCGCTCTGATCCTGCGGAACAAGCGCGGGACCAATCAGCTTGTACACTGCCGCATCAGGCTCGAGCTTGTTGAGTTCATCACGCACCAGCTCGTTTTCATTTTTTTGCCCACCAAGCTGACGGCGGGTCTCGATTAACCTGCCCTTCTTCTCACCGATTTCCTGCAACTCTTTCAGTATAGGCCTCAAAAGTTCGTTGAGCTTCTTGATGTCGGGGTGAACCTGCTGCATTGCTTCCACAAATGTAAATGATAACGAGTTTTTCTTTCAATAATCTTTCGTTGAGAATGCTAGAAAATGGCGAAAAAGGACAACGGGGGAAATGAGGAATGCATCAAGAACGCAAAACAGTGCACATTAGCATTTCAAGAAAAAAATTCCCAATTTAACAACTTTACCGCAATAACACTTCAGATTAGCAGTGGTTTCAGGCTTCTTTTACGCTGTCTCACATCTTTCTGGCACTTCTTCACTTTCGCCAGGTTCCTATGCGAGCACAAATAGAAAGTACTCAAGGCGACGCTACATAATTTATGATTGAGCTATTATTATTATCGTTGCTACAGCATAACACACAAACCATTTTGAAACAGTAAATACATTCTTTCTCCTTTCTTTGTGTGTGTGTATCGTTTGTTGACGTTGTGTAAGATATAGACAAACAACAAAAAAAAAAGAGGTATACCACTACGTAAAACACTAGAAGTGAGAGATGAGGTAAGCAGATACTTGTTCTATAGGATCATCCCGAACCCAAATCCCCACTAAACTCAGCTTCGCTCCACTCTGCGTTGGATGGTGCGATCAGCCTCTAAGTTATCTTTATTAAGGACTGGCCACGAGTCAATTTGAGTAACGAACGGCAGATACATGTACACCTTGTCGCGGTAGCGTTTATCTTGTTCAATAGGGTTGCGTTCAACGTAGATAGTGCGTAGCGTTTTTTCGAAGACACTGAACTTACGGACTTCAGCCCAGTCGTTGATCTTTCCATCCGTTAGCCAAAACTCCTCCAGCTCCGGCATGTTTGTTATGTTGATCACATTCTCATTGATAATCTCGATTGGGTTAAAGCTCAGATCCAGTAGGCGGACGGCATGAAGAGGAAGATTTTCAATTTTGCTAATCCCGTTCTCAGAAAGATATACTTCCTCCAAGTTGGGGTTGCAGCCCTCCTTAAATTCGTCCGCTTCGATGCTGAGGAGGCGGTTTGCCTGGATGCTGACTAGCTTCAAATTGCGAAGGTTGTGCAGCGCAGTTCCAATTTTCGTGATTTTGTTTTTCCCGAGCCATAATTTCTGTAGCGACGTGAGATTCGAAAGGCCTGTACCGATGTCGCTAATACGGTTCCCGCCAAGTTCGAGGAGCTCCAAATTCACTAATGTATCCAGACCTTCGATCACACTGATCTTGTTCTCCACTAGGTACAGCTCCTTGAGTGTCATCCCAAGAGATTCCAAGCCGCGGATCTTACGGATTTGATTGTAGCTCAGGTCTAGCTTCGTCAACGACGTAAAAGCATGTGGGAGAGCCTGTTTTGTCAGAACGCCGGTCTCAGGATTTGGAACCATAGCCGAGTCAAAAAAGTCACGAACCTTTTTGATTTTGTTGTCGAATAGATCCAGCTCTTGGAGGCGCGCCGCCAGATGTTGAGGAAAGGCACTCAACTCGTGGATCAGGTTCTTGCGGAGCGACAAGGAAGTGCACGAGCTCAGTTGGTTGAGATCGAGCTCGTCAAGAGTGAACAGCCGAATGTTTGAGATCTCAATCTCAGCTTCTGTTGCATTGATTTTCAGTTTCCCAGAAGCAGCTGCAGTGTTAGAATCGTGCGCCGGAGGAATTTGCTGCTCTCCGTCGCTGCCACTGTCGGACGATACGCGCGCAGGAGCTGCGGGTGCAGCGGCAGCGGCTTGGAGAAGCCTCTCCTTCAGCCGCGCCTTCCTCTCCTCATCAAGGTTTCCGAACATGACACGTGATCAGAGTTAGCTCAGTTGATGCACTTGCTTTCGTGTAAAGTAGGGTATATATACTGGCTGTAATTAGGCAGATGAAGGAGTAAAGATGTGAAAGAGTATTTCGGAGTTCAGTTACGCAGCTGAAGTTGCCAGTTGCATTAAGTTGATTCTATCCTAAAAAAAAGGTTTCCGTACTGGGTCACTGGTGTGAAGCCAGAAAGAAACCAAGATTGAGCATTTTTTTTTTTTCATGTGACCTTCTTTTTCTGTGCGTGTAATGTACGCGAAAGGCTTGGGTAACGCTCAATTACGTTGATCCTTCCGCTGACTCTCCGTCGCAGTCTCCACGCATCGGCGTGAAACTAATTAGTTTTTCGTTTTCTAACTGCTTTTGTCGTAACAGGTTAGATATCGACGTCACAAAAGTGTTGTTACATGATAAGCAGTAATATCCTTTTTGCACTTATTAACCAGCTCAACTAATCTACCATAGCAGTTGACGTGTAAATTAAAGGAGAAACCAATCCATCGATCCAGCATTAACGTTTTTTTCCCCCTCTCAACAGTGCAATTCCTTGGCCCTGCTACACTTGGAATCGCACACGGAGGAGTGAGCCTCAGCTTCAGTGATGAAAAAAGGATATTGAGTGAGCGTTTGTGTGTCTGTGTGTGGGTATGAGGAGGGGGGGGTGTGTGTGCTTGGTGCTTTTCAAGCTTGGCGCTGCAATTCTTCCCCTCGAATCTGTGTCCCCCTCCCTATTAACACGCAACATGTTGTATGTGTACACATGTATACACTATCGTACTTCAGCGTTGTTGTCGCAGTTTTCTCTAACCACCGTAGAATTTTGTTGTCGTTTTCAGTTATTACTTATGGGAATTTTTTTACTCTGTGAAGCGTACAGTATTAAAGTTGCGGGGATTAATATGTTACTATAAATTTCTTACAACTGCTTGCCCGTAGCGTACAATCAGGTCTCCGGATTATTAAAATCTAATTCAAAATGTTCGCAATGAAACATTTAAAAAATTTTCATCACGATGCTATTTCTCTTTTTTTTATTGTCTTTTTTCTTTAACTCCTCTAATTCGTGCGGTAGACAGTGAGGTTAAGATGCCAACAATATCAGCAATTAAAGGTGTGCAGCTTAAAAAATAAATTTCTTTTTATTTTTAAAAGTCAGGAAAAGAGTTTCTTCTGTCCCTCGAAGCCGACAGACTAATGCATGTTGCATTTTTTTTGGAGGAAGCAGCGAGGCAATTAGCATTTCGGCTTCCCTTGAAGTTTTAATGAGCTCACGTTTTTTAACGTCAGAGAGTAAAGGCCAAGCTGCTTTAGCAAAGTCTGGAAGAATAATTTTTAAGACCCTCCGTTTTCCGCTGTCGATGCTCATATTTGCGCAAGTTTTTTTTTTTTGTTGCGTTTGCAACGTAGCTTAGCTAATTATTACTGTTGTTATTATTATCATTATAGCGTGTTTTTCCTGCGTGCAGTTGGAACTTGCAGCACCGTAAGGTTTTGTCTTACCTAGAGTTTCATTTGAACAACAACAACAACAAAATATCTTAACAAATTCAACGGTGTGATATCATTCGTAATACTCAACATATTGTACTTTTTAAAAAGAAAGTCAAATTGCGGTGTCCAGTAGATCGCTACCAAGATGTTGATGTTTTGCAAAGTTGTTGAGTTTTTTTTTATTGTGTTCAAAAATATTTTGTATTACGTTATATGTTCTATTTTTCAATATTGCACACAGTAGTTTTTTTTTTTTACATACGTGTTTCTCCATTCGAAGAGTGTCTTCTCTTTTAACTCTTCAAAAATGTTCGTCGTTTTTTTTTTTGTGTAACCCCATTTTACGTTGAAAAGGAAGGAAAGTTTTTTTTTTGCTTCTTTTTGCTTTTACCTTTTCGCAAATTTCCACATTTATCTCTCGTTTGCTTAATTGCTTTCTTAATCGCGATTGTTGCTGTGTTTTTCCTTGCGACACAGTTTTTCGATGTGGTTTTAGAAGTAACGCCATAGCACTCTAAACCAGTCCGCTCGGAAATCTAATTATGATTTTGCTGTGACATCGAGTTGGAACAAATATATTAACTCTATTTATGCGCTCTACGTTCGACGCTCTCGTTTGTAATGTATTGCGCAGCAACGCGTTAAAATTGTTATTATTGTGATTGCGCTGCTGATTGTGGTTCTTTGCTGTTGTGGGAGGTCCCCGCGGAAAGCTATTTAGACATTTAAAAGGCAACTTCGCTTTTCCCCTTTGCGTCTCTGAAAGTTTGGGTTTCGCGTTATTTTGGAAATATTTTTTTTTTGGTTAACTATTTGCCTCTTAGTGGTTTTGCTCCAGCTTTTTGCTTGCTTTTCTCTTTGTCGTTTGTCCTAATTGTTCATCCCGTTCATAAGTTTGCATTTATGAGAAACTGCGTACCTGTTTTTTAGCCTGTAATAATAATAGTAGTAATAGCAATAGTAATAATGCTTAGAACTTGGCGGAAAAGGTAACTAACAGGTTTATGTATTCTGGCGAAACGACTGAATTTTAATAATGTATTTGTTTGCCTAACGTATTTTAGTAATGCACATAAAGCTTAGAGTTTACGTCGCAATATCCTTTTGTGCTGTGTTTACTCACTCACCACGCTTTAGCAGGCTTTTAGAAGCCATTAACCCTCTTTTCCCTTTTTTGGCGTTATGGATATTCTAGTGCATGCTTTTTCTAGAAGTGAATTTTCTTCCTAATCTTCTTAACCTGTTCTACGTTTCTTAGATCTCCTTAAGCTTAACACACCTCGTTTGAGACTCGTACTCGCACGGTCACTTCCTGTTTCTTTCGACGCCCACAACCCCGTTTCCCACTTTACCAGATTTTCACTAAGGTAAGCCGTACTACACGCATCTTATCATGGCTCGCTCCGCTATTGCCCTGATGGCCCTCGTGGCCTGGATCGCTCTCATTCTTGCGGCAGTGCCCGGCAGTGCCGACACTATCAGCATAAACTCCGCCACTTCCGCTTGGCTCGACGCGTGGCTTGCGGCCATCCCGAACCTGAAGATCATCTGGGTAAATCCAACTATTTGTGCTCGGTCGGGTATTGAGTGCGATTCTGCGTCCGGATCTCTCAGGATTCGCCTCGATGCGCTGACGTCTTCTGGCTTCAACTTCATCGGCACCCTGCCGGAGCTGCCACCCAATATTAACGGTGGTATGGTTCAGGTGACCGGTGTTTCTGTGAAAGGCAAAGCTCGCATCACAGGCACCGTGCCCGCCTCGTGGTCGCGCCTCTCGAGGCTGAGGACGTTGGATGTGAGCCAGACACAGCTGAGTGGCAAGATCCCGGACTCCTTCAATTCCCTGTCAAACTTGGTCTCTGCGGACTTCTCGAACTCGTTCTTCTGCTACGGTATGCCGAACTGGAACCGCACTGGTATGCTTTCCCTCGCCGAGGTTAGGTTCAATAACAACAACATGCGCGGCACCTTCGCATCGTCGTGGTCGAGCTTCTCCTCCTCCCTGTCCCTCAACCTCAACGGCAACAAGTTGTGCGGTTGCATGCCGACCTCGTGGACCTCGTCGAACCTTGTCACGGCGGCCACCGTGATGGACTCGGCAACGGTGAACAACTGCACGCGTGTGTGCTCGCTGGAGTCCCTCAATTACTGCCCCGTCCCGGGTGCCAAGAACGGCGCCGCCGCGCAGGTTGCTTCCACGTCGGCCGTGCTGGTAGCTATCCTCGTCACAGTCATGTCGTTCTTGCATTAAGAGAAACAAAAAGTCTCAACGCAGGAATTGGTTTCCAAAAAAAAAAGTGGTTAACTCTGTTTTCCTTTTGTTTTTGATTTTTTCATTTTTATTTTGTTATTGATATGAACAGTTCCCCTGTTAGTTTTTTTTTTGTTTTTATCATTCGTATAGTGAAATGTGCAAGGGACCCCGGAATGGAATTTTGATTTCGCCTTACTCTTCATACTGGTTTCTAGTTGGTGACAGCTGCGTCATTGTAAGTGGCAAAATAACCGAAAAGTGTTCTTGTGGGTTTTCTCCAACACTTTTTGTTGTTTCTGCGTGGTGTCGTCGGGGTGCGTCCATACGTCTTTGCTTCGATGTGCGTGTTTCAAATGTGCAAAAAACTAAAACGCACCGTTACGCTCAAAAAAAAAAAAAAACGGAACAGTTGTTCCGCCGCAGCGTATTTCGTCACATTTCTTTGCATCTGAGGCACATGAACTTCCCCCACCAATTCTGAGATCTGTTTTTCTTTTTTTTTCCCTGATTGAGTGATACATCCCCTGAGTCAAGCACTCGATTCCCCATTTTTTTTTCTCTTTCAGCAGCGTTTGAATTTCTTCTGTCATCTGCAGTGACTGCTAAACGCAGCCCCAATCCCTCCTCCAAATTAGTAGTGAGGTACTCCACTTTTTTCTTCACTCCCTAGTCGGCAACAGTTATTTTACACGCAGTGATGGAAGGGTGCTGTTAAAAAAAAAAGAAAAGAATCAGTAAAACCAAATCTTTTATTGGAGGTTCTGTTCCTTTCCTATTTCGACCATCACAGCGTAAAGTATAATAATGATGCAGATGTACTTCGTCAACTATTACTACGCGAAAGCTGTGCAACAGTATCGTCAAGTGACTGAAGTGACAAGTGGTGGTGAAGAAGATTCTCGTGGCGGATTCACTCAAACTAAGCATCTCTGCGGCTGTGTGGCAGAAAAGGGAAACCTTGCATGAGAATTGTGTATCTTTCGTTTCTTACTCAAACGTTATTAGAATCCCTCAATGTGCAAAGTCAATTTTGGCCTTGTTATTATGTGCGTTTTTTTTTTTGTACTGTCGTTTTCTCTTTGAGCCTCACCAGAAAAAAATACCAAACTTGCATTAAATGTCTTGATTTGGAGCTTAAATTGGTGCTTTCACTGTTTTGTAAATATGAAGAAATCTATTATATTCTCACGTTTTCTCAAGTGTCGGGTTTTCCTTTTCAGCAGTTCTCCAGATCTTTTAGTAGTCTGTTTCGAGTGAACAAACGACCTTTTCTTTTCTTATGAATCAGTGGACTCAGAAAAAAAAAATAACAATAAAACGTTACTTAGATTCAAACACGTGACCTCCACGGACACGTACCCCCTCACATTACGACCAGTAAATGAGGCACAGGATACGTTCCTACACGGTACGCCAAAAGCGTGGTGCTTTAACAGCGACGCAAAATACTTCGCCTTTCGTTCCGTGACGCACCAGAACTGTTGAAAAG
This sequence comes from Crithidia expoeki, assembly GCA_900240875.1. NCBI lineage: Eukaryota > Euglenozoa > Kinetoplastea > Trypanosomatida > Trypanosomatidae > Crithidia > Crithidia expoeki. Next base: position 147,037 of record OESE01000202.1, read on the forward strand.
CACCCTGGGTGGTCACAACGCCACAACAACAACAAGCTCACAGCTCAGAAACCACAATTAATAAGAACAGCATCTTTACTACGAGACGTCCAACATCTAGACTACTTCACAATCACGCACTTATATCTCCCTCCCGATCCGCCACAAACTTCTGTGAATAAATAACAAAAACTATCATTCAGCAGTGAGATGACGGAATACAAAGGGACAAAGCCCCAAACTAACAGAAACGAAAACCGCACAAAGCTCCTCTAACAAAATACATCACTCAAACTCTGCAAACACACAACAATAAACCAGTAGTACAAAAAATATGCCAACACAGAACAAAACGGGGCACACAAAAACAGAAAAATAAAACTACCGAATAACACGAAATCTCACAAGAAAAGGAAACTTGGCAGAGAGAAGCACCAACAACAGGACGCAACTTAACCTCCACAACACAATAAAAAGGAAACAGTAGGATACGGACAAAAAATCGGTGTAGTACAGAGGGATGGGGGGATGGGAGAGGAGAAGCACTGCTCATGATGATTGACTGTAACATCACAGACTTTGAGTTCCCATGATACAATTTAATGTCGCCCCAGTCTGACGGCCGTGCGCGTGTGGGTGGTGGAGGGAGGAGCGGGAGATGGCGTGAAGAGGAGGAGGGATAGGGGGCGCGGGTACCGGAGCCGCAGCAGTGCGTGGACATGATCGAAACCCAGGCTGATGTAAAGCCGTCGCAGATGGACTTTGAGTGGCGTACGCCGTGAAACCAAACCCGCCTCGTCTGATCACTTTGCTGCTGCCGGTGTCGGCACCAGTGTCGGTGTCCTCGAGTGACGCCTGGCCATCGGTGTTCCCGACTTGGTTTTGTGCGTCGTTTGCTTTCTTTTCTTTACCTCAGTTCGCGTCGTTGCGTCCGCCAGCCTGCCGCCGTGCGGGCGCAGCGACGACGGTCCACTGGCCCCGTCACCTCGGAGGCGCCCGTGCCGCTTGTCGGCACACGCTGGGCGTACGGCTTCGAGCTACAGCGGTGCCGGTGTGCGCGCGCCTCGGTGCGTGCCATCGGCGCCGCCACTCTGGGGGGCCACAGAGCAAGGGGTGTGCACGCGGTGTGATGCTCGGCGCGTCTCGCACGCGCCTGACGCTCCGCCGCGTCGCGCGTTTCCCGTTACGCATATCCTGTGTGCGCTCCAGCCCCGTCGGGGCTATGACGAGTCCGCAACCAACCATGCGTTACACATCCCACACAGAGCCCCTTTCCTCTTTCGGTTTTCTCTTTTCCTTGTTTTTTCCTGCTTTTCTTTCACGCCTTTACTGTAGTGCGCGTGCCGCAAACCACGTAGGCATCGTGCATGAAACTGGAAGGCAAGACTTGCCCGCGCAGCCACGGCGAGCCGTGTCGGGTGCGTCGGTGCAGCGTCTGTGAGCGCGGGGGATGACAGATAATTCGACAACAAAGCACAGTTTGACCTGATGCATCGCTGAACGACAACGTCCATTACATGAGCAATCTGGACTGACGCACACACACAGACAAGCAGGCAGGTACGTGTGCGCTCGCACGTCCGCCGTGGCGAGGTGGCATTGAGAGTGGCAGTACGATTAAACACGGACGCGCCTCGGCGTACTTACTGGGTGCCGGCGCTGTCCGCCAGTGTTGTACGAGAGCAGGAGGCACCGATGCGGCGTGAGCAGCGGTGTGTGTGTGTGTGTGTGCACGCGGCCCCCTTTTTTTTTTGGCCGTTTTTGACGCGTGGCCCGGCAGTGTGGTCAGGTAAAGTGGCGGTGGCGTGACCCATCCGCGCCACTGGTTCAAACCGCACGAGAGGCAGCATGGACGACGCCGTGGGCCGCGCGAGGGAGGGCGGGAATGGGGGGAGCAGTGGGGGAGAAGCTGGGGAGGGCTGCGCGCGGCACGCACGCAGGATGCACAAAAATGATTCAGGCGTGCTCACGCACGCAACAGGAGCCCTGACTGAGATACTATCATGCACCACTCTGAGGTGCTGCCGTGGCGTGTGTTGTGTGCGGGCCTCTGCGGGCGTGTTTGCCGGGGTTCACGCGGCTCTGGAGAAGGAGAGGTGCAGAGGGATGGGGGGATGGGAGAGGAGAAGCACTGCTCATGATGATTGACTGTAACATCACAGACTTTGAGTTCCCATGATACAATTTAATGTCGCCCCAGTCTGACGGCCGTGCGCGTGTGGGTGGTGGAGGGAGGAGCGGGAGATGGCGTGAAGAGGAGGAGGGATAGGGGGCGCGGGTACCGGAGCCGCAGCAGTGCGTGGACATGATCGAAACCCAGGCTGATGTAAAGCCGTCGCAGATGGACTTTGAGTGGCGTACGCCGTGAAACCAAACCCGCCTCGTCTGATCACTTTGCTGCTGCCGGTGTCGGCACCAATGTCGGTGTCCTCGAGTGACGCCTGGCCATCGGTGTTCCCGACTTGGTTTTGTGCGTCGTTTGCTTTCTTTTCTTTACCTCAGTTCGCGTCGTTGCGTCCGCCAGCCTGCCGCCGTGCGGGCGCAGCGACGACGGTCCACTGGCCCCGTCACCTCGGAGGCGCCCGTGCCGCTTGTCGGCGCACGCTGGGCGTACGGCTTCGAGCTACAGCGGTGCCGGTGTGCGCGCGCCTCGGTGCGTGCCATCGGCGCCGCCACTCTGGGGGGCCACAGAGCAAGGGGTGTGCACGCGGTGTGATGCTCGGCGCGTCTCGCACGCGCCTGACGCTCCGCCGCGTCGCGCGTTTCCCGTTACGCATATCCTGTGTGCGCTCCAGCCCCGTCGGGGCTATGACGAGTCCGCAACCAACCATGCGTTACACATCCCACACAGAGCCCCTTTCCTCTTTCGGTTTTCTCTTTTCCTTGTTTTTTCCTGCTTTTCTTTCACGCCTTTACTGTAGTGCGCGTGCCGCAAACCACGTAGGCACCGTGCATGAAACTGGAAGGCAAGACTTGCCCGCGCAGCCACGGCGAGCCGTGTCGGGTGCGTCGGTGCAGCGTCTGTGAGCGCGGGGGATGACAGATAATTCGACAACAAAGCACAGTTTGACCTGATGCATCGCTGAACGACAACGTCCATTACATGAGCAATCTGGACTGACGCACACACACAGACAAGCAGGCAGGTACGTGTGCGCTCGCACGTCCGCCGTGGCGAGGTGGCATTGAGAGTGGCAGTACGATTAAACACGGACGCGCCTCGGCGTACTTACTGGGTGCCGGCGCTGTCCGCCAGTGTTGTACGAGAGCAGGAGGCACCGATGCGGCGTGAGCAGCGGTGTGTGTGTGTGTGTGTGCACGCGGCCCCCTTTTTTTTTGGCCGTTTTTGACGCGTGGCCCGGCAGTGTGGTCAGGTAAAGTGGCGGTGGCGTGACCCATCCGCGCCACTGGTTCAAACCGCACGAGAGGCAGCATGGACGACGCCGTGGGCCGCGCGAGGGAGGGCGGGAATGGGGGGAGCAGTGGGGGAGAAGCTGGGGAGGGCTGCGCGCGGCACGCACGCAGGATGCACAAAAATGATTCAGGCGTGCTCACGCACGCAACAGGAGCCCTGACTGAGATACTATCATGCACCACTCTGAGGTGCTGCCGTGGCGTGTGTTGTGTGCGGGCCTCTGCGGGCGTGTTTGCCGGGGTTCACGCGGCTCTGGAGAAGGAGAGGTGCAGAGGGATGGGGGGATGGGAGAGGAGAAGCACTGCTCATGATGATTGACTGTAACATCACAGACTTTGAGTTCCCATGATACAATTTAATGTCGCCCCAGTCTGACGGCCGTGCGCGTGTGGGTGGTGGAGGGAGGAGCGGGAGATGGCGTGAAGAGGAGGAGGGATAGGGGGCGCGGGTACCGGAGCCGCAGCAGTGCGTGGACATGATCGAAACCCAGGCTGATGTAAAGCCGTCGCAGATGGACTTTGAGTGGCGTACGCCGTGAAACCAAACCCGCCTCGTCTGATCACTTTGCTGCTGCCGGTGTCGGCACCAATGTCGGTGTCCTCGAGTGACGCCTGGCCATCGGTGTTCCCGACTTGGTTTTGTGCGTCGTTTGCTTTCTTTTCTTTACCTCAGTTCGCGTCGTTGTGTCCGCCAGCCTGCCGCCGTGCGGGCGCAGCGACGACGGTCCACTGGCCCCGTCACCTCGGAGGCGCCCGTGCCGCTTGTCGGCGCACGCTGGGCGTACGGCTTCGAGCTACAGCGGTGCCGGTGTGCGCGCGCCTCGGTGCGTGCCATCGGCGCCGCCACTCTGGGGGGCCACAGAGCAAGGGGTGTGCACGCGGTGTGATGCTCGGCGCGTCTCGCACGCGCCTGACGCTCCGCCGCGTCGCGCGTTTCCCGTTACGCATATCCTGTGTGCGCTCCAGCCCCGTCGGGGCTATGACGAGTCCGCAACCAACCATGCGTTACACATCCCACACAGAGCCCCTTTCCTCTTTCGGTTTTCTCTTTTCCTTGTTTTTTCCTGCTTTTCTTTCACGCCTTTACTGTAGTGCGCGTGCCGCAAACCACGTAGGCACCGTGCATGAAACTGGAAGGCAAGACTTGCCCGCGCAGCCACGGCGAGCCGTGTCGGGTGCGTCGGTGCAGCGTCTGTGAGCGCGGGGGATGACAGATAATTCGACAACAAAGCACAGTTTGACCTGATGCATCGCTGAACGACAACGTCCATTACATGAGCAATCTGGACTGACGCACACACACAGACAAGCAGGCAGGTACGTGTGCGCTCGCACGTCCGCCGTGGCGAGGTGGCATTGAGAGTGGCAGTACGATTAAACACGGACGCGCCTCGGCGTACTTACTAGGTGCCGGCGCTGTCCGCCAGTGTTGTACGAGAGCAGGAGGCACCGATGCGGCGTGAGCAGCGGTGTGTGTGTGTGTGTGTGCACGCGGCCCCCTTTTTTTTTGGCCGTTTTTGACGCGTGGCCCGGCAGTGTGGTCAGGTAAAGTGGCGGTGGCGTGACCCATCCGCGCCACTGGTTCAAACCGCACGAGAGGCAGCATGGACGACGCCGTGGGCCGCGCGAGGGAGGGCGGGAATGGGGGGAGCAGTGGGGGAGAAGCTGGGGAGGGCTGCGCGCGGCACGCACGCAGGATGCACAAAAATGATTCAGGCGTGCTCACGCACGCAACAGGAGCCCTGACTGAGATACTATCATGCACCACTCTGAGGTGCTGCCGTGGCGTGTGTTGTGTGCGGGCCTCTGCGGGCGTGTTTGCCGGGGTTCACGCGGCTCTGGAGAAGGAGAGGTGCAGAGGGATGGGGGGATGGGAGAGGAGAAGCACTGCTCATGATGATTGACTGTAACATCACAGACTTTGAGTTCCCATGATACAATTTAATGTCGCCCCAGTCTGACGGCCGTGCGCGTGTGGGTGGTGGAGGGAGGAGCGGGAGATGGCGTGAAGAGGAGGAGGGATAGGGGGCGCGGGTACCGGAGCCGCAGCAGTGCGTGGACATGATCGAAACCCAGGCTGATGTAAAGCCGTCGCAGATGGACTTTGAGTGGCGTACGCCGTGAAACCAAACCCGCCTCGTCTGATCACTTTGCTGCTGCCGGTGTCGGCACCAGTGTCGGTGTCCTCGAGTGACGCCTGGCCATCGGTGTTCCCGACTTGGTTTTGTGCGTCGTTTGCTTTCTTTTCTTTACCTCAGTTCGCGTCGTTGTGTCCGCCAGCCTGCCGCCGTGCGGGCGCAGCGACGACGGTCCACTGGCCCCGTCACCTCGGAGGCGCCCGTGCCGCTTGTCGGCGCACGCTGGGCGTACGGCTTCGAGCTACAGCGGTGCCGGTGTGCGCGCGCCTCGGTGCGTGCCATCGGCGCCGCCACTCTGGGGGGCCACAGAGCAAGGGGTGTGCACGCGGTGTGATGCTCGGCGCGTCTCGCACGCGCCTGACGCTCCGCCGCGTCGCGCGTTTCCCGTTACGCATATCCTGTGTGCGCTCCAGCCCCGTCGGGGCTATGACGAGTCCGCAACCAACCATGCGTTACACATCCCACACAGAGCCCCTTTCCTCTTTCGGTTTTCTCTTTTCCTTGTTTTTTCCTGCTTTTCTTTCACGCCTTTACTGTAGTGCGCGTGCCGCAAACCACGTAGGCACCGTGCATGAAACTGGAAGGCAAGACTTGCCCGCGCAGCCACGGCGAGCCGTGTCGGGTGCGTCGGTGCAGCGTCTGTGAGCGCGGGGGATGACAGATAATTCGACAACAAAGCACAGTTTGACCTGATGCATCGCTGAACGACAACGTCCATTACATGAGCAATCTGGACTGACGCACACACACAGACAAGCAGGCAGGTACGTGTGCGCTCGCACGTCCGCCGTGGCGAGGTGGCATTGAGAGTGGCAGTACGATTAAACACGGACGCGCCTCGGCGTACTTACTAGGTGCCGGCGCTGTCCGCCAGTGTTGTACGAGAGCAGGAGGCACCGATGCGGCGTGAGCAGCGGTGTGTGTGTGTGTGTGTGCACGCGGCCCCCTTTTTTTTTGGCCGTTTTTGACGCGTGGCCCGGCAGTGTGGTCAGGTAAAGTGGCGGTGGCGTGACCCATCCGCGCCACTGGTTCAAACCGCACGAGAGGCAGCATGGACGACGCCGTGGGCCGCGCGAGGGAGGGCGGGAATGGGGGAGCAGTGGGGGAGAAGCTGGGGAGGGCTGCGCGCGGCACGCACGCAGGATGCACAAAAATGATTCAGGCGTGCTCACGCACGCAACAGGAGCCCTGACTGAGATACTATCATGCACCACTCTGAGGTGCTGCCGTGGCGTGTGTTGTGTGCGGGCCTCTGCGGGCGTGTTTGCCGGGGTTCACGCGGCTCTGGAGAAGGAGAGGTGCAGAGGGATGGGGGGATGGGAGAGGAGAAGCACTGCTCATGATGATTGACTGTAACATCACAGACTTTGAGTTCCCATGATACAATTTAATGTCGCCCCAGTCTGACGGCCGTGCGCGTGTGGGTGGTGGAGGGAGGAGCGGGAGATGGCGTGAAGAGGAGGAGGGATAGGGGGCGCGGGTACCGGAGCCGCAGCAGTGCGTGGACATGATCGAAACCCAGGCTGATGTAAAGCCGTCGCAGATGGACTTTGAGTGGCGTACGCCGTGAAACCAAACCCGCCTCGTCTGATCACTTTGCTGCTGCCGGTGTCGGCACCAGTGTCGGTGTCCTCGAGTGACGCCTGGCCATCGGTGTTCCCGACTTGGTTTTGTGCGTCGTTTGCTTTCTTTTCTTTACCTCAGTTCGCGTCGTTGCGTCCGCCAGCCTGCCGCCGTGCGGGCGCAGCGACGACGGTCCACTGGCCCCGTCACCTCGGAGGCGCCCGTGCCGCTTGTCGGCGCACGCTGGGCGTACGGCTTCGAGCTACAGCGGTGCCGGTGTGCGCGCGCCTCGGTGCGTGCCATCGGCGCCGCCACTCTGGGGGGCCACAGAGCAAGGGGTGTGCACGCGGTGTGATGCTCGGCGCGTCTCGCACGCGCCTGACGCTCCGCCGCGTCGCGCGTTTCCCGTTACGCATATCCTGTGTGCGCTCCAGCCCCGTCGGGGCTATGACGAGTCCGCAACCAACCATGCGTTACACATCCCACACAGAGCCCCTTTCCTCTTTCGGTTTTCTCTTTTCCTTGTTTTTTCCTGCTTTTCTTTCACGCCTTTACTGTAGTGCGCGTGCCGCAAACCACGTAGGCACCGTGCATGAAACTGGAAGGCAAGACTTGCCCGCGCAGCCACGGCGAGCCGTGTCGGGTGCGTCGGTGCAGCGTCTGTGAGCGCGGGGATGACAGATAATTCGACAACAAAGCACAGTTTGACCTGATGCATCGCTGAACGACAACGTCCATTACATGAGCAATCTGGACTGACGCACACACACAGACAAGCAGGCAGGTACGTGTGCGCTCGCACGTCCGCCGTGGCGAGGTGGCATTGAGAGTGGCAGTACGATTAAACACGGACGCGCCTCGGCGTACTTACTAGGTGCCGGCGCTGTCCGCCAGTGTTGTACGAGAGCAGGAGGCACCGATGCGGCGTGAGCAGCGGTGTGTGTGTGTGTGTGTGCACGCGGCCCCCTTTTTTTTTGGCCGTTTTTGACGCGTGGCCCGGCAGTGTGGTCAGGTAAAGTGGCGGTGGCGTGACCCATCCGCGCCACTGGTTCAAACCGCACGAGAGGCAGCATGGACGACGCCGTGGGCCGCGCGAGGGAGGGCGGGAATGGGGGGAGCAGTGGGGGAGAAGCTGGGGAGGGCTGCGCGCGGCACGCACGCAGGATGCACAAAAATGATTCAGGCGTGCTCACGCACGCAACAGGAGCCCTGACTGAGATACTATCATGCACCACTCTGAGGTGCTGCCGTGGCGTGTGTTGTGTGCGGGCCTCTGCGGGCGTGTTTGCCGGGGTTCACGCGGCTCTGGAGAAGGAGAGGTGCAGAGGGATGGGGGGATGGGAGAGGAGAAGCACTGCTCATGATGATTGACTGTAACATCACAGACTTTGAGTTCCCATGATACAATTTAATGTCGCCCCAGTCTGACGGCCGTGCGCGTGTGGGTGGTGGAGGGAGGAGCGGGAGATGGCGTGAAGAGGAGGAGGGATAGGGGGCGCGGGTACCGGAGCCGCAGCAGTGCGTGGACATGATCGAAACCCAGGCTGATGTAAAGCCGTCGCAGATGGACTTTGAGTGGCGTACGCCGTGAAACCAAACCCGCCTCGTCTGATCACTTTGCTGCTGCCGGTGTCGGCACCAGTGTCGGTGTCCTCGAGTGACGCCTGGCCATCGGTGTTCCCGACTTGGTTTTGTGCGTCGTTTGCTTTCTTTTCTTTACCTCAGTTCGCGTCGTTGCGTCCGCCAGCCTGCCGCCGTGCGGGCGCAGCGACGACGGTCCACTGGCCCCGTCACCTCGGAGGCGCCCGTGCCGCTTGTCGGCGCACGCTGGGCGTACGGCTTCGAGCTACAGCGGTGCCGGTGTGCGCGCGCCTCGGTGCGTGCCATCGGCGCCGCCACTCTGGGGGGCCACAGAGCAAGGGGTGTGCACGCGGTGTGATGCTCGGCGCGTCTCGCACGCGCCTGACGCTCCGCCGCGTCGCGCGTTTCCCGTTACGCATATCCTGTGTGCGCTCCAGCCCCGTCGGGGCTATGACGAGTCCGCAACCAACCATGCGTTACACATCCCACACAGAGCCCCTTTCCTCTTTCGGTTTTCTCTTTTCCTTGTTTTTTCCTGCTTTTCTTTCACGCCTTTACTGTAGTGCGCGTGCCGCAAACCACGTAGGCACCGTGCATGAAACTGGAAGGCAAGACTTGCCCGCGCAGCCACGGCGAGCCGTGTCGGGTGCGTCGGTGCAGCGTCTGTGAGCGCGGGGGATGACAGATAATTCGACAACAAAGCACAGTTTGACCTGATGCATCGCTGAACGACAACGTCCATTACATGAGCAATCTGGACTGACGCACACACACAGACAAGCAGGCAGGTACGTGTGCGCTCGCACGTCCGCCGTGGCGAGGTGGCATTGAGAGTGGCAGTACGATTAAACACGGACGCGCCTCGGCGTACTTACTAGGTGCCGGCGCTGTCCGCCAGTGTTGTACGAGAGCAGGAGGCACCGATGCGGCGTGAGCAGCGGTGTGTGTGTGTGTGTGTGCACGCGGCCCCCTTTTTTTTTGGCCGTTTTTGACGCGTGGCCCGGCAGTGTGGTCAGGTAAAGTGGCGGTGGCGTGACCCATCCGCGCCACTGGTTCAAACCGCACGAGAGGCAGCATGGACGACGCCGTGGGCCGCGCGAGGGAGGGCGGGAATGGGGGGAGCAGTGGGGGAGAAGCTGGGGAGGGCTGCGCGCGGCACGCACGCAGGATGCACAAAAATGATTCAGGCGTGCTCACGCACGCAACAGGAGCCCTGACTGAGATACTATCATGCACCACTCTGAGGTGCTGCCGTGGCGTGTGTTGTGTGCGGGCCTCTGCGGGCGTGTTTGCCGGGGTTCACGCGGCTCTGGAGAAGGAGAGGTGCAGAGGGATGGGGGGATGGGAGAGGAGAAGCACTGCTCATGATGATTGACTGTAACATCACAGACTTTGAGTTCCCATGATACAATTTAATGTCGCCCCAGTCTGACGGCCGTGCGCGTGTGGGTGGTGGAGGGAGGAGCGGGAGATGGCGTGAAGAGGAGGAGGGATAGGGGGCGCGGGTACCGGAGCCGCAGCAGTGCGTGGACATGATCGAAACCCAGGCTGATGTAAAGCCGTCGCAGATGGACTTTGAGTGGCGTACGCCGTGAAACCAAACCCGCCTCGTCTGATCACTTTGCTGCTGCCGGTGTCGGCACCAGTGTCGGTGTCCTCGAGTGACGCCTGGCCATCGGTGTTCCCGACTTGGTTTTGTGCGTCGTTTGCTTTCTTTTCTTTACCTCAGTTCGCGTCGTTGCGTCCGCCAGCCTGCCGCCGTGCGGGCGCAGCGACGACGGTCCACTGGCCCCGTCACCTCGGAGGCGCCCGTGCCGCTTGTCGGCGCACGCTGGGCGTACGGCTTCGAGCTACAGCGGTGCCGGTGTGCGCGCGCCTCGGTGCGTGCCATCGGCGCCGCCACTCTGGGGGGCCACAGAGCAAGGGGTGTGCACGCGGTGTGATGCTCGGCGCGTCTCGCACGCGCCTGACGCTCCGCCGCGTCGCGCGTTTCCCGTTACGCATATCCTGTGTGCGCTCCAGCCCCGTCGGGGCTATGACGAGTCCGCAACCAACCATGCGTTACACATCCCACACAGAGCCCCTTTCCTCTTTCGGTTTTCTCTTTTCCTTGTTTTTTCCTGCTTTTCTTTCACGCCTTTACTGTAGTGCGCGTGCCGCAAACCACGTAGGCACCGTGCATGAAACTGGAAGGCAAGACTTGCCCGCGCAGCCACGGCGAGCCGTGTCGGGTGCGTCGGTGCAGCGTCTGTGAGCGCGGGGGATGACAGATAATTCGACAACAAAGCACAGTTTGACCTGATGCATCGCTGAACGACAACGTCCATTACATGAGCAATCTGGACTGACGCACACACACAGACAAGCAGGCAGGTACGTGTGCGCTCGCACGTCCGCCGTGGCGAGGTGGCATTGAGAGTGGCAGTACGATTAAACACGGACGCGCCTCGGCGTACTTACTAGGTGCCGGCGCTGTCCGCCAGTGTTGTACGAGAGCAGGAGGCACCGATGCGGCGTGAGCAGCGGTGTGTGTGTGTGTGTGTGCACGCGGCCCCCTTTTTTTTTGGCCGTTTTTGACGCGTGGCCCGGCAGTGTGGTCAGGTAAAGTGGCGGTGGCGTGACCCATCCGCGCCACTGGTTCAAACCGCACGAGAGGCAGCATGGACGACGCCGTGGGCCGCGCGAGGGAGGGCGGGAATGGGGGGAGCAGTGGGGGAGAAGCTGGGGAGGGCTGCGCGCGGCACGCACGCAGGATGCACAAAAATGATTCAGGCGTGCTCACGCACGCAACAGGAGCCCTGACTGAGATACTATCATGCACCACTCTGAGGTGCTGCCGTGGCGTGTGTTGTGTGCGGGCCTCTGCGGGCGTGTTTGCCGGGGTTCACGCGGCTCTGGAGAAGGAGAGGTGCAGAGGGATGGGGGGATGGGAGAGGAGAAGCACTGCTCATGATGATTGACTGTAACATCACAGACTTTGAGTTCCCATGATACAATTTAATGTCGCCCCAGTCTGACGGCCGTGCGCGTGTGGGTGGTGGAGGGAGGAGCGGGAGATGGCGTGAAGAGGAGGAGGGATAGGGGGCGCGGGTACCGGAGCCGCAGCAGTGCGTGGACATGATCGAAACCCAGGCTGATGTAAAGCCGTCGCAGATGGACTTTGAGTGGCGTACGCCGTGAAACCAAACCCGCCTCGTCTGATCACTTTGCTGCTGCCGGTGTCGGCACCAGTGTCGGTGTCCTCGAGTGACGCCTGGCCATCGGTGTTCCCGACTTGGTTTTGTGCGTCGTTTGCTTTCTTTTCTTTACCTCAGTTCGCGTCGTTGTGTCCGCCAGCCTGCCGCCGTGCGGGCGCAGCGACGACGGTCCACTGGCCCCGTCACCTCGGAGGCGCCCGTGCCGCTTGTCGGCGCACGCTGGGCGTACGGCTTCGAGCTACAGCGGTGCCGGTGTGCGCGCGCCTCGGTGCGTGCCATCGGCGCCGCCACTCTGGGGGGCCACAGAGCAAGGGGTGTGCACGCGGTGTGATGCTCGGCGCGTCTCGCACGCGCCTGACGCTCCGCCGCGTCGCGCGTTTCCCGTTACGCATATCCTGTGTGCGCTCCAGCCCCGTCGGGGCTATGACGAGTCCGCAACCAACCATGCGTTACACATCCCACACAGAGCCCCTTTCCTCTTTCGGTTTTCTCTTTTCCTTGTTTTTTCCTGCTTTTCTTTCACGCCTTTACTGTAGTGCGCGTGCCGCAAACCACGTAGGCACCGTGCATGAAACTGGAAGGCAAGACTTGCCCGCGCAGCCACGGCGAGCCGTGTCGGGTGCGTCGGTGCAGCGTCTGTGAGCGCGGGGGATGACAGATAATTCGACAACAAAGCACAGTTTGACCTGATGCATCGCTGAACGACAACGTCCATTACATGAGCAATCTGGACTGACGCACACACACAGACAAGCAGGCAGGTACGTGTGCGCTCGCACGTCCGCCGTGGCGAGGTGGCATTGAGAGTGGCAGTACGATTAAACACGGACGCGCCTCGGCGTACTTACTAGGTGCCGGCGCTGTCCGCCAGTGTTGTACGAGAGCAGGAGGCACCGATGCGGCGTGAGCAGCGGTGTGTGTGTGTGTGTGTGCACGCGGCCCCCTTTTTTTTTGGCCGTTTTTGACGCGTGGCCCGGCAGTGTGGTCAGGTAAAGTGGCGGTGGCGTGACCCATCCGCGCCACTGGTTCAAACCGCACGAGAGGCAGCATGGACGACGCCGTGGGCCGCGCGAGGGAGGGCGGGAATGGGGGGAGCAGTGGGGGAGAAGCTGGGGAGGGCTGCGCGCGGCACGCACGCAGGATGCACAAAAATGATTCAGGCGTGCTCACGCACGCAACAGGAGCCCTGACTGAGATACTATCATGCACCACTCTGAGGTGCTGCCGTGGCGTGTGTTGTGTGCGGGCCTCTGCGGGCGTGTTTGCCGGGGTTCACGCGGCTCTGGAGAAGGAGAGGTGCAGAGGGATGGGGGGATGGGAGAGGAGAAGCACTGCTCATGATGATTGACTGTAACATCACAGACTTTGAGTTCCCATGATACAATTTAATGTCGCCCCAGTCTGACGGCCGTGCGCGTGTGGGTGGTGGAGGGAGGAGCGGGAGATGGCGTGAAGAGGAGGAGGGATAGGGGGCGCGGGTACCGGAGCCGCAGCAGTGCGTGGACATGATCGAAACCCAGGCTGATGTAAAGCCGTCGCAGATGGACTTTGAGTGGCGTACGCCGTGAAACCAAACCCGCCTCGTCTGATCACTTTGCTGCTGCCGGTGTCGGCACCAGTGTCGGTGTCCTCGAGTGACGCCTGGCCATCGGTGTTCCCGACTTGGTTTTGTGCGTCGTTTGCTTTCTTTTCTTTACCTCAGTTCGCGTCGTTGTGTCCGCCAGCCTGCCGCCGTGCGGGCGCAGCGACGACGGTCCACTGGCCCCGTCACCTCGGAGGCGCCCGTGCCGCTTGTCGGCGCACGCTGGGCGTACGGCTTCGAGCTACAGCGGTGCCGGTGTGCGCGCGCCTCGGTGCGTGCCATCGGCGCCGCCACTCTGGGGGGCCACAGAGCAAGGGGTGTGCACGCGGTGTGATGCTCGGCGCGTCTCGCACGCGCCTGACGCTCCGCCGCGTCGCGCGTTTCCCGTTACGCATATCCTGTGTGCGCTCCAGCCCCGTCGGGGCTATGACGAGTCCGCAACCAACCATGCGTTACACATCCCACACAGAGCCCCTTTCCTCTTTCGGTTTTCTCTTTTCCTTGTTTTTTCCTGCTTTTCTTTCACGCCTTTACTGTAGTGCGCGTGCCGCAAACCACGTAGGCACCGTGCATGAAACTGGAAGGCAAGACTTGCCCGCGCAGCCACGGCGAGCCGTGTCGGGTGCGTCGGTGCAGCGTCTGTGAGCGCGGGGGATGACAGATAATTCGACAACAAAGCACAGTTTGACCTGATGCATCGCTGAACGACAACGTCCATTACATGAGCAATCTGGACTGACGCACACACACAGACAAGCAGGCAGGTACGTGTGCGCTCGCACGTCCGCCGTGGCGAGGTGGCATTGAGAGTGGCAGTACGATTAAACACGGACGCGCCTCGGCGTACTTACTAGGTGCCGGCGCTGTCCGCCAGTGTTGTACGAGAGCAGGAGGCACCGATGCGGCGTGAGCAGCGGTGTGTGTGTGTGTGTGTGCACGCGGCCCCCTTTTTTTTTGGCCGTTTTTGACGCGTGGCCCGGCAGTGTGGTCAGGTAAAGTGGCGGTGGCGTGACCCATCCGCGCCACTGGTTCAAACCGCACGAGAGGCAGCATGGACGACGCCGTGGGCCGCGCGAGGGAGGGCGGGAATGGGGGGAGCAGTGGGGGAGAAGCTGGGGAGGGCTGCGCGCGGCACGCACGCAGGATGCACAAAAATGATTCAGGCGTGCTCACGCACGCAACAGGAGCCCTGACTGAGATACTATCATGCACCACTCTGAGGTGCTGCCGTGGCGTGTGTTGTGTGCGGGCCTCTGCGGGCGTGTTTGCCGGGGTTCACGCGGCTCTGGAGAAGGAGAGGTGCAGAGGGATGGGGGGATGGGAGAGGAGAAGCACTGCTCATGATGATTGACTGTAACATCACAGACTTTGAGTTCCCATGATACAATTTAATGTCGCCCCAGTCTGACGGCCGTGCGCGTGTGGGTGGTGGAGGGAGGAGCGGGAGATGGCGTGAAGAGGAGGAGGGATAGGGGGCGCGGGTACCGGAGCCGCAGCAGTGCGTGGACATGATCGAAACCCAGGCTGATGTAAAGCCGTCGCAGATGGACTTTGAGTGGCGTACGCCGTGAAACCAAACCCGCCTCGTCTGATCACTTTGCTGCTGCCGGTGTCGGCACCAGTGTCGGTGTCCTCGAGTGACGCCTGGCCATCGGTGTTCCCGACTTGGTTTTGTGCGTCGTTTGCTTTCTTTTCTTTACCTCAGTTCGCGTCGTTGTGTCCGCCAGCCTGCCGCCGTGCGGGCGCAGCGACGACGGTCCACTGGCCCCGTCACCTCGGAGGCGCCCGTGCCGCTTGTCGGCGCACGCTGGGCGTACGGCTTCGAGCTACAGCGGTGCCGGTGTGCGCGCGCCTCGGTGCGTGCCATCGGCGCCGCCACTCTGGGGGCCACAGAGCAAGGGGTGTGCACGCGGTGTGATGCTCGGCGCGTCTCGCACGCGCCTGACGCTCCGCCGCGTCGCGCGTTTCCCGTTACGCATATCCTGTGTGCGCTCCAGCCCCGTCGGGGCTATGACGAGTCCGCAACCAACCATGCGTTACACATCCCACACAGAGCCCCTTTCCTCTTTCGGTTTTCTCTTTTCCTTGTTTTTTCCTGCTTTTCTTTCACGCCTTTACTGTAGTGCGCGTGCCGCAAACCACGTAGGCACCGTGCATGAAACTGGAAGGCAAGACTTGCCCGCGCAGCCACGGCGAGCCGTGTCGGGTGCGTCGGTGCAGCGTCTGTGAGCGCGGGGGATGACAGATAATTCGACAACAAAGCACAGTTTGACCTGATGCATCGCTGAACGACAACGTCCATTACATGAGCAATCTGGACTGACGCACACACACAGACAAGCAGGCAGGTACGTGTGCGCTCGCACGTCCGCCGTGGCGAGGTGGCATTGAGAGTGGCAGTACGATTAAACACGGACGCGCCTCGGCGTACTTACTAGGTGCCGGCGCTGTCCGCCAGTGTTGTACGAGAGCAGGAGGCACCGATGCGGCGTGAGCAGCGGTGTGTGTGTGTGTGTGTGCACGCGGCCCCCTTTTTTTTTGGCCGTTTTTGACGCGTGGCCCGGCAGTGTGGTCAGGTAAAGTGGCGGTGGCGTGACCCATCCGCGCCACTGGTTCAAACCGCACGAGAGGCAGCATGGACGACGCCGTGGGCCGCGCGAGGGAGGGCGGGAATGGGGGGAGCAGTGGGGGAGAAGCTGGGGAGGGCTGCGCGCGGCACGCACGCAGGATGCACAAAAATGATTCAGGCGTGCTCACGCACGCAACAGGAGCCCTGACTGAGATACTATCATGCACCACTCTGAGGTGCTGCCGTGGCGTGTGTTGTGTGCGGGCCTCTGCGGGCGTGTTTGCCGGGGTTCACGCGGCTCTGGAGAAGGAGAGGTGCAGAGGGATGGGGGGATGGGAGAGGAGAAGCACTGCTCATGATGATTGACTGTAACATCACAGACTTTGAGTTCCCATGATACAATTTAATGTCGCCCCAGTCTGACGGCCGTGCGCGTGTGGGTGGTGGAGGGAGGAGCGGGAGATGGCGTGAAGAGGAGGAGGGATAGGGGGCGCGGGTACCGGAGCCGCAGCAGTGCGTGGACATGATCGAAACCCAGGCTGATGTAAAGCCGTCGCAGATGGACTTTGAGTGGCGTACGCCGTGAAACCAAACCCGCCTCGTCTGATCACTTTGCTGCTGCCGGTGTCGGCACCAGTGTCGGTGTCCTCGAGTGACGCCTGGCCATCGGTGTTCCCGACTTGGTTTTGTGCGTCGTTTGCTTTCTTTTCTTTACCTCAGTTCGCGTCGTTGGTCCGCCAGCCTGCCGCCGTGCGGGCGCAGCGACGACGGTCCACTGGCCCCGTCACCTCGGAGGCGCCCGTGCCGCTTGTCGGCGCACGCTGGGCGTACGGCTTCGAGCTACAGCGGTGCCGGTGTGCGCGCGCCTCGGTGCGTGCCATCGGCGCCGCCACTCTGGGGGGCCACAGAGCAAGGGGTGTGCACGCGGTGTGATGCTCGGCGCGTCTCGCACGCGCCTGACGCTCCGCCGCGTCGCGCGTTTCCCGTTACGCATATCCTGTGTGCGCTCCAGCCCCGTCGGGGCTATGACGAGTCCGCAACCAACCATGCGTTACACATCCCACACAGAGCCCCTTTCCTCTTTCGGTTTTCTCTTTTCCTTGTTTTTTCCTGCTTTTCTTTCACGCCTTTACTGTAGTGCGCGTGCCGCAAACCACGTAGGCACCGTGCATGAAACTGGAAGGCAAGACTTGCCCGCGCAGCCACGGCGAGCCGTGTCGGGTGCGTCGGTGCAGCGTCTGTGAGCGCGGGGGATGACAGATAATTCGACAACAAAGCACAGTTTGACCTGATGCATCGCTGAACGACAACGTCCATTACATGAGCAATCTGGACTGACGCACACACACAGACAAGCAGGCAGGTACGTGTGCGCTCGCACGTCCGCCGTGGCGAGGTGGCATTGAGAGTGGCAGTACGATTAAACACGGACGCGCCTCGGCGTACTTACTAGGTGCCGGCGCTGTCCGCCAGTGTTGTACGAGAGCAGGAGGCACCGATGCGGCGTGAGCAGCGGTGTGTGTGTGTGTGTGTGCACGCGGCCCCCTTTTTTTTTGGCCGTTTTTGACGCGTGGCCCGGCAGTGTGGTCAGGTAAAGTGGCGGTGGCGTGACCCATCCGCGCCACTGGTTCAAACCGCACGAGAGGCAGCATGGACGACGCCGTGGGCCGCGCGAGGGAGGGCGGGAATGGGGGGAGCAGTGGGGGAGAAGCTGGGGAGGGCTGCGCGCGGCACGCACGCAGGATGCACAAAAATGATTCAGGCGTGCTCACGCACGCAACAGGAGCCCTGACTGAGATACTATCATGCACCACTCTGAGGTGCTGCCGTGGCGTGTGTTGTGTGCGGGCCTCTGCGGGCGTGTTTGCCGGGGTTCACGCGGCTCTGGAGAAGGAGAGGTGCAGAGGGATGGGGGGATGGGAGAGGAGAAGCACTGCTCATGATGATTGACTGTAACATCACAGACTTTGAGTTCCCATGATACAATTTAATGTCGCCCCAGTCTGACGGCCGTGCGCGTGTGGGTGGTGGAGGGAGGAGCGGGAGATGGCGTGAAGAGGAGGAGGGATAGGGGGCGCGGGTACCGGAGCCGCAGCAGTGCGTGGACATGATCGAAACCCAGGCTGATGTAAAGCCGTCGCAGATGGACTTTGAGTGGCGTACGCCGTGAAACCAAACCCGCCTCGTCTGATCACTTTGCTGCTGCCGGTGTCGGCACCAGTGTCGGTGTCCTCGAGTGACGCCTGGCCATCGGTGTTCCCGACTTGGTTTTGTGCGTCGTTTGCTTTCTTTTCTTTACCTCAGTTCGCGTCGTTGTGTCCGCCAGCCTGCCGCCGTGCGGGCGCAGCGACGACGGTCCACTGGCCCCGTCACCTCGGAGGCGCCCGTGCCGCTTGTCGGCGCACGCTGGGCGTACGGCTTCGAGCTACAGCGGTGCCGGTGTGCGCGCGCCTCGGTGCGTGCCATCGGCGCCGCCACTCTGGGGGGCCACAGAGCAAGGGGTGTGCACGCGGTGTGATGCTCGGCGCGTCTCGCACGCGCCTGACGCTCCGCCGCGTCGCGCGTTTCCCGTTACGCATATCCTGTGTGCGCTCCAGCCCCGTCGGGGCTATGACGAGTCCGCAACCAACCATGCGTTACACATCCCACACAGAGCCCCTTTCCTCTTTCGGTTTTCTCTTTTCCTTGTTTTTTCCTGCTTTTCTTTCACGCCTTTACTGTAGTGCGCGTGCCGCAAACCACGTAGGCACCGTGCATGAAACTGGAAGGCAAGACTTGCCCGCGCAGCCACGGCGAGCCGTGTCGGGTGCGTCGGTGCAGCGTCTGTGAGCGCGGGGGATGACAGATAATTCGACAACAAAGCACAGTTTGACCTGATGCATCGCTGAACGACAACGTCCATTACATGAGCAATCTGGACTGACGCACACACACAGACAAGCAGGCAGGTACGTGTGCGCTCGCACGTCCGCCGTGGCGAGGTGGCATTGAGAGTGGCAGTACGATTAAACACGGACGCGCCTCGGCGTACTTACTAGGTGCCGGCGCTGTCCGCCAGTGTTGTACGAGAGCAGGAGGCACCGATGCGGCGTGAGCAGCGGTGTGTGTGTGTGTGTGTGCACGCGGCCCCCTTTTTTTTTGGCCGTTTTTGACGCGTGGCCCGGCAGTGTGGTCAGGTAAAGTGGCGGTGGCGTGACCCATCCGCGCCACTGGTTCAAACCGCACGAGAGGCAGCATGGACGACGCCGTGGGCCGCGCGAGGGAGGGCGGGAATGGGGGGAGCAGTGGGGGAGAAGCTGGGGAGGGCTGCGCGCGGCACGCACGCAGGATGCACAAAAATGATTCAGGCGTGCTCACGCACGCAACAGGAGCCCTGACTGAGATACTATCATGCACCACTCTGAGGTGCTGCCGTGGCGTGTGTTGTGTGCGGGCCTCTGCGGGCGTGTTTGCCGGGGTTCACGCGGCTCTGGAGAAGGAGAGGTGCAGAGGGATGGGGGGATGGGAGAGGAGAAGCACTGCTCATGATGATTGACTGTAACATCACAGACTTTGAGTTCCCATGATACAATTTAATGTCGCCCCAGTCTGACGGCCGTGCGCGTGTGGGTGGTGGAGGGAGGAGCGGGAGATGGCGTGAAGAGGAGGAGGGATAGGGGGCGCGGGTACCGGAGCCGCAGCAGTGCGTGGACATGATCGAAACCCAGGCTGATGTAAAGCCGTCGCAGATGGACTTTGAGTGGCGTACGCCGTGAAACCAAACCCGCCTCGTCTGATCACTTTGCTGCTGCCGGTGTCGGCACCAGTGTCGGTGTCCTCGAGTGACGCCTGGCCATCGGTGTTCCCGACTTGGTTTTGTGCGTCGTTTGCTTTCTTTTCTTTACCTCAGTTCGCGTCGTTGTGTCCGCCAGCCTGCCGCCGTGCGGGCGCAGCGACGACGGTCCACTGGCCCCGTCACCTCGGAGGCGCCCGTGCCGCTTGTCGGCGCACGCTGGGCGTACGGCTTCGAGCTACAGCGGTGCCGGTGTGCGCGCGCCTCGGTGCGTGCCATCGGCGCCGCCACTCTGGGGGGCCACAGAGCAAGGGGTGTGCACGCGGTGTGATGCTCGGCGCGTCTCGCACGCGCCTGACGCTCCGCCGCGTCGCGCGTTTCCCGTTACGCATATCCTATGTGCGCTCCAGCCCCGTCGGGGCTATGACGAGTCCGCAACCAACCATGCGTTACACATCCCACACAGAGCCCCTTTCCTCTTTCGGTTTTCTCTTTTCCTTGTTTTTTCCTGCTTTTCTTTCACGCCTTTACTGTAGTGCGCGTGCCGCAAACCACGTAGGCACCGTGCATGAAACTGGAAGGCAAGACTTGCCCGCGCAGCCACGGCGAGCCGTGTCGGGTGCGTCGGTGCAGCGTCTGTGAGCGCGGGGGATGACAGATAATTCGACAACAAAGCACAGTTTGACCTGATGCATCGCTGAACGACAACGTCCATTACATGAGCAATCTGGACTGACGCACACACACAGACAAGCAGGCAGGTACGTGTGCGCTCGCACGTCCGCCGTGGCGAGGTGGCATTGAGAGTGGCAGTACGATTAAACACGGACGCGCCTCGGCGTACTTACTAGGTGCCGGCGCTGTCCGCCAGTGTTTACGAGAGCAGGAGGCACCGATGCGGCGTGAGCAGCGGTGTGTGTGTGTGTGTGTGTGCACGCGGCCCCCTTTTTTTTTGGCCGTTTTTGACGCGTGGCCCGGCAGTGTGGTCAGGTAAAGTGGCGGTGGCGTGACCCATCCGCGCCACTGGTTCAAACCGCACGAGAGGCAGCATGGACGACGCCGTGGGCCGCGCGAGGGAGGGCGGGAATGGGGGGAGCAGTGGGGGAGAAGCTGGGGAGGGCTGCGCGCGGCACGCACGCAGGATGCACAAAAATGATTCAGGCGTGCTCACGCACGCAACAGGAGCCCTGACTGAGATACTATCATGCACCACTCTGAGGTGCTGCCGTGGCGTGTGTTGTGTGCGGGCCTCTGCGGGCGTGTTTGCCGGGGTTCACGCGGCTCTGGAGAAGGAGAGGTGCAGAGGGATGGGGGGATGGGAGAGGAGAAGCACTGCTCATGATGATTGACTGTAACATCACAGACTTTGAGTTCCCATGATACAATTTAATGTCGCCCCAGTCTGACGGCCGTGCGCGTGTGGGTGGTGGAGGGAGGAGCGGGAGATGGCGTGAAGAGGAGGAGGGATAGGGGGCGCGGGTACCGGAGCCGCAGCAGTGCGTGGACATGATCGAAACCCAGGCTGATGTAAAGCCGTCGCAGATGGACTTTGAGTGGCGTACGCCGTGAAACCAAACCCGCCTCGTCTGATCACTTTGCTGCTGCCGGTGTTGGTGCGGTGGTTTTCTGGTAGTTTGTGGGTGTTGGTGTTTGTGTGGGTTTTTTTCTTCCCCGTGTTTGTTTCTGTGGTTTTTGAGTTTTCTGTTTGTTGTTTGTGTTCGTGTTTGTTGTTGCTGTTGTTGTGTTTTTTGTTGGTTGTTGGTCTGTTTGTTGTGCGTGTGTCTTCGGCGGTGTTTGTTGCTTGTGGCTTCTTGTGGTAGGCGGTGGTTTTTTTTTTTTTCGTTGTGATTGTTAGGGTTGTGAATTGTCGTCAGTCACTGAAGGGCGTTGTTGTAGTGGGTCTGTTGGGGTTAGGTGACTGTTTTTTGCGGTGTCCCCGGCGGTAGTTCTCTCCGTTTATGTGTTTTGTTGGTGCTGACGTTTTGTTCGAGACTGCGGCTCTCTGGTAGTGGGTTGTGGTGGCTCTTTTTTTTTTTGTGGTCTCTTGGTTTTACTGTTGGTTGTTCGGTTGTATACGGTGTGTGCGTTGCTCGTTTTACGAAGTGGTGTAGGTCGGTGTGTGCGCGTGAGACGTTGGCCTCGCAGTAGTCCTTTTTCGGAAAGCTGAACACAAACGTGGCTGATGCCCTTCTCTTTTCCCTGGCGGAAGTACACGAAGTCGTCCCCTGTGTTGGAGCCGTCTATACATTTTGATCGCATCCTCCTCTTCGTGCTCTCCTGCGTTACGTGACTTAAAAAGTTGGTTGGCGTTGCGTGTCGTGTTGTGGTTTAGTCGATGTATCTTCTCAGGCTGCGGTGTGAACGGTCTGAGAGCTGTGCTCTTGCCTATAAAAACTGCGAAGTGCAGTACTTCCTTGGTGAAGTGCTCTGTCGCTGTTGCCAGATGGGGACGTGAAGCGGGAAGCTTGGAAAACTCGCGAAACTGGTTACGCAAGGGCTTTGTTGCGAAGGGGGAGACTATGGAATGTGAGTTCAAGCTCCTTATCTTAAGTTCTGGGTGACGCCTCTGCATGCTTTGTGCTAACTCTAGCTTGAGAAGTTGGAGTCGTATGTAAAACTAACTACTTTCTCCTAAGACGAAGGGAGAGCTCCAAGAGCGACACCTTGCGGAAACAGTTCTGTGTCACCGTTCGAACGTAATTTATCGAGGAACAACTGCCTGCTGCCACTCTCAAATGTGAGCAAGAGAGCCTTTAGGGGCTTAAACTCCCTTGATCACGTATCGTTACTTGCCGCCCACCTACTCACAAGTCAACTATTAGTGTGCTTTCTTTTTTCCCTTCATGTCACCTCTACCCAAGCGGGGGTATTACCACAAGTACTACTCGTTGCACCCTGGCCACCGTACGCTGCTCTGTACCTGAATCCTAATCCACCATATCAAGCGGCCCCCCTCAGCGGTAGACCACGCGTAAACGGGGCGACATCTCTTCGTCAGCCCAGTTTTTGCGCTGCCCATCGTCCACAGTCCTTTGGGACTTGGTAGACAAAGAGGAAAAATGTTAATGGACTTGCGGCGTCAGCAGTAGGTGAGTGCCCATCAAGTTGAACGGCTGCTTCGTGTGCGACACGAGAACTTTGGTCAAGTGCAAATATTGCGTTGGGTGAGCACCGATACCCGCCTGCAGTTTTCACCATTATTGGCAGCACGGGAGTGCCGATATCCACTTAAACCAGAAGATTCGCAATCAAGTAAATCAAAGTGCGTCTCTTGGAAGATGTTGACGTGCACCGAATTGTCCTCGAGGTAGGGGGCTGTTCTCGGCCTTTTTTCGTTGAAATAACACGTTGCAGTTTCGTAGAGCTCAACACAAAGTGGTCCAGGATTGTGCTCAGCATCACCACGGCGCAGGAGTAAAATGACTTTGGCAGTTTAAACAGTAGGATCTGTAACCCGTAGTCACGAGCTCTTTACGTTGGTTCATACGTATACGTTTCTGAAAGTTCTTCCAGCCCGGGACCAACCTGCTCCTGTCCGCCTCGCCAATGTCTCCCGCAACCCTGCTCCAGTAGGCTGCAGACGCTTGACTTCCTCATTTAGTGGGTATTAGACCCTGATACAAGAGTGAGGTGGCTGATACGATCAGGAGATCAGAATTTCTTCACTTTTAAAAAGGTCGTGGAGAATGGGCCGGTTGCGATGTTGAAAATCGGAAGTCTTAAAAATTCCGCAACTGACACAGGTTGCATTTACCCCATGTGCAATACTCCTGTCCCCCAGTTAGGTTCCGCTGTTGGCGTTCCACCCCTTCTCCGCGCTACAACCAGTTACCCGTTTCAAAAAAAAAAGTTTCGATAGAGGCTGTATCGTTTAGCCTGTGTTCCGCACAGCCTCTGAGAAAAAGAACCCCCCGTTCAAAGGCGTCTCTAGCGGATGCGAATCTCAAAGTTAGAGCACTCGTGACAACCTGTTGCTTCCTGCAACGGCTCTTGGAACTTTCGAGTTCTTTCCATTTTAGATTTAGATCAGACCAAATGAGGAAAACTGCAACTTACCAAGTTTGGCGCTGAACTACGCCCGCCTCATATATTCAATGAGGTCGCTGGGTTGCTGCGCTGAATTGGAGAGAAATGCGCTAACTTAAGAGTAGGTGCTACCAATAAAACCCTTTTCGGGCCCGATCAGTGGGGTGATAGTGCTTTGCACTCGGCAGATAAGTAGGCGCGCAGTTTCCAAACAGCTGCTTAAAGATGTCCCGCGGTGCTTCGTTAATAGCCCCGGTCAAAATCCACTTTTTTATTGGACGAGATGCGGCGTGCATCTTCCAGAAGTTACCAACGGCATTTTAAAACAGAAGAAAACCACGGCAACAAACTCCTTTTACACTGCCACCTGCCGGCTTCACAAGTTTGAGGCAAGGAATCAGGCTCTGGCTTCCCACACTGGATAGCCAGTTGCGCAGGGGCCGTATGGAACTCCCTTTTTTTGTAGGTTATAAGCCCACGCCTGCTGTTCAGCATGACCTCCGATGTATAACAGAAAGGCCACCTCGATTTGAACTCAAGTTTTCCTCGTTAGCTGCTTTGGAGCACAACCGATCCCCGGTGCGTTTTCAGCATCGATGACTGTTGTTAAAGATGGCATTTACTTCAGGGGTTGGACACGGTGGGGCTGTTAATTGCCTCCAAAGCACTATCGTCTGAATTGGAATGCACCAGCAGTCTTGGAAAATCTCGCGTTCAGAGACGGAGTGGCTTTGTGTGCGCGCCGCATTCGAAAAAGTCGAACGGAGACATGAGGACATTTTACTCTTGTATTGCAAACGGCTTTCTATGAACTACAGAAAAACAGAATCCAAGATCGACACATTCTAAAGGTTATACGTACTATTGGGCATATTGGTTTCAGCATGAAGCACACTGTTGGCATAAAAGCTGTTTATATCGTGGTTTTAGTTTCCTTGGCATGATTGCTAACAGAAACGTCAGCAGCTGAAAACCTTTTTTTATAAATGACATCGTGGTGACTCTTGCACGCGCTTAGGGGCATAAATCGGGCGCATCCAGTGGGCGTTCCGGGATTTTGGTTGCTTGTTTTCTCTAAACTCCGTTCGAAATCGCTGGGCTTTTGTGTATTGCAAAGCCGTAGCGGAACAGAACAATTATCGGGTTTCATTCATTGACGGCAAGGGCGAATGCCTCAGTACTTCAGTGGCCACTCCTTTTTCGCTAAGTTTAGTGTATTCACTTGAAGTCTTTACGCGTAGTACTTCTGTGGCTCTATAAAAGCTCGGCTAATGCTGAAAGCGGGAAATATCAATTGCTACGCAGAACGTTGTGTTACTTGGTAGCGAATTTCAATGGTGTCGACCATAAACTAAGCACTGGCTGAAAGTGTGATTAACTTATGAAACGCTCTGATTAGGGTGCAATTCCCAACTTGAGGTTGGTTGCCTTCTAGTTCATGAAAGCCAATGTTGCAGTTCAGCTAACTGTTCCTGGCGCTGCTGCTGGCAGTAACTGGTCAACATTTTCTTTCCGCTCGTTAACTACGCGTTTTTGAAGTTTAAATGAGGGTATTCTAGTGAAAAGAATACTTGGTATTTGAAAATGGCGCGTGCCACGCCGCCTAAATGGCTGGATGGGGTAAGCGAAAGTTGGTTGTCGTTAGAACGGCGCTGATGTGGCAATATTCCCCATACTAATATCTGGTCCGTGTGCGCTGCTTACCTTAGGCTAGTTAGACCTGTTCAGTGAGACTGGTGCGGAAACCCGCTAGCGGCGCATCATCGCTTCAGACGTTGTTTTGTGCATCCTAGTTAGCGATCGGAGTTGGAGCTGAAAGCGCTTGATGCAAGAGCGAAGTCCTGCCAAGCCAGGTTCCGTACAGAAATAGTGTTCCAGGCGATTTCCCCGAGAGGCAGTCGACCGAGAGGTGGATCGAGGCCGCTGTCAGGTCAAAAGGCTGCCGAAGCGCGGCTTTTGGAAAAGTAATTTCTACCCGGAACTAAACTGGTAGCTCTTTGCATTACCCTTTCAGTATTAAATGCGTGCGCGTTGGCTTAGCGTCCTCTATGAACGGGCGCCGGCTGTTTTCCGTTTTGAGTGAAGAGAGGAATGAGAAATGGCGGTGATACTAAGCGATTCAACCAACTACGGTGTCGGCTCAAGGGGGGGGGGTGAGAGTTTTCCCTCATTCATAGTTAAGGTGCCTGCTTTGTGCGTAAAACGGTTTCGGTGTGGCATGGCGAAGAAATGTGGCAGGTTACAGGGCGCACAATAGAGAAATACGGGGAACCCGTGCACAACCTTAGAAATCAACCGGTTACACGATATAGGGTGTCCAAGGAAGAAAGGTGGAGCTTCTATACTATCGGGGTCCTTCGCAACGACCGCTTCACAGGCTTTCGCGGTGAGCAAAAAAGTCAGATGCGTCAAACCAACATTTTTTTTTCTACTTCGTGCTCGAACGATGGTTGCGCTGCCTAAAAAATTTTTTTGCCCTCCTCTCTTCGCCAGCGCTTTGGGATTGGCAGCCTGGGGAAGTAACCGCACAAAGATAACACTCTGCGTTCAAGTTAGCGTTAAATCTGTAGGAAAGCAATACACAGCGTGACCTTTGTAGCTGTGAAAACGGATAGTTGCCGCTGTCTCCTATCTTGTTGGAAGTTTCCTGCCCTTAACTGTTGTTGCGAATGTGGAGTTATATGTTAGTTGTCAGCAGTTTTTTTCTCTCACAGATTCCCGTCATCCTGTGGCCCACTCACCTTGTTCTCACTGTCGTCTTTCATCATCCCCGGTTTACGTCACCTGCTTCGAGTATAAAAAAGAAAAAAAAACGGTAGGATTGGGGGTGGAAGGGGTTCACTGCCTTTGTTTTTGGCTTGTGTTGCTGTATGAGTAGGCTGCGGAAAAGCTAGTGCCGCTACCCGGAATGGCGTGCACTTGGGTGGCAGAAGATCGGATTTTCATCTAAGCAATGCACAGCACTCTTTTCCTGCTAGAACCTCGTTGCAAAGCCAGGTGTTCTTTTTTTTCCTGTTTGCTGGTAATTCCTCTTTGGCGTTACTCATATCTCATGCGCTGGGCACAGTGATTTGGTTTGGCCCGATTGCTTGTGGATCAAACGGGGTTTTGTTTCGTTGTGTGGAGAGAGCACTGCTTTTTTTTTAATGATTCTTGAACGATGCCAGTCTGCATCGTAAACCGTTGCATTTGTTTTTCTCCAATTAGTCGCAAACCAGTGACGAATTATATTTTCCCCCGAATAAAGCAGGTTGAAGCTGCATCTGAATAGCCCTAAAAAATTGGCTGGCCTCTACTCGATTCTCACTGAAGCCAGCATTTTTTTTTTCATTTTTGTGTTTGGGAAACGTTAATAGGGCCCTTTTAATCAACTGGCCGACGGCTCGGCAGCGTAGACAAATTGATGTATTCGACTTTTTGGCCGCCTTTTGAGTTTCTCTTTTTGGTTTTCCTCACTGTGTTTCGGAGCGTTGTCAGACCACAGCGACGTACTTTTCTTTCCCCCACGTCGCTAATCGTGTTTCTTGTAGTTGTGGCTGTGCATCCTACCTTTCATCTCATGTTTGTCTTGTGGTTGACAGCGGCTTTTCCGTCACCGCTGCGCGGAGCAAAGCGTCGTTCTTAGTGGTTAAGATGGTGTCGTTATGGGCTGGGGTGGGTGATGAGAAATTGCCGCGATGCGGCCCGCCACTCTGAGGCAGAGGTTTGTTGAAACCGTGCTGCCGCTGTAGGAGCGCGTTTTGGGTTCTCCCTGGGAAGTGGGGCCTTGGTGAGTCGTGGAGCCAGGTGAGTAGTAATTGCTTTGCTTCCTTTTTTGTGTTGGATGCTTCGGGGTTAGGAAGGCGGAAGGCCTGAGGAGTACCAACTGTTGTTTCAGAACGCCTAATCTCGCGAAGCGGTGGGCCCGCTCTTCATCCAATGGGTTTCTTTAGTGTCCAGGTTCGCGGGAGGGCAGGGGGGAGGAGGACACGGTATTTTTTCACCCTCTTGAATCTTAAGGTTTTTTTTTTTGAAAAATGGTCCATCATAACGTGCCTCTGGCACGGCGCTAGGGGAATATAGCGTGGTGTCATTCCTGGCTGACACCTCTGTCGTTGTGTAGGCGGTCGCTCTCGACACCCATACAAGGTGTCGGGCCTTCTGCATTTGTTTTTTTGCAACGTTTACTTTCGAAGCCGCACCTAAGCACTATTACGCGCAGGTGAGGCATGTTAGCCATACGGTGGGGTTGGCGGGTGGGGGTTTCCAGCTGGTGAGGCCATCAACGTCGGCCTTCAGGGCGCTAGCACGAGCCGCTTTTTTGATCCCACTCTCCACTTAAAAAAAAAAAAAGAACTGGGGACCACTCTTAAAGTTCACGGGGCCCAGGAGTAAGCTATTCGTCTCACGGGAGGGGAGCGGTCGAAACACACCATTAGTTGGGCACCGGATGGCGAAAGTTCCACGGCAGCTGGCGCTTCAGTTTTCATCCAACCTAATGGGGGTTTGCCGGGTACTCGAAAAATTGCTTTCCACTAAAGCCGCCGAGAGAACACCCTTTTTACTTTCATGTAACTGGGTGCGCTTGGCGCGCTTTTTTTTTCCAGTGCACGGCTTCGCCTGCCACAGCTTGCGTCGCTGTGCTGGTGAAGCGGAGGGCGGCTGACGCGGTGAGGCGTGAGGGTTGTGACGCGAGCGCCGGATTACCTTAGGGGTCTTTTTCGTTACGACATGGAGGTACTTCGCCCAGGCGTTGCCATGGGTGAGGCTTCAGGGCGTCATGTTGAGGTTCCGTCCTCATCACGCCTCATTGACCCAAAATCCCCCCTGAAGCATTGGGGGAAACTCCGAGCGCACACCGTTAGCTCACGGCTACAAATACAGGCACGTAACGTGACTATTTGGACACGCGCCAACTCGTCGTGAGATGGAGATGCGTATCAGCCTTAGGATAGAGGGAGGGTTCCTTTCCTTTTCGCCGTAGGAGAACTTGTGCGCGTGTCTGATTGCATCGTTGGGGTCCAAAAAACCCGCCCCCTCCACACCTTTACTAGAGGAAAAAGCACACCACTGACGGAAATGAAACGCGCCTCGAGGATCACAGAAAAGCATCCGTGACAGGATTCGAACCTGCAACCCTCTGATCCGTAGTCAGATGCTCTTCCATTGAGCCACACGGACACGTAATGTGTGTTGCGAGTCGTTATCTACGGAAACCTCTCGAAGGTCCGCATTCTCACATTAGTCTTGAGAGCCTTTTGTTGGCACACCACGCAGTAAGCCGGAGCGCAGCTCTGTAACCTTCGGGGGCTAAAAGGGATGAGCGGGGAGGACGTGGACCAGCGAGGGTGTTCTGGTGCGTTGACGTGGTGCTCTGCTTGGCTGTGTGTCGGTGCGGCGTGCCCCCCTGTAGAGGGGTGCTGCGCGTCCGCCGTTGAAGTAGGGGAATGGGGTCAGGCCGGCGACGGAACAGCCCACCCCGCGCACGTCTGCCGTTGCAGAATCACACCGCGGAGCATGTCAGCACTTAAGCCCCACGCGTCGTCGCAATACCTTTTTTTCCACGTCTGCGTGAGTATTCACGTTAGCGGCCCCAGCAGCCGCCTTTCCTATGTAGACAGCAGGTAGCGAAGTTACTGCAGCGGGTAAAGGGGAGGGAGAAGAGAAAAGTAGAGAAAGGTGATCAAATGGAGTAGAACGTTGAAGGAGAGGTGCTTGCGCATGCGGCGTGCCGGTGGGCAAGAGGTAGTTGGCCTGTTGGATGTGAAGAGGGGAGGTGCTCCTAACAGAAGTGATAGAAAGGTTAACTCAAATCATGCACTGCTGCTGCCCCAGCTGCTACTATCTGCGGCGGTGATTTAGGTCTTGCACGCGTTGAAAAATAAAAGAAAGGAGAAAGGTTAGGTAACAAGGGCAATAAAACCGTAAGTGCGACGTGCGGTGCGGTTAATTTCATGTGCATCACGTAACCCATGACGCAGGCCTAGCTCCTTATGCTACAATTAATAAGTGAGTAAATAAATATATTTTTACGAAGAGACAAGTTAATGATAACACTACTAAGTACGAGTCTGCCGTGCACCAAAAAAAGGAACAGCGGCGTATCAAGCACACCGTTGCTGAGGTGCATCGACGTAGAACAAAGTGCTGTGAGGACTCACACCGGGGGAGGGCAAGTCGCATTCACCAAGTATGGCGAACAGAATTGCGAGATCTTTCTAGTGAGCGCTGTCCTACTGCCACTTTCATCTCGTTCCGCTGTTTCGTCCTCCTTACAGTGACACTTCGCTGTGGCGCGTTAGGAACGATTTCACGACGCCCTCAACCGAGCCGGCGAACTCCTCCACCTCCACTGTGTCACCAACGATGCGGGTGTGCGGCTGCACGTACTGCTTGCGCGGCTTGCGGCGCGCCATAACGATGTCGCGGTAGCGGACGTAGGTGTCGTTCACTGTCGTCATGTTGCCGTAGTACTCCGCGCCGCGCGTGGCGTTCGCCGTGGCCTTGTTCACATTCAGGTTCACCAGAAGGTCAGCGATGGCCTTGCGGCCGTCCGTGGCAATGCGTTCGCGGTCGAGGGTGATGAGCAGGCCGTCCTTCTCGTCCTCCGTGATGTGGACGATCGAGTTCGGCGCGCGCGCAAGGGCCTCGAGAATACAGAAGCGCGCTCGCATGTGCGCCTGCCGCCACTGCTGCGTCTCCGGGGTGTAGAACTCGAGCCCGCACAGGCCGGCGCGCACCATGTTCAGCCAACAGATGTAAATCGTGTCCTGCTGCTCCTGTTCCGTCTTGAGATTGAAGATTTCAAGTAGTTCAGGCTGGAGGCACAGGTAGAGGGAGACGGCCTCGGCGCGGCACTCCTCGTACGAGCTGCCCATGCCGCCAAATACGCTGGAGTAGGTGTCGCCCGGTTTGTACCACGACGTCACGGGGTTGCCGCTGATCGGGTCGATGGTATTCTTGTCGAAGTTCAAGCTGCCGTCGTCGCGCTCCGTCAGCAGTTTGCCCGTGCCGTGGCCGAGCAGCTCGTGGATACCCACGTTCACCGACGTCGCCACCAACAAGCTCCTCTTGTACACCTCCCAGTCCGCTTCCGTGATGTGGTTGATCTTCTCTTTGAAGGAGGTGGCGCTCACGACGTTCAACAGGTAGACATTCTTGAAGCCGACGTTCTGGCGAATGTCGTCGTAGTTCGGGATGTTGATACCGGCTGGGATGCCGCTACTGGCGAAGCCAAGAACATCCAGGCTGGTGAAGTCTGGGCTGGTGAAGACATCCTTCTCGAAGGCTGCTCCCCACGGCAGCTGCGCGATGAACTTCTCCGCCTGCTTCACCAGGGCACCGTACATCTTCGACTGCTCCTTGTTCACGACAGCGACGAAGCCTTCCCACTCCGCCCGGACGCCGGACGGGTCACGGTACGACTCGATGAAGCCGATGTTCGTCTCCACCGCCGGGCCGACGTCCTTCACCCACTCCCTTTGACTCGCTTTGTGTGCGTCCACGTCGCCATGCAGAAAGTGCTCGATGTAGTGGTCCACCATGCGCACCTCCGTCTCGTTCTCTGCGTAGGGGCGAGCCTTGCGCAGCTCCGCCACGACACGCGCCATTTCCTCCTTGAAGTCGCCGAAGTACATCGCGATGGATCGCCCATTGAACTCGACGGCGGGAACGTGCTTCTCCTCGGCCGCCGCCACGCGAATCACCAGGGTGCCGTCCTCTCCTTGAAGACGCGCGTGTTGACGCCGTCGATCTTCTTCGAGGCGAGAAAGTCGTTCGCCACCACAGCGTCCTCACGGGTGATGTTCGGGCTATAGTACCGCGTGATGCCCTTCGGCGGAAAGTCGAGGGTCAGCTTGCTGTCCTGGAGATCGTAGATTGCGTCCAGCAGTTCCGCGTCCACCGTGGCGGGGCCGGCGCCGGCGCTCGCTACGATCTTCGCGAACGTCTCCTTCGGAATGGCAGGAATGAACTTGCTGTCTCCAAACGAGACGTAGTTGCCCATGTTCGAGTACACCATCGCGAAGTACTCAAGGAACTGGTCTACGGCGTCAGCCTCCACGCCAGCCTTCGCAGTGTTTGCCTTGAGGTCCTCGAGCGGCTGCGCACTGAGGAACTTGTAGAAGAAGCGGAGGAGTGGGAGCGACTCGGGGCTCAGCTGCTCGGCCACAACGGCGGTACCGCACCAGCCGGCCCTCATCATGTGGTGGGCGTAATGGCGCTGTTTCGAAGTCAGCTCCTTGAAGGCGTTTGCGATGGCAAGAGTGCAGTACGGCACCGCGCGAGGGGTGATGTAGAGCGACTTCTGCGACATCGTTAGTACTGTGAAGGTATGAGTACTCTGTTGCTGTTACTGTGCGTCAACGTACAGAAAAGAGAAGAATGGGGTTTCTGTATACTAACTGACAGAGTTCTAATTTACTTCTTGATCGATAATGTGGATTTAAAAAGTAATGTTGAATGGAAAAGGCAAATGAGAAGCGAAGAGGAAAACGTGAACACGCAATTTTATCTGGTCCTCAATCATGTTGAGGGACTATTGTTCATGAGCGTCTTTTCCAAGACATACAGTGTGTCTGCGCAACGACAGCACGGAGAGTCGTAAAGGAGCGAAAACGTGAAGCAGATAAAAAGCAGATGTACTGAATAGTCTGCAAAGGGGCCGCATTCAAATTCTGCCTCAATAATACGACAGTCACGTGCTTCCCTGGTGAAAGTACTGGAGGCCGGGGTCTTCTGTTTTGAATAATGGAGCAGCGTCGCAAGTGTGCGAATCACATCCAGGGAAATACATGTCAACAAGAAATGAGGGGAGACCCCAAAAACGCCTTTAGAAAAGGTGGAAGAAAGAAAACAGAAAAGAAGTAGTGCTGCTTGGCAAGGCTGAAATTCAAGCACGACGTGAGGTACTCACGGAAGTGAGTGACAAATAGCTCGCGGAAGCAGGGTAGAAAAAAGAAAACTCGGCTGCCTCAGAGTTCATCAGAAGCGACTTACTATCGCCTGACGACAGCTGCCTCACGCAGCCATTCCCTTCTGCTAAGCCTGCGTCCGCGCTTTACGCAGTACCATTCTCGCCGGTCCAGTAGTGACCTAACTCCATTATGGTGGACCAGAGGACGTTCGCAAGGTCGACGGTGGTGCCGTCGTGTATGTCGCGGCCGTCGTCGAAATCCGTGTGCCAGGATTTGGGGAAAGGGGAGGAGATGAGGTGCAGCACCCGCTGCGTGTCCAGCCAGTGCAAGTGGTCGTCGGCGATCACCGGGTCGGTAAAGAGGCGACGCAATAGAGGGACACTTGCGAAGGAAAAGAAGATGTTTTCGTTTGACGTAAGGAGGTACTTGTAGGGGTCAAAATCCTCCCGCTTCACCAGGTCGGCGTCAACGGCGTCGTAACTTCGGAGGGACGCTAAGGCACCCATACCACTGTAGGTGCGCTTAAATTCAAGGAGGGAAATGCGGTGCAGGGTCAACATTTCGTGCGGCGTGCCGTACAGCAGCCACGACCGCGGGAGGGCAGCCTGCGACGGACGCGCAGACGGGGTCGCCAGAACATTGGTGACGTGCTGCTGCGCAAGCGCAGCGATCGCGACATCGACGGAATCGCCTAGCTGACGCACGTAGCCGTCCACCTTTTGGTCCTCCTTTGTGGTGTTCGTGCCTCCCATTACCCGCCACAACAGTTCCGCTGTAATAGTGGACGCGTCGTGGAAGGCGCGCTGTCGCTTCTCCGCTTCTTTTTGCGCGAGGGCGGCGTAGTAGATGCCGCTCTGCGTCGGGAAGAAGTTGTGAAAGCTCGTGCCCGCCGTGCCCATGAGGTCGTAGAGAGCGAAGAGATCCACCGTGTCGAAGAGTGACTGCGGGCCGCCGGAGTAGCGCGTCTGCACTGTCGTGGTGACGGCACGCCAGCGTTGCGCTAGGTGCCGTGCGCCGTAGGTGTTGTCGTCGCCATCCCACGCCTTAAATGCCTCCTCAGCGTCGAAGAAAATGAAAGACAGCGCTGGCAGATGCTGTGCCCAGTCCAGCCACATCCGCACATCCACTCGCACCTTGTGCGGATAGTTGAGAGTGGCGTCGCCGGGGGATAGCGGCAAGTTACCGCCAATTTCGTACGGCCGGGCAAACACGTACTGGTAGAGGAGGGCGTGGTGGGCCGGGGAGAGCAGAGTGGCAAGCCGCGCCCGCACCTCCGCCTCCGTCGTTGACTCGCGAAATGTCGCGGTGCGGCCAGGAATGATGGTGCCCCCGTTCTCATTGTTGTTGCCGTCCACTGCCCCATCACGCTCCTCCACGTAGGAGGCTGCCAACACCTCGGCAACGTCCGTCAGCACGGCAATGTTCCGCATGGTGCGCAGGAGGTACACCATCGGCACGGCAGAGTCGCATGCGCCGAGGAAGCGGAAGTCGGTGCTACGCATCGAGTCCCAGTGGGCAGCATACACGGCGTGCTGTATCGGCTGCCGGGAGACGGGGACGGCGTTGCGGGCCGACAGCGACGGCTTCAGCGGAACGGCCCGCCCTGCCGTGTTTATCTCAGCCTTTGTGCCCGGCACGCCGCGCAGCATCTTCGGGATGGACAAGTCCTTCATCACAGGTTTCCCGGGACTCAAAAACGACTCCTGCGAATACACCTCGGCCGCCGCGTCGAGTTCGTGGAACTCGTCCGGGAAGAGGCCTCGGCGCAGTTCCTTCAGCCCCTCAAGTGCCTTTGCCTCACGACCCACGAAGACATCATGGGGTTTATCAAGCGCCGCCCGCTTGAGTCGGAACTGTGATCCACCGGGGAACTGAAATACCAAGTTTTGCAGCGTCACCGTCGCGGGCGGAGAGGACTGGCCTTTTACGACGATCGGGATGGAGGCGGAGAAATTGTCCCACTGCAGCGACCAGCGCCAGCCGGCAACGCGGTGGGTGACGTCTGCGGCGGTGGGCGACGACGACGACAGTAACGGCGGCTCAGATAGCCACTCCGCAGCCGCCCTTTCCAGAAGTGCAACGCCTTTTTTACTCAGGTGGACGGGGTTGCGATAGGTGCGCTGCGCCGCGTCGTAGGTGCCACGTCCAAGTCCTTCGTCCAACAAGTGATGAAGTAAGGGATCGCGCTTCGTGCCACCAACGCGGGTGCCGAAGCCGAGAATGTCATTCAGCGCTGTACGGTAGTACCGCTGCTGCTGCGCTGGTGGGTAGAGAAAGGCGAGAAGGTGGAAAAAGTCGTTGTCGGCCTTCTGGTCGTTAGTTGCCGCGAAAGAAGTGTTTGCCCACGCGTGTTGCAACAAGACATCTTCGGTTACGTCAGCCAAAGGCGCATGCGGGTCAAACCACGCCTCTAGCGCTGCCTTGGTGAGGGTGGGGAGCGCACGCTCTCCCACGTCGAAGTAGGTGGTCAGAAAGCCGTTCTTTCGCAGGCGTGGCGCCGGGCCTTTTGTGCGCGGCACGAACGTCGTCAGGCTGTCTTTCAACGCTCGGGCGTCCTCCGGCCTTGTGCTCTCGAGTGACATGAAAGCTCTCTTTTCCGGGGCTCCCCTGTTCACTTCGGTGAGGTGGAGATACTTCGCGACGGTCGCGTTTTCTGCAATGAGGAGGTGATAAAGGAGGAAGCAGAGGATCGCAGTGAGCAACGCCAGCAGAGTCAGCAGCATGCGTACCAGGAAGCGGCGTGCGGGTGTACCCTGAAAGTGCAAAGTGCGACTGAAGAAGGAATGAGGAAAACAGCGTCGTAGGATTTGCCTGGTAAGGGATAGCTTCTCCCGCCGGCCTGGCCGTGACGGGCGTCGATGCCCAGCTAGTGTGTACTGCATGCCTGATATGCCTTGCACGGTGCTCTCCATAAACGGGCGACACACAAAACGACGCGTAGCAACTGGAGAAAGAAAGATCGGCTGTGTGTCTTGAGTAGTCGAAAAAAGGGATGTGATTTCTTTTTGCAGTAAAAACGGTGGTGCGCGGTTTCGCAGGTGAGGAAACAAAGAGCCCGAGTTGATTGTGCTGTTCACAGAAGACAGGTCGAGGCAGCGCGTTTCAATTATAGCGTTTGTTACGAGGAAGGTATGGAGGGCTGGTGTCCACAGAAAAGCGTCTCGTCGTTCGAACTGTCGGTTCGGAAGGTCACATTTGCAAAACGCGAGGTCTGCTAGGTTGTGCTGAGAGATTCAACAAGTCTGCCCAAAGAAAAGAGGAGAAAACGAGGCTGTCACGCCTGTCCATCGAGGTGCTTCAAATTCTCTTGCCCAAAGGTCCACTTTTAAATTGTTGTTTTCGAGAGCGCAAATGACGCGATTAGATGGTTTACATCGTCGTGTGTAGGTTATAGTATTCAGCACACACAGGTCGTTTTCTTCGAAGTGCGATCCGGGTGATCGCGTAGGCAAACACACTAGGATGTAGTGCGGGAAAAAACTCTATGCTGCTCTCGTTGCTGAAGCACTCTCTTACGCGTTCTCAAACACGCTGTAGATGAATTCCGCAATCTCATCCACTTTCTCCAGCTGCAGGGCCCCGATGGTGCGCCACGAGCCCACCTGCAGCACCTCCTCCTCCTCCTCGCGCCTGTTCGTACCAGCAGTCACCGCTGTGTTCGGCAAAAGGCTGTCCAGCGTGTGCGGGGGGCGGCCATCGTTGCGCAGCGCCGCCGACTCAACAATCAACGATGGCGGGGTCACGGGCAGGTGCACCGTCGCTCGATCGCTGGTGTCGACGGCCACCTTCAAGGAAGGCACCATAGTTGAGCTGCCGCTTTTTACTGAGGCATCTGTACTGTGGTCACGACGACCGCCGGTACCCTCCCTAAGTTGTTCGTGCCGATCCTTCACTCTTTCCTCCCTCTCCCCACTTTCGGACAGAGGCTCTGGTGAGCTGAATAACATGCGTGTGGTGGTCCCAGTCGTGGTGGTGGCGGTGGTGGGACCTGATACGGCGTCAGACGGGAGGGAGCTGACGGACAGCAGCCCCTCCCTCTGCACCCGCCGCGACGAGACGGCGTGCGGGTGACGTCGGTATGTTTGACTGTCATCTTCACCACCATTGTCACCAGAATGGCGGTGGCTTTGCTGTAGGCTGCTGTGATGCGAGAACGTGCTATTGCTCCCAATTTCTACCTCTGTCTCACCTTTGCCGTCATTGCTTTTGTGATTAACGCTGCGGTGTGACCGCAGCGTTGGCGGCGCAGAGGAGTTCTCGGTGGTACGGGACGGGGTGGAGTGCAGGTCAAAAGATACGGCACTGCTGGGCAGTGTTGGGGATACAGCCTCCATGTGCGCCAGCGCCCGCTCCAGCTGCGACGGTGACTCGAGCAGTTCCTGGACGCGGCTGGGGGGCGTGGTAGAAGCTTCAGCCTGGCGCGTGGCACTGCTGTCACAGTTGCTGCTGCGCTGCGTGACTGACACTGGTGAGACAGACCGAGTCGTGCACGCTAAAGGAGAGGATGAGGAAGTAGGAGGACTCCGCGACGTCCTCCTTCCTCCTGGCTGCGTGCCCGGCATACCTCCCGTCGTTGCCGCCGTTGTGGTGGCCGTGCCGCTGCGCCACGTCACGTCAGTGTCCGAGGCCAGCTTCGGTTGCGCCTGCACCGCAAATTGTTGCCGCTTCATCACGGCGGCGTTGCGGCGCCAGTACTCCGCGACGGCCTGCAGCAGCGCGTCATGGCGGGCGATGCGAGCGGTGAGGGAGGCGATTTCGGTGAGGGTATGCGCCTGTTCGGCTTGCCGAGCCGCCGTTGCAGCACGCAGCTCCTCCAACACCGCCAGCGGGTCGTGATGACTGTCGAGAGCATCGGACAGCCCTGCACTACTTCCTTCTCCCACTCCCGCACGCGTTGTTGCCGTTGTCGGACAGCTGCGACCTTTCCTCTTCTTCGCTTTGCCTTTCCGCGTTCTGTGCTGGTGCGAACTGGAACTTGCGTTTGCAAAGAGAGAGTTGGAGAATAAAGTGGCGGCATTGGGGGCCGGGGCAGGGAGGGCCAGCAGCGCTCGACGCGGCGGCATTACGGCGGGCAGAATTGAGGTTGCGGGACTCACGCTGCTTGTGCCGAATTGCGCTGAGCTTCTCTCGCATGCTCTCTCGTCTACTTCATTGCTTTCCTGAGTTGCTCTTGTCGGGGACGTCCCAGAGAGCGTTACAATATCCTTCTCCAACTGCAGGTTCTCCAATAGCACCCGAGCAACAGACTGCTGCAACGCGTACAAGGTCTCCGCAGCTGTGTCGGCGTCGCGGTGGGTATTATCTAGGTTAGCCTGTGCCTCTGCCCGTTCCTGCGCCACGCTCTTTACTAACTGCTCGAGCTCGAGTGTAGAAAGCTTCTCCCCGTGGAGGCCGTGATAGTGCGGGGGGAGCACCACTGTTGGGAGCAAGTGTGCCGCGGATGGATTTGACTTCTTCATCTTCTTTGTTTGCCCTTGAGAAACCGTTGCCGTCGCAGGTGATTTCGCGGCTGCCGCGGGAGCTGGTGTAGGAAGGTGCTGATGTCGGACGTTTTCGTTTTTCACCTGCATCACAGGAGGCAGGTGCAGCTGCGTGCTGGGGGACGAACCGTGCTGATCTGTCTGTTGAGCCGGGGAGGCTTCGGTGACATGCGGGGAAACACCTGCTGGTGCTGACACGGCTGCTGCTTTTGTCGTTGCTTTCGCTCGTGTTGCAAACGGCGTTGGGGTCAGTGAACGGAGAGGCCGTGCCGGCAGCCGTTGCGCCCCATCCTGGACCGCTACTCCTGATTTCAGCGTTCTGTTAGGTGTGGACTGTTTCAAACGTAGATACCCGCCGAGGTGACGACTCAGAGGACCATCCTTCTCTTCTTTACTTAACGCTTCCAGCACTTCCGATGCATTGGTGGCTTTGAATAGTGCTCGGGGCGGCGGAAGACCAGAGGAAGAGTTTTTGTCTCGTGCCGGAAGCACCTGACCTCGCAGAACGGGGCACGTCCTCGACGGAGAGGCAAGTGACGTTGTGGATGGCGTAACTTCCGGGAAGACCTGCGTGTGATCTGTGGAAGCGGCAGCGGCAGCGGCCGCCTCTGCAGCAGCTGTGCACTTGTTGATCAATTTGCGCCACGCCGCGGGTCCGCTGAGGGACATCGGAATGTTGCTCTCTGCTGCGTTTCCCAGTTCCGGCGAAGAGAAGGAAACCCGCGAGTGTGGGGAGAGTTGCACTGGCGGGCCTTGCCGTGACGCGTACGACGGTTGCTGTTGGCGCTTTGCACGAGGTTGCAGATAAGGCGGAGGGGCAAAAGTGTCAATAAGATTGACGTTTTTCTGTTTTCCCTCTGCGCGACAGCGCTGCTCTTGCGTTGAATATTGCTTCGGGGTAATATCCTGACCTGCCAAATTGCTGTACAGTGGATCCTGACGAGAGAGGCGCCGCTTATCCGCTGGGGACGACTGACGATCTGACTGCGGCGAGGGTGGCAACGTTGCTGGAACGGGAACTGGTGTAGGGGTAAGAAAGTACTTCATACACAGCCGCGCCAGCATCTCCACCTCTGTTTTATCCACTGCCTGAGCTGCTGCTGCTGATGTAGTAGAGGGCCTTGCTGTCTTCCTTGCCGGATTGGGGGATGTGGCAGGGGTGATGGAGGGCGTCAGGGCAGGTATGGACGATGAGAGCTGCTGCGCGTATCGAAAAAGCTCAAGTAATTCCTCTGGAATCGGCGGGTCGTTCGCGGGGGCGGTTGCTCCTGCATCGGAGGTGGTCGACTTACGATCTCGCCGGCTGAGGCCTACGCCACTGCTAACACTGGTCCTGGTGGTGTAGCCTGTCAGGGCGTCGGTGGCGTTGCTACCTGCGCGTGAAGTGTGTTTGGAGGCGATGGAGTCACCGTAGGGATGCGTGACAACAGCAGCGGATGCAAAGGCAGTAGATGTACGGTGCGATGAGGCTGCCACAGCAGAATGGGGCATCTCAATAGAGGCTTCC
This sequence comes from Crithidia expoeki, assembly GCA_900240875.1. Lineage (NCBI taxonomy): Eukaryota > Euglenozoa > Kinetoplastea > Trypanosomatida > Trypanosomatidae > Crithidia > Crithidia expoeki. The sequence continues at coordinate 186,739 of OESE01000202.1, forward strand.
GACGTCTTAACGCCCCCTTGGTGATCTGCTTCCTGTAAGTGCTGCTGCTGCTGTTGTCGCTGACGTGTGAAAAGTTCGAGCAGTAAGACACGCTCGGCGCGTCGAAGGTCGTCCACGTCCAGCTCCATCGCAGCGTCCTCCTGTACATCACCTCCGAGACCGCGGCTGCGAAGGCGCAGAGGAATTTGACTTGCATTGACCCAATCCTCGCTAGTTGTTGCATTACTATATGTGAGTTGGTTGCTGTGGGTGCTACCGTGCCCACCGGAGTACCCGAGAGCTGTGCTATGCTTGTACTCGTCCACAAGCTGGGTCAGCCGAGCCAAGTAATCCTGTGCCAAGCGACGGAAGCTTGTGGTCCACATCTGGGTTCGGGGATCGGCGGGGCCATGCAGAGGGGAAGAAGAGGTAGCGGCGGGGTGCGTATCTCTTACAACGCTACGGAGCCGTGCGGCCCTCTGCGTTACCACATATGTGTCCATTGCAACACCCCGAGGTGTGCGTTTAAAACAACAAAAAGAAAAAAGGATGGAGGACGGCTTACGTAGTGTAACAAGTACACGTTGTGGGGCGAAAGGCAGAATCTCTTTATTTTATTCGTACGTATACGTGTACAGAAGAGGGGCTGATAGTAGCGCAGGGTGAGTTTCAAATTTGCAACGTGTTTCTCAATAAAGGAGCTGAGTCAGGAAGGGGAGGGGGAACTGTCTGTAATACGACCCGTGAAATTCAAGGTCACCTCTGTCGAGGGACTTGATCTGTGCGTGTGTAACCCCGCAGTAAGCTGTGAGTGATCTGCTCAGAGAGAAAGAGCACAGAAGGACAAAGGAGAATGTGAAAGGCGAAAAAAATTTTCGGAAGGTTGTCTGAAAGCTCAGCAATGGAGGGACTCAACTCAAACAGCCATTTTCATTAAACGAGTAAGAAAATAAAATATGCGCTACCTTCGTTTACAAGATGCGCGTGTTCAAAAGGTTCGCGGGGAGCCGAGGGGCTGAAGGTGTCATTTAACTAAATCCTATTGCTCTTGTCAGCAGCCTTGATTGCACGTTTCGAGAAGAGTATCAAAAAAAGCCCAGAAAAGGTAAAAGACAGTGGAACTACCCAACAGAGGGAAGAAGGTGGTGGTGGTGAGGAGGGGGGGGGGAGAGAGCGGCGGAAGAAGCGCGCACTACTTGAATAATAACAGCCCGAAAGTCGGGGTTCCTTCGCGCTTCTCCATTTTGTACAGTGGAGAGAGGAGTAAAACAGATGAAGCAAAGAAGGTCACGGCGCACTCCACAAGGCAGACAGCATCCCCCACACCGCACGCCGCAGCAAAATCAGCGTAATGAGGCTAAAGCTCCAGATAATAGCGTGGTCGAGGTACCGCAACGGGATGGAAATGCGGTAGGTGCTTATGCCAAAGACTGCATTCTCTGCCAGCTGCGGAGGCGGTGGCAGTTGGTTAGCTTGCCGAAGTGGGTCTTCCGCCGCCAGTTGCACAATCGCTTGCTGCTGCTGCTGGTGCAGTGTTGACGGTGGTGATGGTGGTGGCGTGGGCAGCGGTGGCGGCTGCGCTGCTGCAGTGGCCGCTAACTCCCGCGCTTCGCGTTGAATCGCTGCGCGGAGCACGGGCTCAAAGCGCACGTCCAAAACCCCCGAGCTGGTGTCTGCCATCTCCAGCTGCCGCGCCTCCTCGTCGTTCAGACGCGGCAGGGATGTGAGGAAGCAGCGGCGCGGGATGCCGTCTTCATCATAGTCCATGTCTTCATTACCGTAGTCATAGTCGCAGTGGTAAAAGTTGCTCTCCGCGTAGTAGTCTCCCTCGAGGTCGTGCCACATGTGCGCGGTCGTGTAGTCGCTCAGATTGCCGTACGGCTCGCCTTCCGCTGCCGGTAGTGGTTCCTCAGCTTTACGTGAAGACATCGCAGGAGGTGCTGGACACGGCTTCGCTGCCTCATCCTTTGGATCAGAGCTCGTATCAGCTGCAAGAGCTGTAGGCTGAAGAATAGGCGTTCGCGACTGTGGCGTGTCCTGGGCTTTTCGATTACTTTTGTCAACCGCAGGCGCCGTTGCTGGGGACTCGCGCATTTCCGTCTCCGTCTCTCTTATTTCTTCTCTCTCATCTTTTGTTTCTACAGCTTCATCAGACGACAGGGCTTTGACGGGCTTCGGGGAAGACGATGAGGGAACAGCAGTCGAGGCAGCGGGAGCAGCAGCAGCGGCAGGGGGAAGAGGTGAAGTCGATCTCCTTGTATCATTTAGCGCCCCTCCTTCCCTTCCTTTCCTGCTTTACCAGGCAACGCAGAAGCGGCAGGCACTGACGGCAGTTTCGGCACCATAGCTTCCTTCTCGGCTGACGTCTCCGGGTACATCTGCATCTCCGTTTCCCACACCTCCTTCGTAGACCGCCCGCAGGTGGCACAGGCAAACGACCACGTTTCCTTTGCCCAGGCCAACTTCGTCTCAACAGCCACCATGTTCTTCGGGAACGCACCGACACCGAACTCATCTTCCTGGGCCATAAAGTGTCGCAGAGCGGTTAAGGTCAGGGCGACATCGTAGGTGGGCTGCCACAGCTCCTTGTGGTAGCTACTGATGGTGGAACATATTTTTTCGTGCGTCGCGAACCGGCCGCTGCGGGTGAAGAACATGATGTCGGGCGGCTCGAGGGGGTAGGAGCGGGAGAAGATAAGGGCACCATGGTAGAGGCCATCTTTGTAGGGGAGCGAATTGCCGTTGCCGGCTGGGCCACGAAGGGTGAAGTGCCACTCAAAGATGTTCTCTTCCAGCGGGGCGACGTAGTAGTCACTGACGCGGTTTTCGGGTTTCTGGATATGGCGGTACTCGTTGCTGAGCCGCTTGATAGCAGAGGAGGCGAAGGACATGTCACACACAAGAAAACAGCTGTTGAGAGAGGGGGTGAGGAAAGGTGATAAATCAGGGTTGGAAAAGAGGAAGGCTAAACTGAAAAGCAGTGAGAGGGGCGAGCGCCAATAATCCTTTTTTTTCCGAAGGAAAGGATGCGTCGCTTGTGCGTTTCCCTCGTTGCTTCTGGCGAAGAAGATGCTAACCCAGCTGAAAGAACTAATCGTGTAGAAGGACGAAAACACAGAGAAAGTAAAGTTGACAGCTTCATTTCAAAAGGGCATTCGTTGAATGAGGTGGTCAGAGATCGTAGTAGCTTGAAACGCTGACAACGGCCTCCTTAGAACATTCGTTGTCCTTACTTACTAAAACAATCAGCTCTTTGGAGATCAAAGAGCGCTTGAGTAACTGGGACAGTTCGTGCAGCAAGCAAAGGAAAAGTACGTCTCTATTCGCTCTTCACGTTGAACGTATCACACTGCTTGGCTATTTGCGGGGCGACTTTACAACTTCCAAGGTAGAGAAAACCGAGCTAAGACTATGGTACATCAATGTGTGTGAGGACAACAACAGCAACAACAAAGAAACGAAAACAGATGGATCCGCGGGTCCAGGCTTCGAAAGAGAAGTCGGCGTTACCAAAAATGGAAAAAAGAAAATACTAAATCAACAGCTGCGTACACACAGTGTTGAATCAAATTACTAGTTTCAGACGGTGCCTCCAACCATTTGATAAAAAAGAGCGACAGCAACCACATCCTATTAGTCAGACAAAGCCGTCAACGTCCAACTGCAACGCTTGGTTACGTCGCGCACCAACAGTGGAACAGCTTGTTGAAACGCGCGAAATCAAATAACAGCCACACAGATAAGTGAGGTGGTCTCCTGCTACTCTAGCAGCACGGGTTCATTTCAAACAGCGTTCAGCGGGCTGCACTGCATCCTGGTCAAAAGATATAACAAAGCTATGGCTGACTGACACACATTTCGGAGCACTCAACACTACTTGACCGACTTGTGCTTCTACCTCTTACCATTCCTGATTACATTGCTCACCCCTGCCGTTTTCGAGATGTCGTGCATAATGCTCTTTTAAGTAGAGTGCAAACGCGGTGGCACGGAGGCTTTTGACGAGATGGGTGGAAGGGTCGAGGCAGCACCGCTCCCACTTTTGCCGCTTTCCGCAGACGGGTAAAGAGTTTCTGATGATGACGCGGCTGTAGTGGCAAATTCGGCTGCCGGTGGCGCCCCAGCATGTTGGGTTGCGCGTGTCAGCTCACTTGCGTCCTCCTTCGACCGCAGAGAACCGGACGGTGAGGCAAACAAGGAGGAGTGATTTGCCATGAAAGGCGGAGTCGGAATGGTCGCTACGGTGGGACCGGGCATGAGCGCCGGCAGACGCGATTTGGTTGCTGCGTTCGGCAGACCACTCTCCGCACCACCTCCTTTGGTGTTACTGCTGTCGTTATTCGGGGCAGTAGACCGACTGCCCGACGAACGGACACCAATGCCTTCCTCGATGAGTTGCTGGTACTCCACGAGTCGCTGCGTGCGCTGTAGGTTCCGCTGAGTCAGCTCCTCCTCTGGGGAAACGAAGTCGACGCCAGCATCTTTCAGCAGCTTCTCGGTGGGACGGAAGGCTTCGAGTTGCAGTCGACTGCGGTCGTCCAGCTGATCCAACTGCGCTAGAGCCTCCGTCTTCGCGGCCTCCCACTGCTGCTTCGCCTGGCTGTACTCGCGCGCCTTCGGGTTCGACACATCCATAGCCACCTCCTGCTGCAGCGTGTAGTACTCGATCTTCTTCTGCATCTCTTCCGCATTGCGGGACTTCTTGAAGCGCCAATCGCCGAGGGTGAGGTAGAGGGCTCGGAACTGCGCCAGGCGGTCCTTGCGCAAGGCGAGCTGCGTATTGTTCACATGACTCTGCAAAACATCACGCGCGAAGGCTTCGGCGTGGTTGCAACTGAAGTGAATTGCACCACTGAGCTGCCGCAGACCGTCCACGACCGATTGTAGGTTGCGCTGGGCCTCCATTAGGGCCTGCGTGCGGGCCTCTGCAAAGCACGCAAACGCCGCCGCGTCCTCCTCGCGCTGCCGCTCCAATTCCATGTGCGTCAGCCAGTCCTCGGCGAGGATACTCTGTGCCTTCTGCAGGCTGGACAAGCGGTTCTCCAGCTGCTCCATGGCGCGGTAGCACGCCATCTGCGCCTCGCTGTTACCCTGCCATTCCTTCTTCCAGCTGTGCTGGTAGGACGACATGGCGTTGCGCTGACGCTGCCGCGACTGAATCACACTGCGGCGCTTCTCCTTGACTCGGTCGATGTCCTGCGTCACCTCTGTCAGCTTACTCGTATGTTCCTCTATCGTTTTCGTCAGGCGGGCGGTGAGGGTGGCTTTGTGCTCCTGCAGGGCCGCCAGCGGGGCCATGACGCATTCCTCTAAGTACTCCGTCAGCAGCTGCTCCATCTCATCGTAGGGCCCGTTCATCGCCTCCAGCAGCGCCGTCTGCTCGTAGTAAAGCTCCTCCGAGCGGTGCATGTCGCCGTTCGCAATTGCGTCCGCCTGTTCCTGCTGCAGCTCCTCCGCATCAAACCGCATGCGGCGCAGCTTCTCGCGCAGATCTTGGTCAACGTCCTCGATAGTCGGATTCGAGAGGATCTCGTTCAGCTGGCGCAACAGTGGTTGCGTCCACGCGTGCAGCTGACGGCCGAGGGTGGCGGCAGGGGTGCCGCAGTAGGCATAGTGTGACTCGGCCACAAAACGCAAGCGCAGAGCACTTAGCACGTCACACATGCGTTCGACCAACACGGACGTGTGCTCCCATTTGGGTTCGTCCACTGGCGAAGCAGCCGTGATTCGCTTGACACCAGCGGGGGGCAACGCGGCTTCTTTTTCGTCTGCCGCCGCCGCAGCTTTGAGCTCCCGCAGGCGTCCTTCGTACGAGAACAGCCGGCAGCGGCGCAAGGATTCAAACTGGGACTGCGTGTCGCGCAGCTCGCGCAGCAGGACTCCCGGGCCGTTTACCGGGTCCACAGCTGCTGCCGGAGAGGACAGGTATGCCTCCACCTCCGATGCACTCGTGTTCTCCGAAAAAACTGGTGTCAGCTTAAAAGGCGATTGCGGGTGAAAAAAGAAGCGTGAGTAGGCAGAGAGGTGCGCCGTAGCCGCCGCCTGCTGCCGCTGCTGCTGAGCTGTGCGCAGCGCGGCCGACGCCATGGAATGACCGCTGCCTGCGCTGGATTCACTGGCAGAGCTGCAGGAGCTGGGTGGGCGCGCGGGGGAGTTCAGAGCCAGCTCACCCTTGTCGAGCGTCGTCCGAAAAGCCGCTGCGGCACCGCCACCGCCGCCAAAACCGGGCTGATTAAACGCCGGTCCCGATGTGGTTTGGCTGGACCATGGAAGGAGCAGGTGCTCCGGTTCCACACGCAGCCCACAAAACCGTGTGAAAGACGCGTTACTCGCTAAGGCCCGGCGTTGGTGCAGGGAGGGCCCTGTCGTGCCGTCGGACGATGAGGCAGTGTTGGTGTTACCGTTGGTGTTAGTAACAATGCTCTTTTTCATATTAATGTAGTTTATTTGTTTCTGAGGACCAGGTCGTGCAGGACCTGTTTGCGAGTTGCTCCGCCGAGTCGGCGTCGGTGGTTCTGGGGTTAGCTTCTGCTTCTGCTGCTGCTGCTGCTGTATTCCTTCTCTTGTTGCAGTCTGTTTCACCGCAACCGCACCATCGGCTGCCTCCTCGCTGGGAGAGGGCTGCAGGTGCATCTCTACCACCCGCTGCGACACCGTCTCGTACTCTTTCATTAACGTCTGCACCCGACGCAGGAGGTCATGCAAGGCTGCGAGGCGGTCCGTCGCCGTAATCATCACCGAACGTGGCCCTGTCGCCGCTGCAACATCGGCCGTAAGCGGCGTGGCGAGAGGAAGTCCGCCGCCGGAGGTCGGGGTGGAGGGGAGGGAAATGACAGGTGGGGAGACTTGCCCTTTCTGCGGCATCCGGACCTGTTGCTGCTTCTGTGACTGCGGGGAGGGCGGTCCGCGTGGCGGCGAAACGGCAAGGCCGGATACCGCAGTTCGGATTGCCTCGCCGATTAACAGGAGTTGCGCGTGAGCCGATGCTAACTCGGTGGGACCGAGTGAGGCGGAGGGAAGGCCGGTCAGACTGCTATTGTCGGTCATCACTTGCAGAGTGGCCACGTTAATATAGGTATAAATAAATATAAATATATATGGCGATATGCATTTTCAGTCACTATGAAGTGACCACGCTTGCCTTCGGTTTGATAAAGGGAGCAGGCAAAGGAAGGAAAAAAGAAACAGGGCACAGGAGCTCGCTCGGGAGCTTCAGTAACTGCATGGTATGTAAAGGGGGAAAGACATAGGAGACGTGAAAGGAAGATGCGTTGAAGAAGATAAAACGGGGTTGATTATCTTTAAAGATTGGTGGCAACTTAATCGCCGCAAAGCGGGATCAAAGAGGATTACTCTTCTTGAGCAGATCGAGACGAAGTGAGAAGGGAATACACCAACTCGACTCGTGTTCTAGAGACAATCGCAGGCCTCCAATATATAAATATATATATATATGTGTGTGTAGAAAGAGGTTGCTGCTGATCCCGTACGTGTTGCGTGCGGTAATCTGGTCTACTTGAGTCCTATTTAACCCCTCATTTGGTTCAAAAGCAAAAAGCAAACAAACCGGATTAAAAAAAAAAACCCAGTTGGTTGAATGGGTAAAGCGGCGGGGGAGAAGTGGGAAGTGAAGGTGTCGAGGTAGTAAAGTGGCGAGGTAATAAGACAGACATCGTGAGAAGTATCGGAGTAAACTGTATCGAACGCAAGCAAATACACAAGATAGTTTCGAGGAGAAATGCATATAGCGCAAGAACAATAAAACCGTGTGGTGCACGAGCAAGGTGATAGAGGGAAGCTGCATTCGAAATAGTTGTGTTGTGGGAGAAAGAAAAAAAAAACATGGTACACCGGCAAGCGGTACTTCAACACACGCACAGGTAAGGAAGGTCTTGGAGTCAGTCGAGGAAAGGGTACGTGCCAACACCTTGCTCGCAACAGATCTAAACAGCTCTTAAATATATTTATCAAGTGATCTTGAAAGGGTGAAGGAAATATGAAAGCTGTGACGAAACGCGCATTACAACGGCAGTGTAACGAACACGTACGTTATGGGAGGAAACATGCCGAGATGTATTTACAGATTAAACTTGCCCAGTTTGTGTTCTCTGGAGCCGCAGTCTAGAGGTTCCCGAGCAGGTCTTGTTGCCCAGTGAGTGTTATGTGCCCCTCGGACGACATACGGAAAGCTTGCCGCAGCACATCTGGCGCTGCTTTAGGCAGGTGTAGCTGTCATACAGCACTTAGGCGGCGTCCACGAGGATGCTGTTGCCGGCGTTTCCCGCAACACCTTTCTCCGGCGACGGGATGTGGCACATCAGGTCGTGTAGGTCCTTGGCGTGGCACGTTACGTTGCACAGCTGCAGACAACGCAGGTGCGGGAAGGGCAGGTCGACGCGGTCGCCCTCGAGGTTTCGTACGAAGGGCCGCACCGAACAGCCGTCCAGGGCCAGCTCCGCCAGCACAGACAGGTGCGTTACAGCGAGGCTGAAGTACGCGCGCACCTCGTCGGTGCGACGGCGAACGTGCTGGAAGCGCCGTTGATGGCGGTGGTAGTTGCGCCGTTGTCGTTGTTCTGCACCTTCACGATGAAATTTGTATTGGTCGTCTTGCCGCGCGAAAAGATCAGGACCAGCTGCGTCGCGCAGAGGTGGGTGCGCTAGCAGTGTGTCCCAACCAGATCCATCCACAGCACCCATGGCCGTTCGTCGAGGTGTCCGACTTTATCTTTCGCAAGGTGGCATTGAGCTCCTCTTCGATGCGGCTGTGCTCTTGCCGGGACTCGCGGCCTTCGAGGTTCGACCACAGGATGTCGTGTACGGCGTTGCCTGCCTTGACCTTTTCGTCCAGTGTCTCCGGAAGCACGCCACTAGCTGTCACGTGCCACGACGCGTTGAGGCGACCTTTCAATCTGAGTTTTCCGGCACTTGACAGAACCTCCACCACTTCGAGACTGCAGCGTCTTCCCACGTCTGCCATCTCGTAGTACTGCTCGCCCTTTATGCAACGGAAAAGGGCTTGGAACAAGACGAGTGAGCTCCGCGTGGAAGATGAGTTGCATCGACTGCAGCGTCAGAACCTTCAGTTTAGGCGGGCGCCTCAACACCTCCTCGAATGTGCCATCGTGGAGATCTTCTGGTTCAGTGAGCTCTCGATGCGGGCTTCGCGAGGGTCGTGGCTCAGCAGTTTGCTCAGCTGCGCGCTGTTCACCGTGCTATTACAGCAGTTGCGGTTCTCGTCCACATGCACCTCGCGCCACAGCGTCATGACGTCGTCCTCCGCTTTGCTCAGGTCGTGGCCGTAGAGCGCCAGAAGCCAATTGTTCTCGGCAACCTTCTCTTCACTAGCCGGCCTCGTCTGCAGAGGAGGGGGACGGGGTGAGCGGCCCAACGCACCTGCCACCTTCCACCTGTCACGCCTCCTCCAGTCCGCGCCACGTCACATTAAAGAAACTGTACACTCCGCAAGTCTACAGCAACACCGTGAAGAGCTTAGGGTGGCAGCAGGCGAGCTCGACGTTGGCCAGAGCACACGTGGTAGGACGGGGTAGATGCTGCAGCACGCGCTCGTAGGAGAAAGGAAGGAGTGTTGGTCGGAACCGGGCAGCTTCTGCCACTTGGGGTGGCCGATGCGGCTCGACAGGTAGCGCGGCTACTCTTTCTCGTAGGTGTTAGCAGCCCGGGAGTCGGCTTTTGAAGGACATTTCAAGACGTTTACTCATGGAAGAGAGCCGATTGTGATGCCGCGTGGGTAATGACAAAGTAGAAGAGAAAAGAGCTAGAAGGAAAACAGCGGGCGGCGTTAAAGGGCGACCGAAAACCCCAACGGAAGGGAGGGCTCCAAAGCGGAAGGCGACGGTGTTGCTTTATGGGAGCTGTTGCCTGCAGACGAACGAAAAATAGTCCGCCTCTGACGTTCACGAACACCACGTGAGCCTCTCTTTGCATCAAACGCCAAAAGGCGACGTTTTGAAAACGGTGAGGCGTAGAGGGCGTTGCAACATCAGACTTCGCAACCTAGGCGACCACGCGTCCGCTTAACTCAAGTTGCTTCGATAGAGGAAGCCATTCCCGACGGACAGCTAAGCAGAAGTTGCGGAGTGAAGAAAGAATTCATTTGTTTATAAACGACAATCAAAGCGGAGAGATAACGGGAATGCTAAGGCGAAAATGTCAGCAACACAATCTACATAGCATGGCTTTGTTTACCACTAACAACAAGAAACTAATCTCGTTGGCTCGATTCACGCATTTCTGAATCTGGTGGGAGCTGAAACACCTATCTCAGCAAAACACCTATTCTGTAGACAGAGGAGTAAAAACCCAATTTCTGCTCTGTTGCTCATTAGAGGGCAACTCTCTCTACTTTATTATTGTGCTTGTCCTCAACTGGTCACTTCACACCAACTTGCTGCGGTGTCAACAGTTGTCGAATCCCCTCCACGAAACCGTCGTCAAACGCGGCTTGCAGGCTGCGGTACAAGTTGCGCTGCGGGGAGATTGGGTCCGCCTGCTGAAAGAGCGCCTCCACGTCGTTTGCAGAAAACGCGGCGTCAATCTTCGCAAAGGGCGGCAGCAGCACTGCACCAATCAGGTCACGGTCATGCACGCTTATGGCAGAGGCCGACGCCATCGTCGCTTTATCGCGCACCGCATCCGTTGGCACCTGCTGCTGCTGCCGCTGCGAGCGCTGCGTGCTTTTGGTGTACGAGTTTCTTTCATCTGTACCGCTGCTTAGTGGGCAGTAGTAGGACTGGTTGTACGTCCGCACCCGCGTTCGTAGCGGCTTCGCCAGTACGGAAGAGCCGCAGGTGCGGACAGACTGCAGAAACGGCACGGACAGCCATGTCCGGGGAAAGAGGTGGGAGAGGAGGGGATTCCCTGAGATGTCAATGGAGAGTAAGGCGACGAGGCGGGGATTGATCTCACCGAAAAGCTCGACGTGGTGGTCGACGTTATAAACAGGAGCCGCAGCGAAGACGGTAGAGAAGGCGTTATCTTCGACGATCGGATACAGCCGACGGACGGCGGTCTGCGCGACGTCGTTCGTGACGGTCACCATTGCCTCCGGCCAGCGGTACGCGCTCCACCGCTCGTTCTGAAACTGCGCCAGCGTCGACAACTCGGAGAAGTACGCTGCGAGGTCCTCGTGGTGGTTGCGCATGCCGATCTTTTCAACACGACGCAAAACACGCTGGACCTCGCTCGCAATCGTATTGACTGTGGTGGCGGAGCGGCGTAGACGGGAAGTGGTGAGGTTGCGGCTCTCCAGCATGCGTTGGCGCGACAGCCGGCCCCAGTAGACGTCGGAGCGCGGCTTGTGGATGCTCACCTCAGCCCACCCTCCACGCCCTGCAGCAGAGGCAGCACCCGCGACAGGACAGGAGGTAAACCGCAACGACGCGCGTTCATCGTCGTCCCCCGCATTCGCTCCTCTCCCATTGTTGTTGATATTGCTATTAGTATTCCCGAGTGTGTTGGCCAAACCTTCGTTGGTGCTGCCGCTCCGCCTGCTGGCCGCCGAAGTCGCTGCCTCCATCAAGTCGTAGGTCGACTCCGTGTCGTAGAAGTCCGGCAGATAGCCCCGCAGGCCCATATTTGCTAAATTCAGCGTGACAAAGGTGAAGGGAATCGTTAATGTTGGACTGCTGCGGCGTTGCTTGCCGAACTGCAGGCCGCGCGGGGCGGCCGCAGCGATTGTGTGAAGCAGCTTCTCTTGCATAGACAGCAAGTCCTCAATGAGGGGGCGCTCGATGTTGTCGCGTTGTATCTCAGACGAGTCTGCAAAATTCCCAGTCACTGCTTTCGCTGCCTCGGCAGGAGAAGTGGCGGGGCGAACGATTTCCTCCATGATCGCCGCCACATCCACGTCCACCAGCAGCAGCGGGTCTGACAGTAATAAATTGGGGTGGTCGTGGGCGAACTGCTGCTCCGTCCACACGGTGCGTGAGGAGCGCGTCGTGGTGCGGCTCGCGCGGGCTGCCTTGTAGGCCGTCGGGCCTCCGGCACGCGGCACGAGGTTGTCGCCCCCCGCCACCCCCCCACCATTCATCTGCTGAACTGTGCTTCCTACAGGGAAGGTTCGCCGAGACGAGCCGAAGCCGCTGGCGGCAGCCGAATTTAGCTGTTGTTGCTGCGAGGCAGCAGCAGCAGCAGCCTCAGCCCTGGCGCTTTTGCGCGGCGCCGCCTTCTCGAAGATCATCTCGTCCATCGCCGCCGTGTCGTCCAGGCGGTTCCACCGCATCCAATAGCCCGGAGCCGTCGAGGTGAAGAGGCGGCGCGTCAGATGTTGAGTGTAGGCTCCGCAGGCGGGTGGAATGCAGCGTCGCTGCCGGCAGTCCGGGCCGCGGCAGACGGAGAAGAGATCTTCCACGAAAGCCTGCACGGCGGGATGGTCATCGTCAATCAACAAATTCAGTGGCACTCGCACCACCACGCAAGACACGCCGGGCCATTTGCAATGGTCCTGCCCCGTCCACAGCTGCCGCAGCGTTGGCACGGTGGAGCTGAGGTGGCGCAGAAAATGAAACGTCTCCAGCCGCATAGCATCGGCGTGCCGCAGCGCGCGTAAATGCAGCCGTTGGAGGTAGAAGACGAAAGAGAGCCGTGTCAGCTCGAAGTCAAGCTCGCGGGCGTGCAGGGCGGCGTCGTTCACCAAGTCGTTCGCCACCGTCTCGGGTCGCCGCAGCACCGCATCGGCACGGCTCACGTAGTCCAGAAGCTGGTAATTGCGCACCCGCATCAGCCGCAGATGCTGTATCATTGCGTAGACTGGGAGACGGTTATAATACAACAGCATCGGCACCCGCAGCTTATTCTCCCGCAAGAACTGTCGGTACTGCATCCGTTCCGCACGCACCTCCTGCTCGATCATCTGCATTTGGCAGCGGTTGCAGCTGCCCTCCGTCGTGGCCTGGCGGGTTCGAAAGAAGGCGTTGAGCGCTTGCTCGTAGGACGGCGGGTCTGGGGCAAAGAAGATACTCGACACGAGATCAGTGGCGCGGGAGAAGAAGGCCACAAGACCAGTGCGGGTGTCTGCCGACCACGGCGGCTGACTACGCGCTACGGAGAGTGAGGCGGCGTTGGGCGTCCCTACGTTTAGGCCACGCTCGCCGTTCGGGTCGGAGCTGTCGTTGGTGCGGTTCGACGGCGGCCACCATTCCACTTCATCCATCTCCATCTTGCCAGGGAAACGGTTGCAGCCGATGAGAACGCAAAGAAGCCATGGTGGCTGGAAGTACCGTCGGCGGGTCTCGGCGGGTCGGGCAAACGTTTCGAAGCTGCCATCACCGTCTACGACGACAGAGCCGTCAGCTCCAGATCCAGCCATGCCACCCGCCACCCCAGGACCACCCGGACCAATACCCATCGTCCCACCAGCGCTACCACCGCTGGCGCGGCTACTGCTGTCCATTCCTCCACCGTACAAACGGTCGAAGCCGTCTTGCGACCGTTCCTGCGGTCCACGGAAGGTGCAGTGGGAATAGAAGATGAGAGCAAGGAGAAAGAGGACAAGGCTGCGCCACCGTGTCTTTTGCATGCGGACGTACATGTGGTAGGTGCGTATCAGCTCCAACGCGTTTGTTGCGTTCGTTGCGACCGTGTTCGCTGCCTGGTTAAAGCAGTTTGCGTGGGGGCTCTGTAGAGGGTTCGTGCCAGCTGCAGGGTTGGAAGGCGGGGGCACCGGTGTGGGGGAGGCAGGGGAGGACGAGGCATAGGCGCTGGGCATCCCGGGGTAGACCTGTTGCTGCGGCTGTTGCATCGGATCATTGTTGTGTGCACCAGCGGCCTCGTAGGAGACGGGTGCGGAGCTGAAATACGAGGTAACCCGCGCCCACGTTGATCGAGCGCGGGCTGTGTGTAAGACGTGGTCCGTTTTGGTCGCAGCAAAAGACGCGTTGCTACCTTTGTGCGTCATTGGACGAGTGTAGCGAGTAAGCCTATTGTTTTCTTAAAAAAAAAAAAGTATTCTGGAAAACGGCAAAATCAGATAAATAGGCGCACCCCTTTTCATCAAGGGGGAGAAGGGATAAAAACGACGTTTACCCGGTTGTTTAGGTCTGCGTCAGTCGAAAAGAAAGGCGCAGCGCTACGGACTAAAAAGCCGACTGTAGCAAAGAAGAGCTTTTTTTTCCTGAATGGCTGCTGACGCAGCAAGTCTACCTCTGAGCCCAGCTTTCCAGTCACTTTTCGCGAACAACAAAAACAACAACAGCGGAAGATCGTTTTTGTCGCGCAGTTTCCTTCCCAATGACCCCTCGTGTTTGTTAGAGGTGAGAGAGCAAATACTGGTCACGCGTACACCAACAGAAATAACAGGTGTGGAGGTGAAGGACAGGCAAAGGCGGAGTGTTCAATTTGAATTACACTGGCTTAGTTACAACCACGGCCGTGGAACGTGGCAGCGTTTTACCATCAGTACAAGGAAGTCCCGGCTGGGATCATCCCACACAGGAAGCCATTCTATACGGCACTTTCTCTGAAAACTTATCCTACCACCGAAGGTTAGACAGGCAAAACGAGCGTCAAATACTTGTGTAAACCATATACCAGTGGCGCGCTATAAAAACGGTGTTGTGGAAGCTGCTTTACCTGTCACTGTTTTCTATTTTGTGTGTGTTGTGTTGCTCTGTGCCTCTGTACACATGTGGAGTAGTAATAGGAATAATTAAGTAAATTGATAAACTAGAAATGAATGTCTCATCATCAGGTGAATGCCGTAATATCGATACGCGTGTATGGCGAAGCATAACTGCATTTCGTTTGGTGTTCACCCAAGTCGCAAAACACTAAACGGCGTTAGCGACGGAACGGAACAGCAACGGCAAGAGAGAGAAAGAGAGACCAACACACCTTTCCTCTGCTTGCTTGACGGCACTGCTCAATGACCATTTGCTCAAAAAGCGATAACGGAAAAAAGCAGAGAAGTCGGAACTCTAGTAACAATTACATTCCGCTGCCGCAATCACCTTCGCGACAGTTGAGAGCGCACGCGTAGCAAAAAAAATTTTACCGTTGAGCGGGCGTGAAGGGAAGTACATAAAAAAGCCTGTGCACGAGGAAACAAGAGGAACCTGCACGGGAAGCTAAAGCAAATCAGAAAACAGAGGGTTAGTAAAAGAAAGGAAAGAAAACTCGGTCGTCAGATGGCTGGAAAAAAACTCTTGCACACAAATTGAGTCAGGAGTGTGCAGACGTCACGCGCCGGTCTCGTGGCTCTGTGTACTGGAGCTAAATGGGACCGTGTCGTCACTGAACACAGGGAAAGCGCGTATTCGTGCTTTCATCGGCAGTTTGAGTGGGTAATCGGCTTCACCGTGAAAGGAATGTAGACTGTATACACAAATAAAAGAAAAAATCAAGAAAAAAACACGCACCGAGGGTACACAAGGTGCTTGAAAACGCGGAGGATTGCTGTGCACATATAAACGAATGTATGCCCTTTGAAAAGACAGGGATCTTTAGGGGTGCGAACACCAAAACATAAATCGATTAAAAAAAAAAAAAACAGGCTTCACGTGGGGAGGGGGAGGGTCACATGCATCGCGCAGGTTGGCTTCTCCTATTTTCATCCTTCTTGAGGCATCTTTACAGGTCGAGGGCAGCAACGAGGCTGAACACAGCGGCCGCGAGGGAGGCGAGGGCGAGGACCGGCGCACGCGCAGCGCTCGGCGGCTTCGTGCAGGTGAGGTCGGAGTTCGAGCACGCGTTGTTTTTCGCGCATATCGGCGACGCCACCTGCGGCTGGTCCATGGCGAGCTGGAGACGCATGTACAGGCTGGTGGAGAAGGCGGAGGGCATGCAGCCGCACAGGTGGCAGCCGCTCGTGTTGAAGGAGACGACGCCGAAGGTGGACAGCTTCTCTGGCACAGTGCCGTGCATGAGGGAATTGCCGGTGAAGTGCATGTACCGCAGGGAGGGCATGCTGGTCGCGTCCCACGCCGGAAGGTTGCCGCACGCCTTCGTGTTGGACACGTCGACGATGGCGAGGTTGGCAAGGTTGTTCCACGCCTGCGGGATGGTGCCGGAGAGCGACGTGTTGAGCAGGTACAGCTCCTGCAGCTTCGTCAGCTGGCCGTAATGCGCGGGGAACGTGCCGGTCAGCGGGTTCATGGCGAGGTTGATGGCAATCACGTTGACGTTGGCTGGCTTGAAGTCAGACTTGGAGCCCCAGTTAGGAATGGTCCCGGTGAGGCCCATCTTGGGGAACAGCAACGTCACCTGCTGCTTCACCGTGTCGCATGAGATGCCCTCCCAGTTGCACAGGTTGTTGCCATTCCACAGGTACTTCAACGGGTAGTAGGTCGACCACAGCGCCACGAAGTAGTAGGTGTCGCTGTCCGCGATGGGGCCGGTGTGGGAGGCGGTCGTGGACAGCCCGAGCAGGCAGACGAGCGCCAGGACAGCTCCTGCTGCCAGGCGGAAGATGTTGCGGAATTGCATGGCTGCCTGACGGTGGGTGTGATGGAGAGAACGAAAGCCACGTGTAGCTTGTGGGGGTCTCGGTACTAAAGGTAAAGAGACGAAGTCTGGTGGCAGGGCTCTGGCTTTTGACACGTGAGGGTGCAAGGCAGAGAAGAAGGCTTTGCAATAGGAGATACTGCGTTTCTGTTGAATTCAAGCAAACAACAACGAGGCGCGGGAGAAGGGTCGGGGACATAGTAGAAGCAAAGTGGGAAATCAATAAAAACGAGGCGCCAGTTGTACTGAGCACCAACAAACAAGAGGCTTTCCTTTGCTCAAAAAACGGCCACCTCCTGCGTAGATGCATGTTGAGGCGACGGGCCGTCCACTCCCCTAAAAAAGCTGCGTCCATTCGAGAAATTCAGCAAAAAAAAGAAAAGAGACGGACAGTGCGTTGCCAAAAACAAGGGTCTCGTTCTACGAAAGCCATTGCGGTTCTCAGCATTACGATTTTGCGTTCCGCGGAAGCCCTTGCCGCCACAGCACACTATTATTATTGAAGTTCTTTTCATTTCTTCGTGATTTGTTCCAGCTTTCTCATCATTAGGTTTACAGCGGTAACAACGGCGGTGGCGCAGTGCCGGACATATGCGCAAACATAACACCGGAACTGAGAAAGGTGCTACATGGAAAACACAAAGAGGGAAAAAGACGAGTAGGGAAAACAAAAGAAAAGACGGTCGTTACAGTTGTCCCTATTTCAGATCATTTGTACACATTGGGACAGCTACAACAGGGTAGAACTGCGAAAGGGCTGCGTGCTACTTCAAGGAGAGTTAAGGGGCAACCTGCAACTACACCCACAGCAAAAGTAAACGTCGCAGAAAGAAGCTCAGTAGTTCCGTGAAGCAACCTCTGGTCACCGCTCAAAAAAAAAAAAAAAAAAGCAAAGAAGAGGAAAACAAGGGCGTTTACGAGCGAGTTGTAAATGGGAAATCAAAGTAACAATACCTCACGCTACAACAGTAGCGCACCGTTGAGTGCTGCGCGAAGCGGACTGATTGAAGCGGTGAGACGGAAGAAAAGAAAAGGAGAAAACGAAAACGGAGGTGCTCGTCTGTTTTTACTCTTGGCAACAACGGCTTGGGGCGAGTTGTTGCTATGCAGACGAAACTGTACACACATAACGGAAGAATGTAAAGAGGCAAACTAGGGAAAGTACTGGAACACATATAAAGGAGCTGAATACAGCGACAAAATCACGAATGACAGGCGCCCGACTCTCTCTCCTCACACAAAAAAAAAAAAAACAAATTGCCTCCGGCATAGGGGGGGGGGGAGAACCTCGTGTGCTTCTTGCGGCTGTACTCGTTTTCGTGGAGAGCGAAAGAAGAACGTTTAGTTGAAGCAGTACTGCAATATATACTGGCAAAAGTCACACGCTTTAGCAGAACACGATTAACACGCCGTATCGACGAGAGGTCTTGCTAAACATGACAAGGCAGAAGTAACACGCAACAGCCTCTCCTTACACCTGTGCTGGTATCACAAACCTTTTTTCTGGATGGGCGTGGATTTTGCAACAGTTGCCATCGAATCCGGAGCACTAATTCCGGCACCATTGTTTTTTCCTACCTTTTGCTAAACACACTTTGGCTGGCCGTTGCTTGAAGAAGCGGTAGAGAACAGCACCGGGGCCTTTTCTCAATCTCCAGTGTCGCAATTAAAATGCGGAGCAGGGAAGGGAAATGTAATTGTAAGGCAGCCGTGACGCCATTAGAAGCAATTCCACCCAGTGCTCTCTTCCAGGCGTACCCTTACAAGTCGAGGGCAGCAACGAGGCTGAACACAGCGGCCGCGAGGGAGGCGAGGGCGAGGACCGGCGCACGCGCAGCGCTCGGCGGCTTCGTGCAGGTGAGGTCGGAGTTCGAGCACGCGTTGTTTTTCGCGCATATCGGCGACGCCACCTGCGGCTGGTCCATGGCGAGCTGGAGACGCATGTACAGGCTGGTGGAGAAGGCGGAGGGCATGCAGCCGCACAGGTGGCAGCCGCTCGTGTTGAAGGAGACGACGCCGAAGGTGGACAGCTTCTCTGGCACAGTGCCGTGCATGAGGGAATTGCCGGTGAAGTGCATGTACCGCAGGGAGGGCATGCTGGTCGCGTCCCACGCCGGAAGGTTGCCGCACGCCTTCGTGTTGGACACGTCGACGATGGCGAGGTTGGCAAGGTTGTTCCACGCCTGCGGGATGGTGCCGGAGAGCGACGTGTTGAGCAGGTACAGCTCCTGCAGCTTCGTCAGCTGGCCGTAATGCGCGGGGAACGTGCCGGTCAGCGGGTTCATGGCGAGGTTGATGGCAATCACGTTGACGTTGGCTGGCTTGAAGTCAGACTTGGAGCCCCAGTTAGGAATGGTCCCGGTGAGGCCCATCTTGGGGAACAGCAACGTCACCTGCTGCTTCACCGTGTCGCATGAGATGCCCTCCCAGTTGCACAGGTTGTTGCCATTCCACAGGTACTTCAACGGGTAGTAGGTCGACCACAGCGCCACGAAGTAGTAGGTGTCGCTGTCCGCGATGGGGCCGGTGTGGGAGGCGGTCGTGGACAGCCCGAGCAGGCAGACGAGCGCCAGGACAGCTCCTGCTGCCAGGCGGAAGATGTTGCGGAATTGCATGGCTGCTTGACGGTGGGGCGCGGGAACGAGTTCCGACGCAGAGAATGCAACGCTTTTATAAAGGAAAACAACTGGCTTCAAGGAGAATTAAAGAAAGCTGTTGGGGTGTGGAGAATGAAACGAGAGCGTTTATCTAAGTGATTGCAAAACACGTTGTTTAAGACAGCAGTTAAACGAACGGTGAAGGAGGTGGGAGGGAACACAGTGGTGGTGGTAAAGTAGAAAGGGTTTTAAGGGAGAAGTTAAAAAAAACCCGCACCACGCAAAACACATCGACATTATTCTGCGGTAGTTGTGTGAACCACTGAGGACGCGGAGATGTTGTCAACGTTGAACACACGCGCCACGGAGAAGCCGAACATAATACTGTTGCAAAGAAGGAAGCAGTGAAGGTGCAGCGCGAAAGCGACGGCTACTTGTGTAGTGGATGTGCAGCACGGCACTGCCAACGCCATTTTTTTGTTGTTTTCAGGGGAGTCTCGGTAAAAGTGGTCTTTGCTTATTTACACAACATAACTAGTTTTTAAAGCCCATTCAACGCAGAAAATCATCAAGACATCAGTGACCATGGTCTACTCTTTGTATCGCCTGACGGGAAAACCACACACACAAACATACACACACACACACACACACAGCAGTTGCTCCCAATCGTCACCCGAAACAATCGTTTTCATACACAGCAAATGGCAATATGGGAGCACATCATCCACGGTCAGCAACGGTCAAGTCTACCGTTTTTTTTTTCCTGCCCTCGTCCTTTGCCCTTTACAGCGGCAGAGTCAGCAAGGCGCGTTGCTTCGCGGCAAGCTCCGTCAGCGAAGGCAGCATCCGCTTTGGCAGACCCAGCACGTGCCGTCGCGCCGCCTCCATTTTCACCTGACGCACCAGCTCCTCCTCGACATCCTCTTTCGCTGCGGCCGAAAACGGCGTGGCAGCTACTGTCTTTCTTCCGTGAGCTGTTGATGTCGTCCTTCCACTGCCGCCACCTCCACGCAGAAGCAACTGCACCACATCACCGTCCACAACGTGATGGCACCGCATTGAAGACGGCGGCAGCATCGTCGGCGGGGCAAGAACTGGTCGAAGGTGCGTCTGCAGGAGCGGCTGCAGGTATGCTGCGAGAGCGCCGTCCTCTTCTTTTACAAACGGAACAAAAGCCCCTACGCTGCCCAGAGCGGTGGCGTAATAGAGAATCTTCGTAGCAACACTCGAGTCGGTGCCGTTCGAAGGGTCGAAAGGCTGCACGCACAGGGAGGTCACAAGCTGCCCCGTGCAGTGCCGCGCCACCTCTTCAAAGGTCTGCTGCGTGCGCAGATAGGCCTCCTCTGCCATCAGCTCCGCGTCTGTCAGCTGACTCACAGGCTGTGCAAACTGCGTGCGGGTGTTCTCCGGAATGCGCAAAAACACCACCGTGCCGAAACGGTCCGCCGCGGCAATCGTGCGTTCGTCCATCACGGCGACACTCGTGATGTACCGCGGGACGCGGTCAGTCATGATTTGCAACAAGAACGACGGCGTCGCCGCTGCCCCACTGCTGGCGGAGCTGCCGGGCTGCAAAACAGCAATAAAAACCGACGCGTCCACAGTGCCACAGACGATGAGGAGCTGCTTTTCGCGGGCGACGCGCTGCGCCGCCTCGTCCCCGTATGGGCACTGGTAGAGATCCATAGCACCATAGGACGTCATGTGCGCGTTACCGTTGCGGCTGCCTGGTGGTGCGGCGAATACGTAGTCGATGGCGTTGATGCGCTGCCCGGGTGTGTGGGCGAGGTGGCGGCGACGCAGGAGCTGCTCCTTACCCCATGAGTAAATACGTAATCCCTGTGCGGAGCCTAGCCCGACAAAGAGGAGGCCGACTTCTTCACAGATGCACAGCGCGGAGGCATAGTCGGGGCGGGCCTCAGCGACAACCGCTTCCGGGTTTAATGTGGGACGTGAAGACGCCCCACTATCAGGTGTGCTGTCAGGGCGCAGGTAGGTGCTGTGCAGGAGCTCCAACCGCAGCGGGCCGGCCTGTCCGCTGTTGTCTCCAACGCTGCCGTTGGTACTGTCGCAGCGGAAAGTGCGCAGAAATCCTTGTTTCCACGACGGTCCTGTGCCACATCCAGCGCCGTGGGTGTACATTGAGGCCGTTCCCACAATAACGACAGGTTCGCGGCCGAATTCCTTAAAGAAGCTGCCGACTACGACAGAAGTGATAACTTCATGTGGCTCGAAGTAAATCGGCGGCAGCAGCCGCTGGGCCCCCTGGTGGTAGAGCTGCAATATACTGTGGTAGGCGTTGGGGCGGCCGAGAGAACGCTGCGGGGCCGTGTACGGGATGCCTCCATAGAGGGCCAGCGCCTCCTCCGGCCGCTTTGTCGACGAGGCCGCCGCGTCGCCGGTAGTGCGTGCATTCAAGAAGGCGAGGTCATCTGCGCGGTGTTGCTCCACTTCCTGCCGGCTGTGACTGCGGTGCTCGACGCCGCAGAGAATTAAGTACGCAGGCCGCGTTGGATGCTGCAACAGACGCCGCCCCGCCAGCGGCAACGGATGATGGCGGAAGCTGTAGGCCACGCCACCCACACCCCCACTACCCCCTTCGCCACCACCACCGCCGCCACCAGAGGCGCCAATGTTTGACACGTAGAGGGCCAGCTCGCGGTTCTGCACGGCGATCACAACCTCCTGTTGCTGTTCCCGCGGGGCCAACGTAATGGTGCCGACGGTCGAGGTGAGGTCCGTGCTGTCGACCTCCTCGTCCTCCTGCGCGGCGAGGGCGGCGGCGGTGCTCGTGGACGCACCAGACTCAATAGCAGCAGTAGTCGAGCTTGAAGAAGAGACTCCGCTGTGGCTCGGCAGCACAAACCGCGCAAACGAGTTCGGCCGTGTCGGGAAGCTGTACGGCGTCATCTTCACGCTGCCGTCCTGTGCCTCGCAACGCCACGTGCGGTCGCCCGACACGATGTAGCAGTAAGTCTCTCCATCGCCTGGGATCAGCTGACACGGGTGGGCACCACACCGGAGTTCGGCGGTTGCGGTAACCTTCGCAGATGTCGGGTTTAGCTCATACCGCGTCACCATGCCGTTGCTGTGGCCTACAAAGAGAAAAAGGTGACGTCGGCTGTGGCTGCTGCTGCCGCCGTGTCCACGCTGATCCGCAGCAGCGGAAGAGGCAAAGCGGCGACCACCCGCGAGGGTCGCCACGGCATCACCGCCATTCACCACATCTCCCAAGTACGTCAGCAACAGCGAGGTAATGGACACCTCGGTTGTAGTGCCGTCGACCGCTGTTACTGATCCAGTAGCACCAGCATCATCGCGACGACACGCAATCTTCTCCAGCGGTTCCCGCAACTTGCGTGGATGTACGAGGTACACTTCTTGATTTACGGTCGCAACGGCGGCCAGCTGTTCTGTCTGAGCCGCACTTGCCGCCGCTGCTGCTGCCGCAGCGGCAGCAGCAGCATCACACGAAGAGGCGGAGGCTGCGGAGGACGAGTTCCACAGCAGCCCCTGCAGTTCACGCTGTAGTGCGGCGGACACAGCACTTGCCGGCGGCTGGAGCAGCGCCACCACAGGCGCAAGGGGAAATGTCGGCAACACATCCCGCTGTTGTAACTCAGTCCCTGTGAGGCCGAAGTCGAAGCTGGCGATGCCGCCGCGCTGATGGAAGGAAAGGAGAATCGTGGACGGCGTGACGGCCGCGGCGAGGACGGTGTTGCCGTGCGGGTGGGTCCAGCTGGTCGGCAACACGCTACTCTCATTCCCGATCGAAGCTGTAACAGAGTTGCGTGTCAGACCTGCTGGCCCCTGTGCGGCGTTGCTCAGCACGTGGATACCACGCGGGGTTACCTGGACGTACCCACAACCGTGCTGTAGCGTCGTGGCGGCAATCGTGCGCTCGGCCGTGATGAAGGCGGCTTGCGTGTCCTGCTCCACTGTTCGACCGATCTTGTACACGGTAGTGCCCTGACGGGTGCAGAGCAGCACCCGGTCCGTCCAGACCTGGCCGCGAGTCCCACTGACCGTCGAGGCGAGCTGGCGAAGCGCCTTCAACCGCTGGGCCTGCAGACGTACACTGCTGCCACCCAGACCATCGCTGTCGTTTGATCGATTGCGTGCAGCGGACACGGCAGCGGCGGCAATGGCGGCTTGCTGCTGCCGCGCCAGCGCCTGCATCGCCACAGCAGAGGCGAGCGGGATGATGGCGGCGAAGACAGTGGGCAACATGTGACGGCCCTCGAGTTTTGCCGCATAGCCGTAGCGGGCCTGCACAAGCACGCTCTCCGCCCCGCGACCGCCAACGTAATTGAAGAATATCTCCGGTTGTTCACCGGACCCAGGAGGAGCCGTGCTGGTCTCTTCACCTGCTGCTGCTTGTGAAGATGCAGTGGAAGAGGAAGAAGTGAGTTGAGAGATCAAGCTGGTGATGGCCGGAGTGTTTGGCAGACTCTGCAGCTGTGCAACGTGCTGCAGGCGGCGATGCGGCTGAAAAACCTTGATGACGCGCGTGTCAAGGGGGGTCTTGAAGGGCGTCGACGCAGGAAGGGCACTGAGCGGCATCGTCGAGGTGTTGCTTTGTTGTGTGCTAGACAACTGCTCTTTCTCGCTGCTGGCAGACGGCTCCTGCTTCACACGTGGTAATGGCGGCAGTGTCGTAGAGGAAGAAGATGGGGAGGAGGCCACGGCGGTCGGATCTGTTGGCTCCGCCTTCACCGCAACGAGGTTTGTTGCTGCTGCGTCTGCTGTGCTGGTGATGTTCTCTTCACGTGGTCGCTTCCGCTCCTCCTTGCTGTTTGTTGCATCGCCGTGGGTATTAGCTTCCTTCTTCACTTCCGCCTTTGCTGCCGCGGGTGCAGGCAGCACCCGCTCGCGGCGAATCCGTTTTATAATGTACTCGCGATCATTCGTATAGCCATTACTTTTAATCTTGTACAGCTCATGCAGCGCGCCCGCTTCGTTCCCGACGAAGAGAAAACCACGGCGGAAGAGTGCTAGCGCGGAGGCGGGCGGCAGCGTTTCAAAGTAGTGCACTGCGAGCGGGTTTGGAACCGGGGGTAGCGCGCCGCCGTTCGCTGACAACAAATCCGGGTTTGCCTGCAGCAGTTCGCGTGTATGCAGGGCGTCGTAGGCCCGCTGCACATTACCGGTCTCGAGGAACACGCGGTACACATCCCCCTGTTCATCCTGCAGTAGCAGGAAAAAGCGGTGTCCAAAGCAGGTGAGGGCGTGCTGGATGATGGACGGATCGTAGAGCAGCTCCGAACAGTCCATGCGGCGCGGGAACGGGTAGGTGCACTTAAAAACACCGGCACGCCCAGCGAATAACCCACCGGGCTGTTGCTGCTGTTGCTGTTGGGCGGCAGATACATCGTACCAGATCAACTCGGTGTCCGTGCAGACGAGCACACCACCGGGACCGAACGGGGCGGCCGGGACAGCAATGAGACGGTGCGCTGTCGAGGGCACATGCACGAGTTGCGTACGCTGCACCTGCTTTAAGCTCGGGACGTACGCGTAGAGAACAAAGTGTTTGTGTCGAACCTCTGCAGCGACTGCTGATATCCCCCGGCCACCGCTTCCGGCTGGTGCGTGCTTCAGGAACGCACCACCACTTGCAATGGCAGCCGCTGCGGTATTTGGAGCGGACGAAGTCGACGTAGCAGCAGCAGCAGCATCGCTTCCCTCGCGCGCCTCCACCACCTCCTCCTCCAACACTGCAAACACCGCCTGGTCCAGGTATCCGTCCAGCGCACATGCAGAGTACAGCATCGTCTGCCGCTGCACTTCAATTGGGGTACCGAATTGCACTGCACCGTTGGCACGGCGGGCGTTGGCGGCACGGCGCCGCCGCGCTGCCCGCCTTTCCCGTGCTGACATCGGACCGCGCCTCTCAGACCCCTCGCCGTCCACGTCATTGTCGCTGTCCCCTTCCTCGTCTCCCTCCCCGTTCTCGCTGTCATTGTCGTCATTCTCATCCTCGAATCCGTCCCCTATATTCGCGTTCTTCACAGGATCCCAGCTCTCGTTCTTGATAAGTGGCACCAACACTTTCGATCGCATGAGAGCAGTTATGAAGAGCGCCGTGCCGGCTGGGTCGACCACCATGCGGGCACCAGGCACCGTCAGCCGAGCCCCGCTGCGGCCCAGACAGGTTTCACTCACTTTCACAAAGGCACCGCGGAGCGATGTGGTTACTATCAACGTTGCACCATTGTTTCCAGAAGAGTTATTAGTACTGCGGTCGCCGTCTACCCCAGTCTCGTTGTCGCCGGCGTCGTCGTAGGACAGTCGAGTCGGCACCGGCGGCTCAGTCAGCGCGTAGCGTAGCAGCGTGACGTAGCCCGTTTCGCTTGTCAGCGCTAAGTAGTGCACGCCGCTGCGGTGTGCCGTCGTGCCGGCATCATCTAACCCAGTGGTTGAGTTTATACCGCCACCACCGGCACCGCCGCGACTGCTGTTGTGGGCCTTCGCCATGGCGGCTGCGCTGGTTGGCACGGCGACGGCGGCGTACACGGCAGAGAGCAGTGGGGTGCGGCAGATGCACTCGATGCCGCCGGATACTTCTTCGGCATAGAGCCGCCACAACTCAAGGACGTTGTGCCGAATCAGCACGAGGTCATTAGCGTCCGGCGTAGTGAAGGAGCCTTCGATCGCGTGAGTGACGTTCTGAGTGGGGATGAGGGTTTGATGGTAAAGGAGGGTCTCGTTGACGGTAGGACCTGCTGCGGTGACGCCGCCACCGCCCCCATTTGGTGCAGGATCGCTGCTCATTTCTTATAAAGGCGTGAATTATCTGGCTAACGCAGAAACACACCTTCAGTTTAAAGAAACGAGTAATTGCGACGGTTCTTTCCTTGCTCAAGGTAATGAAATCAGCCAGCTAGTGAACACCAACTCTCTCAACTTTTTTTTTTTCAACCAGAAAGTAAAAGCCTTCAAAACTAAACGTACAACGTCTGTTTTCCTCACTTTCTTTGCGGGAAGGGGTCAAATAGCAGTTGAGTATTAGGAGGTAAGAGGAGGGGTAATATGTGTGTTCGTTTGTGCTAGTAGAGCAACGAGTGACTTTACGCAGAGCATTCACTAATGGGTGTTCTACTCAACAGGAGGTCGGCAAGTTTGACATGGACATGCTTTTTCCGCGTGCTTTCTTAATGATTAAATTGCATGGCACCGTTTTGGCACTTGCCCTATGCAATCTGTGCACCAGACGGGTTAATGCGCAATTTGGGCAAGTGCGAGAGTAGGCGTTTGAGGAACGTATTCTCAGACGTGCGTGCGTTGGATCAACAGGTCAAAAGCAAGAAAGCCGTTTCTGTCTTTCTCGCACACTGCCACTCTGGTTTGCTTTGCCTTTTTTCTTGTTTTTCAGGAATTAGTGTGATACCCGAACACGTATAACGCGGACGGAAGTAAGAGAAATGAGGAAAAACAGACAGACAAACAAAACACCTCGAAAAACAGATTTTCTATCCAGTGCGAGCACCAAAAAAAAAATTCTTTGCGGATGCAACGAGAGAAACAACAACAGCCTTATCCTTCCACACGAGGCTTTTGTGAACGTCGTCACTAAAGCACGAAGATCGAAAGTCATAAAGCACAGCTGTCCATATAGAAGGCGGAACAGGCAACCAACAACAACAAAAAGAGACGAAAGCCGCTTAACTCGACTTCGACACCACTGTTGGCCGCTTCAGCATCGCCAGCGCGTCCTGACGAACTTCCTTCTCCGTCTTTGACGTGTCTACGGCGACATCCACCACACCGCCCTCCACCGTCTCTCCGCTTTCTGCGTTCACCTTCGCCAGCCGCTTCCGCTGCGAGGCCAGCACGGGCGTGGGGATGTCCCACGTCTCTGTGCCGATCACCCGCATGGTGTACCAGAACAGCGCAATCGCCAGCGCACCGAGGGACAGGCCGATGTAGTTCGCATAGCGCCGCTCATCACCGTAGAGCCAATCGCGGTACATACCCGTTTCGTCAAACGTGCCCTCGCCCTGTGTCTCGCGTAGGCGGTAGTCTTGGCCACCGGCCACGTTCGTCACTAGGTTCGCGTTTTTCCAGCGAACGGAGTTGTGCAGCTTATGCGTCGTCTTATACACCGGCAGACTGTGGGCCACTGGTGGGCCTTTGCGTGCGTTGCGTTCACCAGGCTTGAGATCCAGCGGACCCTCGAACAGTTCTTTGCGGAAGCCGCGGGTAGGGGTTTGCATCGCTACAGTGACAGCTGAGGAGGATTGGTTAGCCGTGGTGGAGGCCACCGCCACCGACAGCTGTGCCAAACGCGCGCGTTGCATCATCTCAAATATATGTGTATCTCCTTTTCCTTTTGACAACGTAGGTTGAAGACTACCTGTTTGATTTCTCACTAATTCCTCTGCAACGAAAAGAGCTGTGAAGATGTTTAGTTCAGCAGTCCCTCAGCCGTATGTGAAGACAAAAGGGGAAGGTGTTAGGGGAGGAAGTCAACTTCTATTGTGATTATATAGCAAATGAGCAGGGAAGAGGTGGCAAAGACGTTATAGGTATCTCCATCATCGGGAAATGTTTAACGGAGTTCAGGCGCTGCCTTTCCCTCTAAGCGGTGCTGTTCAAAAAAAAAAAAATGTGGTGGGGCTTCAATGAATCTGCGTCCTTTCACTGTGCAAATCGATCAAACAAACCGGGCAACTATCGAAACAGCAGCCACGCTTATCTCTTTCCCGAAGGAAGTTGTGTTTAGCAGAACGGAGTACTCTGAATGGCGTATCACTTCTTGGGCCTGAGCATATTACGCATCAAAGCAACACATGCGTTTTACAAAAGCAAAGCTGACATACAAGCGAAGAAAGAAAGAAAGAGGTCGAACGATGAGCGGGAGAAGATCCGGCAACACGACTAGCAACAAAAAGCGTGTAGCCCTCACACTGTGACAGACAGCAGGCCTTCGCACACAGGTGCTAACAATGTACGACGTTCGCTTTTGCACTTCGATAAGGTACTGCGTGGCTAGCGGGAATAAAAGCGGCAAAAGAAAAAAAAAAACACCGCTGATCTTACTCATTCTCCCGCATCTTACCGGCATTCCGTGCACGTGACGGGTTGCGCGACGACGCTGCTGGCGTCGACGCGCGCGAGTGCGACGGCCCGCGCAGCGCCACCGGCGCCCTGTAAACAAGTGACCCACCCTCCTCCACGAAGACTTCGCTGCGACGGCGACGCACAACGCGGCGCACCAACACTGTCTTTTGCAGGGGCTCTCGGGCCGAGCGGCGGGACAAGGGCGGTGATGGCTGCTGGTGTTGGTGTACAGAGGGCGAGGTGCTTCCGGAAAAAGAGGACACCGAAGACACCACCGCCCTTTCGAGGACTGGAACCGGGGAGTTGTTGCACCCTCTAGCAACAGCACTGTACCGCCTCCTCGAGCTCGCAGAAGAGTTACGTGATGAACTTTGGGAGTGGGGAACGGAGGAAGGAGAGGAAGAGTGCGAGGAGGGAGGTGACACCAGCTGCGACTGGACGCGACACTGCACTGCCTTCGTTTTTTTGTCTTTTCCCTTCTGGTGACGCGATTTGTGAGAATGTTGCGAATTTCTTTCGGGGTTTGTGGCAGCATGAAGTATGCCCGACACTGGAGAGGAGATCGAGGGCTCCGATCGAGGGGGTGCCAACTCGTGTAACCGTAGTGGTGGTACCTTTGTAGGGGCTGTTGGGTTCATCGTACTTTCTACACCATCGCGGCTAGTGCTGCTGCTATGGTTGTCGTTGCTGTGGTGCCAAGAGCGGTGCCTCGGGTGGTGCCGATGGGAGAGCGGGCGAGTTGAAGCGATGGGAGATGCTCCGACGATCTCGCTCGATTGCCTTTGCGGCTTCTGCTGCTGCTGCTGACGAACACCGTAGGTGCGTCGCGGGAACTGCTTGGCACAGGGTTGAATCGCGTCCCGGTGATGCTCTTTCTGATCGCGGTACTCATAGCAGTTACTTGACTGGGTACGCAATGACACCGATTGCACTGACTGCTGCTTCCGCT
This sequence comes from Crithidia expoeki, assembly GCA_900240875.1. Lineage (NCBI taxonomy): Eukaryota > Euglenozoa > Kinetoplastea > Trypanosomatida > Trypanosomatidae > Crithidia > Crithidia expoeki. Next base: position 215,790 of record OESE01000202.1, read on the forward strand.
GCTGCTTGCATGTCACGGTTCCAGCAACACTATCTTCAGCTTCATGAGGTGAAGTTCTCTGAATATGGTGCACCTCTGTGATCTTCGATTTGACTGACGTTGTTGCTGTTGCTTCTCCGAGATTTTTTGGCGGGATTACTGCTGTTTGTATGGGCAGCTGGTGGAGTTGGTGACCTGCGGAGCGGAGTCGGTACTGCTGGTCCTTATCTGCCTCCCCCTCCAGCGAATCTGGGCGAGATAAATGGGAGCCGTTCTTATCTTTCTTCGGTTCGTTTCCTTCAATGTCTGCGTCAGGAGAAGTGGTTGTAACTGTTGGTCCGCTGTTGTTGCGTCGGTACAGCAGCTCATACAACTGAACAAGCTCAGCGTCGTCCAAAGCACGAATGTTATGCAGCGGCGCTCTGGAGTGCGGTTGCTGGTGCAGCACGGCTAGCGCAGGGGGGGACTGCAACCACCGCTGCTGTTGATGGTTTGCATCCGTGCCCCTCGGTGAGTTTGTTTTCCTCCTCGAGCTCGCGTTTGGAAGCTCCACTTCACGGTTTACTGAAGATGAGGATGCCGTCGAGTTGCCGGACGTAGATACATCTTCGTTCGTTTGTGGCTGATAGTTATCATTGTGGTGTTGGTACTGTCGGGCAAACAAGAGCGTCTGTGTGGACTCACTGCCATCGGTTCGCAGAGACGTCAGATGGGATTTGAAGGTGGTGTGCGCACGCGCCGCCACCGGTGCCTTAGCTAATTCAGGGACGGGCGCGTCCTTGCTCAGCGACGGTCTGCGCGGCAGGGGACTGTCTTGTTGCACCTCCGCGTCCATCGGCTTTTTATCGAAGCTATCTAACACATCCACGACCGAAAAGCGACGATTGTAAGGCGTGCTCAAGTCTTTTGCCGTCTGTTCTGCCGATCGGTGCTCGTACCACAAGTCTTCCTCCAAGTCCAGTACCCCCATTCTTGACACAGACGATAAGGGATACAACACCCCTTCAGCAGCGGCGGCCGGTTGCGCAGCTGCTTCCGCCATCGACTTCGCAAGGGCTGCCGCAGCTGCTGAAGCCGCCAGTGACCGCGGCGACTGTAGTATTCCCTTTTTGGGCACAATCCACGCTAAATCAAGCGTCGTCTGTTGCTGCTGCTGCAGGTGTTTTACTTCCAAATGGTGTTCGTCTCCCTGCGGCGAGCTGTTCGAGGAGGGGCCTGTGGACGACGGAGCTGAGGAGAAGGATGGACAGAACAAAGTGACCGGCGACGTCGACAGTTCTGTGCTCGCTCTCCTAGCTGATCCATTTGTTGCTGTCGTTGCTGCCTCTCTACGATCGTTCACAGTCACCATCGTGGATTTCGCTGCCAAGCCTTGAGTTTGGGGCCGCGCAGTGCTGTGCACTGATGTAGCAGCCTCACTGGCTGTCTCGGCTTTTGATGGGTTTAATGTCAGAATATGTTGAATTTTCTTTTCTTGATGAGGTACGACAGTGGTTGTGCTTGCAGGGGTGGTAGTTGTGCTTAGCTGCGGTATGTCCGAGCCGGAAATGGTTGAGGTCGCGGTATTCAACGAAGAAGCAAGCGATTGCTGTTCCTCTGTCGCCGCACGTTCACCTACCGTGACCGTCAACGGCGCTTTCCCGCTTGACGCCCCTCCGAGTGCGGCGGGAAAGTACGTTGGGCTCGTCCGCGAGAACTTCTCCGCCACCGGCTGCGTGTCGGACCGGTGTCCAAGATTGGACGCAGTATCCATCAGCCGCAGGGTGGCAGCTACGTCTTGACTGCCATCGTCCATGCTGTTCGTATCGGAGTGCAGGTAGGACGGGGTTAGCAGCTGCCGGGCCAAAAAACTGCACCGCTGCACTGCGGTTTCCATTGGCGCATTGTATGAGACTGAGGCAGTCTCAGCAACAGCAGTCTTGGACACAGCAGCAGTCGGCGGCTCTGATATTTTCGTAAGAAACGAGACATGGTAATGCAACGGTTGATGCTGCGCTTGTTGCGGAGGTGAGCTGGAGTGCGACGGCGGCGCGGGCGGAGGTGGGGTGGAGAATGAGGCAGCGGGAGACTCGACAACGGTGCTCGTCTTAGCAGGAATCGGAGAGAGAGCGACATCGTGAAGAGCACTAGCAGCTGTTGCTCCAACTACTGCCACTGCTTCCGTTGAGCGATTTGCGATGGGGCTGGTACCAATGACGCTGAGGGAGGGGATTATAAGCTCTCCCCGCTCGTTGAAGCGCTGCCGCGGCGACAGGTGCGCAGCCGGCGGGGTGAACTGCAGCGGTGAAGAGTCGTTTGCACCAATCCCGCCAACTCGACTGGGGCTGTTGCCGTAGCTACGCAGCCCTCCTCTGTTTGCTTTCTGTAGAATGTTGCTGGTATTGTTTTTAGGTGCTTTTCCGTCCCGCGGCCCGGTGGCGTCAACTGTGTCCCACGAAAACGGAAAAAAATCTTTTGTGGTCTCTTGCAGTGCAGCCGACAACGCAGAGGAAGGTGGGGTGGAGGCGAGAATCGGTGAAGGGAAACTTGCACTTGTGTTGTTTGTAATGTCCACAGAAGTGACCAGCTGCTGCTGCTTTTGTTGTTCTTGTCGTGTGTTTTTGCGTGAAGGGGAGAGGGAGGCGGAGGTCTCAGGGAAAGCAGGGGATGGCGCCTCCACCGTCAGACTTGGGAGCACGTGCCGTGGCGCCGCTGATGGTTTCTGCTGACTGCAAATTGCGTCCTCCAATGCCTTTTGCCGCGCCGCCGCCGCACGCACTGCTGCCGACAGTACCCGGCTCTCCTCTACGGACAGCTCTGACGTGTTCACCCCATTCGCGGAGCTCGACAGGTCGATTTTCGTGGGCAGGGGATCAGCCGGGCTGCGTGGAAGCTGGGTGTAGGCGCAGACCTCGTCGTGGTACCGGACAGAGCTGTGTTTCGCCAAGTAGTCGACGCTGCTGCTCTCATCGCTGAAGAGCGCCGTTGCACGTTTGGCGGCTGCTTGCAGGGCAAAGGCTACTAGCCGCGGCGTGTAAGGCTGCTGCTGGTGCTGTGAGCGGACTGCTACTGTTGTCGTTCTATCCGAATTATCTGCTGCCGCGTTGCTGCTGGGAGAGTTATGCAAAGAACGACGCCGTGCAGGGAGGCGGCTCGGCTGAAAAGGGGCTGCGGGCGACGTCGACCTTGTTGCTGCTGCTCCAACTGCTGCGGGTTTCTCCACGTTTCTCGTAGAGACTAGGGATTGCTCATGTGCACGCGCGGAAGCAGCTGGCGGCGGCCATGACGGCCGCCGCAGCTTGCGTGATGAGCCCTGCAGTTCGGGCAGGTGTGTTTGCCGACGTATTTCCTCCTCCGTCAACGTCGTCGCACCCGCCGGTTCCTCCGGCAAGCCTTCGTCCGGCGCCGCGCTCCGGTCAATAAAAGGGCTGACGTAGGAGTCTGCATCAGGGAGCTGCACAAGCGAAACACCCGTCTTCTCTTCCTCCGCCTCCTCTTCATGCACACTTCTGCTTTCTTCGTTTTCGCCTTTCTGTTCTGAGGAACTCGCCGACCGAGGGGGCTCCTCTTCATAGGCAACAAGGCGGTCAATCAGCGCCTGCCGCAAACGTTGCCACCGCAGCTCCAGCTCCTGCAAGGCCTGCGCACGGGCCGTGCACACCACCTCCGGTGTCGGCCGCAGCAACACAATGGAGTGACTCTGACTCACCGGGCCAGCGAGAATAGCGTACGCGGACAGCGGCGCAGTTGAGAGGGTACTGCGACGCAAGGTGGCAGCAGCGGCAAAGGTGGCCGTAGAAAGGGCGTCCTCACTCACATCAACAGCAGCGTTGGCAGCAGCTGCAGCGGTAGCGCTCACTGCAGCACAGTTAGTATTCGTGTTTCCCTGCGTTGGTACCGGCTGGAAGGAGTAGTTCAAGTCTGAGATAACCGGGGGGAGGGTGGAGGGCAGCAGCAGCGGGCAGTTCGCGTCCGTCCCTTCATTCGTAACTGCGTTCTTCGTCGTCGGTGTCGCGTCCGCGGATACCCCCATCGGAGACCGAGGCGACGTTTGCGGAAAGAGTGAGCGATAGGCGGAGGCATCCCCAGGGGTGTCCTCATCTTCTGTGGTGCCTGTATCCACTCCTCCATATTTCACTGTCGCTGTCGTTGATCCGCTCACCCCTTTCATTACAGGGTCAATCGACAAGCCAAATCCTTCGCTTGTCTCGTCAATTGAGTACACAACATCTACGACCAACCGCAGCGGACTTGCCAGCGCCAACGCCAACACCGTGTCGAAGCGCTCATAGAGTTGCAATAGACCTAAGCCGTGATAGTCGTCTTGCAGGCAGGCGGCACCGGTGAACACGGCGCGGGTGTTTGTGATGTACGCTGGCCAGTACAACTCCCTCCCACAGGTGTCCTCTGACATCCCTGGCAGCGAGCCACGGCGAGATTCAGTGTAATTCTCATTATGGTTGCCTTTATCCCCGGCTAAAAAAGCAGTTTTCACCACTGAATACGACGTCATGGAGACTTGGGAAACCGTCTCGCACCTCGAGTCTTCACTGGAATCGTGGTTATTGGTAGTAACACCGTCATCACATTTGTTGTTGTTGTTGTTGTCATGGTTCTGCTGTCGCTGTTGCTGTTGCTGGCGGACATGCTCGTTCCATTGCTCGCGCTTCCGATTTTCAATATTAATAGAGCGGAGTACAGCACTGACCTTCGTCGAAGCGGGTTTGCCTTGTGGCCAGCGGGCCAGGACGCGCTGTTTTTGATACAATTGTTGCTCCTGCAGAGTCGGGTGTATGTTGGAAAGGGACGCCAAAGTGACGGAAGGCGGCGGCGTCCAGCTCCCAAGAGCCGATGTGGCTGGTGTGCTGGAGATCGACGTCATCGAAGCTGCTGCTGACGCGACTGCTGTAGAGATCGGCAACTGCAACGCCTCTCGCCAGATCCGAACAAGGCAGCGTCGTTGACTGTAATTTGTTACCCAAGTCGAATGGCTCGCGCCACCGCCAGCTGCAGCAGCGGCAGCGCCGAGGCGACCTGGGTGAAGCTGGTGCAGCTGAGTAGACGAGGTGTGCATCGCATTCGTGTTGTGGCTGTTCTCATTGCTGTGAAGGGCCGAGGCGGAGGAGAGCTGCAACGAAACGTCCATAGCTGCGGTGTTGCTGTAATATGAGGCGGGCACCGTGCCAGCCGGAATAACCCACAACGGCGGATACGTTCGCTTAATGGTGTCGGCGACGGAGAAGCCAGTACTAGTGTTCGTTGACGAAGACGCCAACAATGTGTCGGTGGAAGATGAACGAATCACATCCATGTGAAACGCGTCACCGGCACGAATCAGACTACTGTCTCTTGTTGTGAAGGTGTCGGTAGAGGTGAGCTGCTGTGCGGAACCACGGTGCGAGGCAAGGGCGAGCGCAGCGATGGCGTCACGTAACTTCGGGTAAGACCGCGACCACACGAACAGTACCTCACGACTGTAGGCCAGCTCTTGCACAGGGGTGAAGGCGCTGTCGCCATTTTCGTCTTCGGCAAAGACGGCGTCGCGCTCGCGCTGCTGCTTCTGCTGCTTTACTTGCCGCCGACGCTGTAGCTCGCGCAGGCTTGTTTGGAGAGAGTCGGTGTCGTTGTCAGCACTAGTGGCTATGTCGCGAAAGGACAGCATCCTTTTATTTACATATTTTTTTTTTCTTGTTTCGCCGCTCTCTCTCTCTCTCTCTACGGATTGGAAAAAAAGAACAGTGAAGGACAAAAGTGCGGTAATAAAACACGGCTGCACACAGTCGGAGAAGAAGATGTGGGGCCAGTAGACGACTCTTTTCGGTTTACACGGCGTCGGAGGAAAAAAAGCGCAACAGCTACGTTGCTGCGGAAGAGAGGCACCAGCTGTAAGGGGTTTATCTTTAAGAATATGGGGGGGGGGAAGGTTGAGGAAGCACAATTCCAAAAAGATCAGTTTTGGAGTCGTCGGGGGTGTGAAGAGGTCGAATTCGACTCCTCCAATACTTCGCTTTTCTCTAAAATAGATAAAGTAAAATAAAAACAGCATTGCCGAACGTTTCAAAAAAATGGAGAGAGGTGGGGAAAGCAGGAGGAAATCAGTCGTCCCAGGGTACCCAATTCGTGTTTCTGGTTCTGCTAAACATCATAACCTTGTTGAGCGCCAATTCAGTGCGTCGCTTTTCCCCGTGTGAGCTCCAGGATATGACGCGACGCGAAATTAGAGGGTTGACGAAAGGTGAAAAAGCAAGTACGCCCTCGTATAACTGCGTGACACGATCTTACGAAAAGGAGAAAGAGAAAACCTCCGGTCATTTTCACTTTTGCTTTCGTTTGTGAATCGAAGTCAGACCAACTAAATCCAAACCACAGCCAGAACCAATACCGTACTTCAACAGATCGTCCGTAACAGCAAGACAACCGTCTTTGAAAACAAACCGGACAAGTACTGGAGAACACCGTTACCGTTCTTTCCCTTTCGCACAGAAATCTCCTTTCCCCAAAAAAGAAAACCTCAAGCCTTACTGCAAAGCTCTTAGTCAGCTTTGGTATAAATCTCCCCTCTATGCCTTCGTTCGCGAGGGCTGATGTGGCGGCACGGTATCCCACGTCTCCGGGTAGCGCGGACGCAGGCGGTCCCCATACTCGTCCGTGTACGTCGGCCCGTCCGCCGGGCCACGCAACAAAGGGCCAGCAGTACTGGAAAACTGCAACTCTGCTCGCAGTTCCTGCAGTCGCTCCGGCGACAAGGCCTGCCGTGGTCTTTTCAACTGCTCCGCAACGCCGTAGTAGCTACTCTGGTGGTTCGCCGGCTCCTGCACGGCGCTCTGGCTTACATGCGGAGCGGCAAAAGCACCGGCGGGATGGCTGTAACTCTTAAGGCGGTAGTACGGCTCACGCAACACGGCTTCGTTCATTTCGACGGTGTCGCGCTTCAACCACTGCCCTTTTCGTGCCCAGATAGGCAGCGGGTGCAGCAGTTCCCGCCAGGCTGTACGATAACGGCACAGAGAGCAGGTGCGCTGCAGCATGACTGGAGTGATGTTGTGATAGGAGAAGAGGCGGCTTTTGTGCTGAATAACGGAAAAGTTACGGTGTACGGGGTGCGCAAGCACACGAACCGGTAACAGCTTCTATATGTGTGGGCAAGGAGTAGAAAAGTGAGGAAAGAGGAAAGAGGGGTGAGTAAGGAAAAGGTCTGAGTGAAAAATGTTGAAGAAACTGAGGACCCCAAGTGAGGTCCCACGGTTTCAATCTCCGGGAGACACTTCAGTGAAACTCACGTCGCGGGTCGGAGTCCGTTGGTGCTACTTTGGTTTCTACCCAGATTACATTTACGTAACTTGCGTGGAGGCTATCAGATAAGCTGACGCGCTTTGAAGTTTTGCAACATACTTTTCAGCGCTTCCAGTGACTTCAGTCACCTGTTTCTGCTTGAGCCGGGTGGATGCCCAGCTTTATTATCAGCCTTGGGGTTTTTCTCAATACGTATTATCGTATCTGCAGAAACGAGAACGATTGCAGGCATCAGAGCATAGAATAAAAGCAAGCGTAAGTACAACCAGACACACAGCCAAAGGCGTGATGGTGTACAAACGCAACCCCTCCAAGGAACTGGCCGGAGTTTCAAACAGCTACAGCTGATTACTGCCACGGAAACGGTTAGACAAACAACGAAGAGTGGGGAGCAAGGAGCACCAATGGACAGAAAAGTGGTCCATCATTCAATTTTGATCTAAGGTTATTTAAAGGGAGATGATCTCGGTATGATCGGAATACCTTGAAAAGGTGTTCCTCACACAAGTACAGCCGATAGAGCCTGCGGGAGAGCAGGAAACAGACAGGACAACAAGCCATCCTTTTCGCGGCGAGGATGCCTACAGCGTGACTTTAAGTCTAATATATATCACTAAATACACATACACACAGTACAGATATATATATATATAAATGTACTGTGTGTGTGTGTGTGTGTGTCCTAACTTGAAATGAACAGGGGAGAAGAGTAGGCTCGGCGGGTGACAGCCGAGCAAACCTCAGAATACGTCAGAGGTGAAAACACCCGAGAGGTGAGTTTCTGATTGTTTTCTTTTGCTTAGCGGCGGATAGGCCGGATGCCTTTCGGCTTCGCCACCGTCGTCGCACACTTTGGGATGTGTCGGGCGGCTACCTCCTCAGCAAACTTGCGGCCGCAATGTGGACACGGCACACGGTCGTCGTATTCCTCCGGAATCGGCGCAGGCGGCGGGCCAAGGGCACCGCTGCCAAAGCCGCCGCCGCCTGCCGCCGCTTCGTTCTGCTGCCGCACGGCCCGCATGGCGGCCTGAAATTGCTCGTGCTGTACCTTCCACTTCGGTAGTTTGCCCTTCGCTGTGGCCGGCGGTTGTGGGTCCGCACCAGCACGGCCACCACGACCACCACGCGGCGGTGCGGCACGTTGCACTTCCTTAATCCCCTCCACACCGTCCAGACGCTTGTCTCGCATGTCGAACACCTTCCGCGGTTTGTTCGCCTGCTTGCGGCACAGGGCCTCGTGCCGTGGTAGGATGGAGACGCGGAAGGTACGGCCGCAGGTGGGGCATTCGTCCATGGGCTCACGGGCGGCGGCGGCGGCCTCGGCAGCAATCGCGTCGTTTTCGGGTGCAGCCGGGATGCTTAATCCACCGCTGTCAGAACCGCCACGGCTGTCTGGTGGGGACATGCCAGGCGGATACGCGTTCGCCCAATCATTCATGCCACTTCCACCACCAACGGGCGTATCATCGAGGCTGAGCGGAGCCGCACCGATGTTGTTGTTCGCCGCCGGGCGATTTGCTGGCAAGCGTCGGTTTGAGGTCCCGCCAACAACAACAGCAGCAGGTGCAGCGGTGTTGCGAGGCTGAGCGGAGGAAGAGGACAGAGCGTAGGCGGTGCCGTCTTCGCTGTAGCCGCGTGAGGCCGAGCCCAGACGAGCCCCTTGGCCACCAGCGGTCCCGCCTGTAGCTGGCACGGACGAAGAGGCTGCTGCTTTCCTACCGCTGCTACCACTACTACCAGCAGCAACAGTGGAACGGATGGCACTCGTCTTCGCGGTGGTGCCGGTCCGCGGCTTCTTGCGCGCCGCCACATTGCTGGAGGAGGAGGCCGGCTCATCACCATAATTGATGTCCACATCGGAATTCCAAGCAGGGCGGTTGCCGTGGTGATTATTGTTGCCAGATCCACCACGACGGTGTGGTGGAACTTCTTCGTTCTCGTATTGGTCCGAATTTCTGTGAAAATCCACTTCATCTTTCTCATCGTCGTGCGCCTGGCACTGCGGGAGTGTGGTGGTTGCTGCCGCGGCGGGTGCGTTGAGTTTAGACGTGGAAGCTGGGCGACCACCACCAACAGCACCTCCTTTCTGCTGTTCTCTCAGACGCTGCTGCTCTCGTTTAAAGAACGCAATGCTCGTCCGAAGGGATTCTAAAGAGATGCTAGCCCCGAAACTCCCGTTAGCGGTGCTGCGGCCCGCGTTACGTGAGGCTGATGAGTTGCTGGACAGCGCCATGAGACTACTGACGGACACCGTGTTGTTATTATGGTTATTCTGCGCCGAAGGCGGGCAGACACGAATAATCTGATTCGACAACATCGCCCACAGCTGCCGGGCCTGGTCTGGGGTGATGATGCCTGCCTGGGTCGCTTGCTTGAAGTCCGATTCTTGTACGTATAACACACGTCCATCTGCAGACGACGGCGACTCCGTTGCTGCCACCGCATCGGTGGCGCTGACTTGTCGGGAGGACAGGTGATGTGACCGCGGCACTTGCAGCTGCGGACGGGAGGAAGCACTGCCCGGTGAGCCGGTCGGCGAAGGCAAGGCAAGGACAGGGCTGCCGCGGTTGCTGCTGACATCACCGCTGCTGGGGGACGACTGTCGTTGCTGTTGCTGCTGCTGCTGAAGACGCTCCTCGCGCAGCTGACGTGCACGGTCCATCTGTGCCTGACGCTTTGCCGCGTAGTCTTGCACAAAGTCCGTTGCTGGGGTGCGGGAGTTGCTGCTACGCATGATGCTACGTAGATGGGTAGAAGTAAGTAAATGTTCTAAATATAACGATAGTGCCAATAGAGGTAGCGGACCGTTGGCGTGCTCACCAACACAACCACAGGGGAACGGGAAATCGCTGCAGAGGGGTAGCAAAAACGGATGTTCGAGAAGCACAGTGACGTGTGTGAGGGTCTCCGGTAGAAGAGAGAACTTCAACACACACACACACACGAACGACGACGATAATCGAGCTGTGAATCTACTATTCGACAGAACGCAGCAGTGGCGCAAAGGTGTGGGAGTAGCATGGCAGTGTGGATTGCAGTGCACGTATTTAGGAAGGTATGTCATGAGAGGGAGAGAGAGGGGAGGGGTAAGGCGGAGGAGTGTAATGCTGGTTACGAAACAAAAAAAGTCGAGCTAAGAAATAGCAATTGAAGCGCTAGGCAGCTGGGGGAAAAAAGGCAGAGTTGATTTGAAACCGCCGCTCGCTGCATCCGCACGTGTGCGAACGTCCCTGCAGCAAATCAACAGCCGAGGCGTTAAGCCCGATTTCGACGCTAACGCACAGGAGAATGCGACCCCTCAAAAAGCGCGCCGGTGCGAGTGGGCGAGAAGCATCTTAAAGACGATGGTGTGCAGACACAACAGAGCTTCTAAAGCAGATCTAACTACCGTTCGTTTCCGAGTGTTTAAAGCGCTCTTTGACTTCCCTTTCTGTGGTTGATGTATTTTGGTCTAGTTAGAGGAATGCAACTTGCTGATTCGTATCTTGCCGTCGCGTGCGGCAAGCTATGGAGGAGAAGAGAAAAATGACGTAGTAATAGTAGTAAAAAGCTAAGGGAATTAGTAGAGGACAATAAACCACGACGAGTTTGGGCCAAAGGCAGAGACGTTCACAGAAACAACGATGAAAAACGGCGGTGTCGTTGCCAACACAGGCAGGGGGGGGGAGGGGAGAGAAAAGAGTGGCCACGATCAAAGGAAATGAAAAGCACGCTTAAAGACGAAAAATAAAATAAAAAAGGTACGGAGGGTTAGTACATGATGGTGAAAGGCCAAGCCAGTGGCTTGATAGTAAACGAAAACGGAAGTGCTCCACAAATTCAAGTCGGTGCAATCAACAGAAAACACACACACACACACCACACACACACATTCACGCATACACAACAAAAAGGGGCGGCAAAAGGGAGGAAGTAGGCAGTCATACTTCGTCGCACACACACCCAACACGGAGGAAGAGAGAGGAAAAACATAAATTGAGCGAAAGCGAACGACATTAGTCCCATAACCTAACTTAATACAAGCGGCGAAGGAGGACGGTCACCGTGACCGGGTTAAAGGCGTCATGCACATAGACAACAAGCGAAGGTGGCAGGGAGAGAACTCGACACCGCTAGAAGAAAACAAAATACACATTCCACGTGCGAGCGTTCACACACAGAAAAAGATAAGAAAGGACGATGGAAGAAAGTAGAAAGTATGTGAAAAAGGGGAGGCGACCACAAACGAGGGTAGTCTCAGCAAGCGTAGAAATCTGTGCGTGTGCACGCATCACACACACAAAGAAAAAATAAGTGACAGAAGCTGCTATCAGCAAAAAACGGTTTGTAAGTTCGAACCCACTCCGTTTGCAAGAGGCAGGGTGACAAAACAACAAACAGCGTCACTTCTGCCACCGGCAAGGCTTGTTAAAACAAACGAAACGAAATATCCACATCATCTTCTCCCAGCACAAATATTCCCCAAAAACTCAAAACTAAAAAAAAAGCGGAGAAGATTCCAAGCGAAGACGGAACCCTTCCGGAGACATAAAAGGTTATTACATGGTTTAGTTCGAGGTTAGGAACTCTTAAATTAGGAACAGATCAGCTAAAACCACGAGTAATTTTGCCACTTACTCAGTAGTAGAGGAAGTGTTCTGTTCCGATTGCAACTTTGCAAAGCGACTCATATCTACCGACCACGGCGTGAAACTTTCCGTCGTTGGTCGGCGTCGCTTCGTGCTGCTGTCGCGCGGTTGCGCCAACAACGCAGATGAGATCGAGGCCCGCACACTGGCACCGCCTGCCCCGCCGCTGTCACTGAAGAACGGCGAGGCTGCTGTAGTCTCGTTTTTGTCAGCGTTGCTGTTGCCGTTGAAGTTTCCGACATTGCCTCCATTAATTCCACTGACGGTAGCAGCGCTTTTGCGGTATTCTACACTTGACATCACCCGGTCGCCGCCGCTTCCGCTGTTGCTAGTGTCCTTAACATCAGCAGCATCAACGGCGCCACCGTTGCCCTCGGCCGTGTCATTATTACCGTTGATGTTGTTGCGCGACGTCCGTCCATTTCCGATCGACCCCTGCGGACGCGCCAGCTGCAACAGAAAGTTACCATTCCCTGTGAACTGGTTCGCCGAGCCCTCATGCGATGTCGCGAGTGGCGTGCGTTGGAGGTGCTGCGCTTCACCATCCATCCCATAGCGTTGTTGTTGCTGTTGCTGCTGCTGTCGAGACTCACTGCTGTTCGTGGGGCGATTTGTGCTGATATCGCCGCCGCTGCTACACTCCGCGATGGTGTTCGGTTTGAAGGAGGGCAGCTTCATCGCGCAGGCGTCACCGTTGGGGTATGAGGTGGTGGCAGAGCTTCCACCATCCCCGGGACTGACAGAAGGAAAATGGAAGACCGGTGCGGCGGACGAGGCACTGCTGGTTTGGTGCACACGTGCAAGTTGAGGGCTAGACCCAATAAGAGCGTTGTTGCTGTTGTTACTGGGATTGCCCAATTCTAACATCTGCGGCGCCGATTTCGAGTGCGGGTGGGGGTGCATGTTGGTGCCAGTGTTACCGTTACTTGTACGCACTTCCAGCTCACTGCAGGAGTTGTTGTTCGACACGTCCAGTGCCTTCGCCGCCATTTTGCGCAGGCATCGCACCGAGTTGCGGCCCACCGACTCATCCCGCCGCTCGCTGCTGCTAGTGCTACTGTTGCGCGAAGACGAACCGCCAGCGCCTGCGGCGGATGAGGCAATTGATGACAAAGCGTTGCGTGGTTGCATTGGCTTGTGCGGCAGCACCTCATCCAGCCCCGCTACAAGGCTGACGGATGCGCTGCTCGGTCGACGGCTGGAGCCGTAGAGGTCGTGGCGGCTGCGGCGGTGTCGCTGGCTGCCGGAACTCTCGAACAAGTCGACATCGCCGGAGCGGCGTACCGCGTTGACGTTGTTGCTGCCACCACTGCGGTGGTGGTGGCGGGCGCCACGTGACTCGTTGTCCGTTGCAGCGTTGTTGTTGTCGTTCTGCGGGCGTCGCGGCTGCGCTCGTGGCGAGGAAAGCCTGGAGGCCGAATCGCGCAGACTGGTGAGGTTGTTTGTGCTAAGGTCTTTCCTGCGGCGGTGCCGCGGTGAGTTCTCGTTGCGCTGGAAGTATTGCGAGCCACGGGAGGAAGCGGAGGTTTGGTCGCGTGCTAAATGCCGCCGCCCCGACTCGTTTCCATCAGTGTTGTTCTCACCGTGTTGCAGCGGATTATCGTGATGGTGACTGCTGTTGTTAAGACTCTGACTGGAGAGTCCGCGGCGGCGCTCGACGCTGTTCGTGGCCGCGTTGCTCGCCGCCTCTGCTGCTGCCTTCGCCAGGAGTCCACGCGCCTTGCCGTCAAGCAAGCTCTCGCTGCTGAAACTAAAGGATCCATCGTAGCGGCTGGAGGCTGTGGAGCTGCGACCCGAGCGTTGGCGGCTGCTGTTGCTGCCGTTGTTGCTGCGCTTTCCGCTCTCGCTACGGTGTCGACGTGCCGACTCGTGCAAGGGCTGACGTGGGAGCGGCGCTGCTGCTGTTGTTCCTGCTGTTACCGTCGTTGTTGTTGTGAACGGTGTGGTTGTCTGTCCATCCTGGTTGTGCCGCAACAAGAAGTCTTTGCTGTCTGCACGGGTCGGCAGCAACCCATCGCTTCCCTGCAGGGGAACTATGGGAGTGTTAAACGAATTCCCGGGGTTACTGCCCCCACCGCCGCGATAGTTTTTATTTTCAGTACTCGACAGCGTGGGCGGTGGCGGTTGCGGCAGCAGGGAGCTGTTGTTGTGCACAGGCTTAATTCCCGCTGTGACGGCACGGCTGTTGTCGCTACGACGCGGGTTGTCGGACGAGGGGGCACCAGGTGGCGGGTGGGATGCTTTCGCACCTTTACGTTTGCTGCTGCTACTGCTACTGCTACTACTGCTGTTGCTGCTGCTGCCACTGCTCTTTTTCTGCGGCTTTCCGTCTTCGGCTTTGTCGCAGCTCCTATGGCTGCCTCCGCTGGGTCGACGCTGCGCGCGAAGGTCCACTGTGGCAGAGAGTAGCGAGGACTTGCAAAGGACATCGTGGTGACTACTGCAGCTTGTTTTTTCGTCCGCTGGGATCGTGTTGTTGCGGGCACCGTGTGTGTACGTGTGTCGATATGGATGACTGTGCGGGGTGTCATCATCATCCTCACCGTCCGATCCGGAGTCGTTGTCGCTGGACGGGGACATGGACGAGCTGTGCGCACCGTGAGAGCGACTTGTAATGTAGTTGTGGGGGGTGCGTGGATGCGCGTTGTCGGCGGATGTGGCGAATTCGTCAAAGGCAGGAGTGGGAGAGACGTTGTTGTTCATCTCTGACCGACCATTCACACCACCGACATTGTTGTTTGGTTGCATTCCTGCTGTGCCAAAAAACACACTCGGTGCGGTCGGCGCTGCTGCTCCGGCGTTAGAATTTAAAACAACCGCTGGGCTTACTGTGACACTCAAACCTTGCGCCACCGGCGGCTCCAGATGAGTCGGCAGCTGCAGATGTTGCCAGTGCCATATCGGGCCGAACATGCTCACCTGCGTTCCCGCTGCGCCGTGATCAACGCTGCCGGCAACGACTGCACCACCGTCACTAGCAGTAGTACCAGCAGACGCCACGGCAGCCACAGCGCTAGCTGCTCGGGGGTAGGAGTTGCTTGGAAAGGGGCACACCGGCCGCTGCTGTTGCTGCGTAGACAACAAAGGATTTGTTCCTGCCATCTGCAGCTGGGAGTTCATGGTGTGCTTGCTGTCGATTTGCCCTATCGGTGTCGCTTCCAATCCATCCTTTTCGGTTATCGAGCCGA
The DNA here is from genome assembly GCA_900240875.1 of Crithidia expoeki. Lineage (NCBI taxonomy): Eukaryota > Euglenozoa > Kinetoplastea > Trypanosomatida > Trypanosomatidae > Crithidia > Crithidia expoeki. The sequence continues at coordinate 230,857 of OESE01000202.1, forward strand.
TGCCGGGGGTCGGCGCGCTGCCAGGGTCGGACGGGGTTCCACTTGGTCGACCGTACAGCGTTGTCGCTGCTGGGATGCCCGGGGTGGTGACGCCGTCGCCTTTGAAGAGGCTACCAAAGGAGTCGTTAAAACTATCTGTCCGTAACTGTGAGGCAGTGGCAAGCCCGGCTGTGGCCACACTGTCGCCGGCTCTCCGCGTGGAGCCCGGCAAATTGGCGCGACGTCGCTTCATGATCTGCTCTGCACGGCTTCCGTGCATGGCATGATCGAGCTGCGGACGGTTGTTGTTGCTGTTACTGCTGGTGCTGCTGCTGCTCACACCACTGCCGATGTCGTACAGACTCGTCCCCATGCCACTCACGTCGCTGCCCGGACTTTCCGGCGATCGCAATGGCAGCTGACGACACGAAGGCTGTCGGTCCTGCGGCATTGGGTTCTCTTTGCTCAGTACACCGTTGTCTGCTGTAGTCGGACAAGAACGCTTTGTGCGATCCTTTTCCTCCAGCACTTCCGCTGCAGCCGGTGACACGGATGCACGGCGCGATGCGCTGCCGCCACCACCGTCGTTCGAGTCTCCATTTGTGTTGCGAAACAGTGTGCGGAAAAAGCTGTTCGTCCGGCTTGTTGACGCGGTGGTGTGTGTTCCTTTTGGAGGAGAAGCGATTGGCTTCTGTTCCTCCTCGCTGTGATGAATCTTGTGGCGGTCAGAGCGGTGGTAGTGTCGGTGACTGCTGCTGCGATAACTGCTGTTACTCCGGTGACTCCGGTTGCTACGCCGGCTGCCGGTGCTTTTTGCATCGTCATCGTTGCACTCGAAGCCGCCACGCGAAGAGGCAAATGCGTCCATAAAAGAGCCATAACCGCCGTTACTTATCAGCGATGGCGAGGGCACCACGCTGGGAGGCTCAGCTCTAGACTGTGAGGTAGGCTTCGGCTGCGCCTTTGTTGTCATCTTGCTCGCTTTTTGTGCGTTGAAGTCGAGTCTGCCCAGCTGCTTGTTGTCCATTCTGCGAAGTGCTTCTTTAGAGATGGGCTTGTTCAGCCCCATCAGCTGCGCCGTGTTCACCGGAACCGCCGTCATTGCGGCTGCTGCGCCTCTGGAAGACTTCGTTTTGGGAGAGGCAGCGGTCGGAGAAGTAGAGCCCAAAGTGCATTTAGTGCTCGCGCCAGGACGATTGCTAATCACATTGTTGTTGGTCTTGTTGTTACTCGTACTACTGCGACGCTCTCCCGCAGTCGCGCTGTCACGCCGCGTCGACGTCGGCGAACTCGGCGACTGCAGCGTTCGACCGCTGCTGCGACGGGACGGCGAGACGGCCGTAGCCGCGACTGTATTCCCCGCGTCGTCTTTCCTTGGTGTAGGACTGCCACAACGACTCGCATTGCTGTTGCTTTTGAGCGAGCTGTGCCGCAGCCGCAGCCGCCACCCGAGCAGGCCGTTGAATTTTTTGTCTGGTGCGCTCATCGGCAATAGCTTTTCTTCATCTTTGGTGTTCGCGTTACTATTTCTATTGCTGCTGTTGCCATTGGACCCTCCTGCCTGATTCTCCCCGTCCTTCAACACCGGGGCGCTGACAGAGATAGCAGTGAGCGGTGGTGCCTCCTTGCTATTCTCACTTGACGAGGGGCCCATCGACATGGTGGAAGCTACCGATAACCGACGACGACCCGGCGTGATGGTGGATACGGGTGCGGATGCTGCTGCAGCTACAGTTCCTTTCATCACAAATGGGGTTGTTGTAGTAGGTGAACTCATCGTTGTCTTTTCGTCTCCTGCATCTAGACTACCTCGACGTTGCTGTTGTTGCTGCTGACGTTGCGACGCCTTCGTTTGATCAGCGGCAGGTGCCGTTTCCTCCATCTCCCGCTGCAACTTGCGCCGCGAAAGCTCGTTCTGCGTCATGCGTCGACCGGTCGGGGTGCCGGATGGATACGCCTTCCTCGCAACCTCCTCTTGCTCATCCTCCTCATCGTGCCCGCCGCTGTTCCTCTCCCGTTGCTCTCTGTCATTTGTCGCGGTGAGGGAAGTGCTGCTGGATGTCCCGAGGCTGCTGTCGCTCTTGTCAAAAAAAGCGTCTGCGCCGTCGAAGTTTACGGCAGAGTTTATACGAGGTAGCAGCTGCCGACGCAGCCAGTTCGCCGACTTCATCTTACGCACGTAGGCAGAGTACTGCGTGCGCAGCAAAGGCTTGGCCTGCCCATCCACCGCTGACGGCGGTACTGCTGCTGCTGCTGCTGCTGCAGGGGCCTGCCGTTTCGCCGTTGTCTTGACGGTATTGACGTTACTGCGTGTCGCTGTGCTACTGGAAAGCGTGGAGGAGCGCCTGCTTGACGCACGGGAAGAGGTGGAGAGGAGCGACGAAGCTCTGGAGGAGCGGGAAGACAAGGACGTGCGGTCGTCGCTGTTGTCGCTCTCGGAGCTCACGGCGTCGTCATCATCACAGACCTCGTCCTCCACACCATTGTTGTTACTGCTGGAGAGAGCGGAGCGCATAGAATAATTCAGTCGACTCGAGTTGCTGCGTGTGAGGTGCACCTGCGGTGATGGCCCGCGTACTTTGTCGTTGTTGCTATTCGATCTTGGCACGACGGACATCGTATGGGCTGCGTGTGTATTTAGCTGCTCAGGGGATCGATCAAACTCTGGCTGTTGCTGAGGGGAGGTGGAAGACAGCTGGCTTGACCCGGGCGGTAAGCTGGATCGCCGTTGCTGCTGACGATCGAGCGCAGCTAGCTCTCTTTCCTTCTGCAACCGAGCAACGTGTTTCTTTAAGACAATTTTGGGGAGCTTCATGTTGACCTTGGGGAGGGGGAGGAAGGAACAATCAGGTGAGCTAAGAGAATAAATGGCTCAACGGAAGGATAGAGTGAGGGACGACTCCGTGAGACAGAGCACAACAGCAAAAAACTGCTTTAAGAGGAGACGTGCTATTCAGGTGTATTGAGCGCTTCCTCACTCACAAGCCCGTGGAGAGATATAACAGACAAATGCCTGGGTTGTCTTAGACACACACGGGCTCAACAAAGACGCAATAATAACAGAAGCACAGCACGTATTGAGTCGATGAGTTAAAACGGTGGAAAGCAAATAGACAAAGAAACCGCGGTTAATAGAAAAGGACGGTCACTTGGCCGCACGTGAAGAAGAGAGAGAGGAAGAAGTTTTACAGCGCGCTGGATCAGCTCAAAAGACAACCGTAATGCGGTGTGAAACCATGTGTTGTGGGGTGGGCGGGCGTCCCGAATAAGGGCCTTGCGTTACGTTTTCGACCACGTCAGAGGAAAATACAGTGAAGCGCTTTGGAGTAAGTAGAGAGCAAATCAAAAAAAAAAAAACACACAACAAAGGAAAACGTCAGAGGAAAAAAGAAAACACTGACGGCAGCTATGGGTGATACGTGTGGCTGTGAACGAATCTAAGGAACTGCTGTTTTCGATTGGTTCCGCGATCTCCCCTCTGTGCGGTGAGCAGAATACAGCGACGGAGGACAAACTCTGAAACAAAGATACTTAGACACACAGATGCACACAGGGGAGAAGGAGAGTATGGACGAGAGCAGATAAAAAAAAAGTAGAGCGAAGGGGAAAGGAAGGATAGGAAGCAACGGGAGTTCACGACTAGGACAAGCAGAACGCAACTCAACAGACAAAAGAGGGGAAAAACGGAAGTAAACTCAAAAGAAATCTTACGGAGGAAGTAAAAGCGCAAAACCAGAAATAAGCGCAAAGAATGGTGAAGCCGAATGTGTTACACGAAGCGGAAAGCAAGAAGACAGAAAGAAACAAAAGCAAAGGGCAATAAACAACAAAATAAATAAATATATTCGAGAAATCGGGCGTACAAGTGGATCGACAGCAAAGTAGTGTGGCCGCAAAGAGAAACAACAGGAAAGAAAAAGAGAAATATATAAGTAATACTAAGATGCAACAACACGTAGACGATTGGACCAGGCGAGGAATCTATCTGCCAGTAAGTGAGAACTCTGCAAGAGAAAGCCTTTTTGGCGCGCGCACACACACAGACATACATATAGAGGCAGGAAAGAAGATAAAAAACAAGGGGAAGAGATAGGGGTGACGGTCTTCGTACGTCTACTTATAGTTGATGAGTAACAAGAACAGCTGTTTTACTGGTAATTCAGCGTATACATGCGTAAAGAGGAGAACGGAACAGACAAGGGAATCGATAGCGGTACCGCTTGAAAAGTAAGAAAGGTGACCGTGCCGGTTTAGTTATTAGGTTGCGTCTTCTTTCTTCTTCCTCGTTGGTCTTCTTAAACCGCTTTCTGTTGATTGTGGCTCCCCTGCTGAGTTGACACTCAAGAAAGAGAAATAGAATTTTGGGTGTTTTGCGTATGTACTTCTAGCAGGGGAAAGCAGAGGAAATGCGAGGCAAAACTGTTTGAGATGTAGAAGGCGCGGTGAGAGACAAGTGTGCAAATCTCAGCGAAAGCGGAGAGATCTGACCTGTATACATGAAAGGAAGACGAAGTTAAAATAAGCTTAGGACGGCGTTTACTGCCCCGTCCCACCTTTTAAGCCGAGGCGTAGAGCGGAAATAAAAACGACTTACGATCTGATAGGGTTTGCCAGGGTGTTGGTGAGAAGAATTCTTCTGCCTGTATCGTTTTATTTGCCTGCTTCTACGTTCATGTGGGCTCTCCGCTTTCTCCTACTCACCCCAAGCGGAGTCTTATTACACACAATGAAGTGCGTGTTTATCTTTATGTGAGTGTGCGTGCAAGTCGCAAGCGTACCTTCTTCGAGGTTTGACAACACACCTCGTTACTCCCTGCGTGGTGGTGTTGAGGAGAAAAGAGAAGAGAAAGCTGAGTGGAGGGAGGAGGGATAATAATATCACGAAGGGTACAGGGCTTTCAGAGTTAGTAGCCAAGGAGAGGTCTTTTGCTTCTGACTCACGTTCAAGTCTTTTTTGGGATAAGCAAATCCCAAAACACAAAGAGAAAAACCATCGGCAGTTCGTTAAGCAGCGCCTTCAAGCGAGCACTAAGAATACGAAGCAGGCATATGCGTTTTGTGCTTTCATGGGAGAATTACTGACGGCGGTCCTTTTCTTCTGAAAGGCGCGTGGAAGCGTATTAGTAGTTAGAACCCTGATGTAAGTTGAGCATCCGACTTTCTTGAAATCCTTGCACAGTCGGAAGTATCATGACAGACACGAGCCTTAGTGCGGCTGAAAAACAGAGGTGTGTAGCTAGGGAAAAGGAATGCCGGTCAAGAGAAGAGAAAGAGCATCCAAGGTGTGACACATGGGAAAAACAGAACAAGAAAGGAGACACACAAAAAGCTTATCCACTACGAACGCGGTGATGTCACAGCTTTGGTAACGGTACCAACGACTTCGCTGCACGTACGCATGGAGGAAAAGCTGATTTACTTGCAGACATGTCTAGAAAAGTGAAGAGAAAGAGAGTAAGAAAGAGAGACGCAAACACACACACACACACACACACACACACACACGTAGAGAGAGAGAAAGGTGTGCCCGAAGAAGAAGAAGCCGGAAAGCGACAGAAAGTGACGCTAATGAAGGGGGAAAGAAGAAACCAGCAATGGGATTACTCGTATGGCACCGGAAGGCACAGTTCGTCTCCGTTTCGAGTTCAACAGGCGCACAGAAGCACCATCTCTTCCGTGAGAATTCACCCCAGCTGAATGTGTACTTAAAACATGGTCAGTAAACGACAAAAATAAACACGAACGGGTTTAGTTAAGGTAGAGAGGGATAGCCGAGTGACGTACTCTGTTCGCAAACAGCAACAACAAGCACCACCGAGAAACACGAAGTAACCATCACAAAGGGAAAAGAAGCCGACGTGGCGTCAAAGGCGAACAACAACAACAACAAAAAGGGCGTTGAGTTCGAGTGTTGTGTCTTTCTGTGTGTGTGTGTGTGTGGGTGCGCAACTACTGAGTTACTTGTCTGTTGACCGCGTAAAACTGACTTCCTCGGGTTGCCTTTTTCCGGCTCCACTGTCCTCATCGCCTCAGGTATTAGACTTCATCGGAAAGACGCGAAGAAGAGGAAAGAAAACATGACCGCTTTTCAAGTGTCATCCACGGATCTCATCTGCGGTGCGTCCTGTCGCATCTTACACTCTTGGCGCGTACTGCGGGTACTCTCTCGCCAGAAGTGGCGCCATCCGCTCCCGGATTTCCTGCGTCAGCGCCTCCGGCTTCGTCATGACGGCGTGAGCCAGGGCGTGGTGGGCCGGATCATCAAACAAGTTTTCTGCAAGCGCCTTAATGATCTTCGGCGGGTACTGCTGCGCCTTCTCCGCGTTTGCGGCGACTGTCGCCATAACTTGCGTTGTGTCCACGTGCGGGGCATCGCTCCAAGCGTCCATGTCGGTCACCATCGCCACCGTGATGTACGCCATCTCAGCCTCACGCGCGAGCTTCGCCTCGGTGCTTGTCGTCATGCCGATCAGATGCCCACCGAGCTGCTTGTTCAGCAACGATTCCGCCTTGGTGCTGAACTGTGGACCCTCCATCGTGACTATCGTACCAGTGCTGTGAATCTTGAATTTGCCCTTCCCTGCCGCCGCATCAGGAAAACACTCCTTCAGCGCCGCCACCGTGATGGTGCTCAGAGTGCGCGACATCGGATGTGCAAAGTCCACGTGGGCAACGATGCCATTGCTGAAGAAAGTTGACTTGCGGCCAACGGTTCGGTCCACGAGCTGGTCGCAGACGACGAGGTCACCGGGTGTGTAGTCGGCGTCCAGCGAACCTGCGGCATTGATGGCGATGACGTACCGCACGCCGAGCTGCTTCAGTGCGCATATGTTGGCGCGGTAGTTCACCTCCGTTGGGCTGTACTGGTGGTAAATACCGTGGCGAGGCAAAAAGGCGCAGAGAACACCGCTCACTTTTGCGACGCAGATGGGGCCGCTCGGAGTGCCGAATGGAGTGTTAATGTCGTAGTACTTCGAGTCCTCGAGGCAATCCAGCTTGTAGACGCCGGAGCCGCCGATGACAGCGATCATAACGGGTTCGGGGTGAGGGCTGGCGTACATATCGTCAAGCGTGTGCGCGTGTTAGCTTTATGTTTGGAGGTTACAGTTATTTTTTAAATCACGGCGGACAAAGCCAGCGCGAGTGAGTGTGTTTTTGAGGAAAGAGAACGGAGTCGGGGATTGTGTTACAGCTGGACTTGTGAGGCACTTGGGTTAGTGTTTAACGCGTTCGTGTGCTGGGAGAAAGTGAAAGCGTCCATTCAGTGAATACAACACAGGAAGAGAGAAGGACAAAGGGGAGGGGGGGGGGGATGAAAGTGTCGTAAAGGGCACAACAACGCAAACCAGAGGCTCGCAATCGAGGTGAAGTAGGCAGTGAAGTGATTCAGGGCAGATGCGTGTGTAGTGATCGCATTGCAATCCCGGTTGCAAATAGTCCCAAGGTATTTTATAACAGATTAATACAGCTCATTCGCAACTGGATGGACCATCATTGGAAAAAGGAAAAAACGAAAGAGAACAACGGCAACGTAACTCCACAACAGGCCTCAAATGGACAGCGTAGGAGCAAACACCATTACAGCGCGAGAGTCGCAGGGCTTTCGACCAACACCTCGAAATCTCCAAAAACGGAAGTTCAAAAAAAAAAAAAAGATTTAATTTCTGCTTTCACACACACCACACACACATATATATATATATATTATTTTTTTTATATATATATAGGTGCGTAGGTGTATCGATCTTAGCCAACTTAGAGTAGTTAAAACATTTACCCGTCAATTAAAAAAACAAAAAGACGGCGTGTGGCTGATGAGACTACAACAGCAGAAAGAGAGCGTTGCTCACAATAATCATCGCGTTTGCCGGTCCTTGTGTTACACCGAAACCGTCCTTCGCTTCGATCTTCTTGCTGAACTATTGGTGGTGGCTCGCTTTGTAATCCAGGAAACCGTCCAAGTTCTCTAACACCTCGGCCCATTGCTCCGCGTCTGACGTCACGGTCGAAAGGTGAAACTTCCGCTTCGTTTCCTTGTCCAGTTGCGCCCGTCGCTTCACGTACGCTGCCAGCTGCAGCTTCAACGCCTTCAACCCTTCCTGAACCCCGAGCGGCCAGTACACTGCGGCGTCGTAGCGCTCATCGAGGAAGAGGTCCATGAGGCTGTTGGCGGCCTCGCTGCGCACGGTGGCCGCGGCGTCCACCACCGACAGCTGCTGCATCCACAAGTGGCGCTCCGCCGGATCGGTCGGCGCATTCGTTACCACGAGCCCAGCAAAAGCGTCCATCAACTTTTTGTGGAATGTCATAGCTGGTCCGCCGTTTGCCGCCACGGCTAGGGCGAAGCGCGCTCCCGTGGCCACCGCTTCCGGCAGCTGCATCGAGGCGCAGAGAAGTCCCACCGCACCGACGCAGGCCTGCTTAAGCGCCGCACTCGCCGTCGACTCCCACGACACACGAATCAGCAAATCAACGTCGGCCGACGTCGCCTGCACGTCGTTCTGTGCCGCGAGGGAACCGCCGTGTGCCTTGCTCTGTTTTCGCTGCATCGTCCAAAGCATCTGCACTAATGACTCGAGCTGGAGCCAGACGAGCTGATGGGCACTGGCGGAATGCTGAATGATGTTCACCTGTGTGGTGCGGTCCACTTGGTGCTGCGGTTGGCCGTTGTACTGCTGCTCCGCTGCGATGGCTGCGGCGGCGTCGAGGTGCAGCTCGTACCGGTGCTGCACCGATGACATCAGTGCTCGCCACGTCAGGGCTGGATTGCCGAGGCTCACCACAGGCAGCATCAACAGTAGCGTACTCGCCACTTCCCACACGTTCACTTCAGTGGACAGCAGCACCATTTGAATTTCCGTTGCGGCTGCGTTCGACGTCGCCTCGGCACGCAGGGCCCGCTGCTGGACCTGCTGCGTGACCACGTCCACAGAGGGCGTACTCTTGCCGCTGCCCTGCTCGCTGCCCTGCGACATCCAGAGTACGTCTTTTAAGAGGAGACCGAATGCGTAGAAAAGGTTGCCGGTGTGCAGCAGAGGTGCGAGCGGGTTAGCAGCGAAGGCAGCTTCGTCATCCTGCTCCGCGCTGAGCCGCTCATCGTTCTTCTCCCCCACCACGTTCACCACTACGTGCAACAGACGGACGGCGGACTGCGTGGCACGCAGGCGATGGGTGGCTAGCGTCGTCACTGCCGCTTTCACCTCCTCGTCGCCAAACTCGCACGTATCCATCAAGATCGGCAGCAGCCCGCACCACACGTGCATGGGCAGCGAAACCTTATGCAGAGTGTCACACAGCAGCGGTAGCACCCGCTGAAGGTTTGCCGCAACCGGAGCGACATGAAGGAGCGTCCCCTGAATCGACAGGGTGGTGCGGAGGAGGTCGTACAACACGCGCTCCTTCTCTAGCGCCACGGCAGTGTGCCGAGGGCCAACAAAACCGGGCAGAGTAGTGTCGTTAAACTTTTCTTGCAACTGCACATCAACAGGAGCCTTTTCAGCGAGCCAGACGCGCAGATCTGTTGCGTCCACCGCCGTATTCAAGAAGTTACGCTGCTCGGCTGACAAAACAGAGGACGAGGAAACGGAGGGTACAGCGATACCGCCGGACTTTGGCTGTGCACCGGTGAGGACGTGTGCGAGCAACGGGTTCTCCGGGCTCAGCAGCAGTAGCACGTCTGAAGTGCAGACCGCTAACGACGCAAGCAGGCTGGAATCGCGACGTTTGTAGGCCCGCATAGCTAGCACACTCTCACTCACCGCTGCTGTTGCACAGTTATCATTACTCTCTTCCTCTGCATAGTACTGCGCAGAAGGGTGTAGAAGGGTTTCCCAGGTAGTGGTCGTCGACACTCGCAGCACCTCCACCAGCAGACACAGAGCCGCCGGATCGGAGAAGGCTGCCGCGCACGCCTCGCTTGCTTCCACACACACACCCACGAGCGCCAGCACCTCCTCTAGGTGACGCAGAAGGGTGAAGTATATATTGCGTGTATTGCCCGCACGGCGCTTCCGCTGCTGTTGCTTTAGCGCGACATCGGCCTCCGTGGATTCGCTTTGTTCATCGTCAACGTTGGCGTCGTCAATGCCGTCGCTGCCCTCGTGGTACACATCCATCCAATCTTTTGGCGTCATGCAGCGACGCGCCTCCTGTACGCGCCTCCAGTCATCTCGCACCAGCGCTGCCAAGCCCTCCGCGAAGCTCAAGCCCGAGACTGGGTCCACAACCCCGGCAATTGTCAGCGTATCCATCACCCGGTCCTGCTCGCTGTTCATCACCAGGCTACGGAGGGCATCCGCCGCGGCGATCTGCATGTACAAAATGTCTTCGTGTGTGTCCGGCGCACCGTAGTTCACCGCAGCTTTCCCGACATCTGTATCCACAGCTGCTGCTGTTGCTGTTACGTCCGCAGAGGGAGTAGTGAACAGCAGCTGCGTCAGTCGCTGCGGTACGCCCTCATGAAGAAAGGCGGCGTTGTGCTTTGCTTGTTGGGCAAAGAGGGCGATGTCGCTGCACGCATCCTCGAGAGCGGCATACTCCGTCGACTCTCGCAGCTGTTGCACGCACGGTGGCAGGGCAGACTGCCAGGACGTGGTGTTGTTTGTCACGCTAATTGTGACGTCGGCTGTCTCAGTGCTGCCGCTGTTGTTTTTCTGTCCCGTAGGGCGTTGCCGGAGGGACTTCACCGCAGCCGCCTTTTTGCGATTGTGATTCGGCTTGCCCATCTCGTCTGTGGTGCTTTTACGTTGATTGCTAACAAAAAGAGGTCGACAGTTCCCTCGATTGGGGGCTGATAGACTAATACGTTTGGGAAGCAGAGAGGTAAGGTGAAAAAGAAAGAAAGCGGAGTTGAAGCACGTGTGCTTCAGGCGGCACGCAATCGTGCGTTACCAAAACGAGAATACAAGGAATAAGAGTTCGTTTACGTTTGCCACCGTCTGCCACCCCTCATAAATATGTAGGCCTTCATCAACTTGGTGGCAATCTGCACTTGAAATCGATCAGGAAGCGAAACGGTCATTTCAATATTGCGCTAATACCTACGTTGCTGAGAGCATCATTCGAAGATGAGTGACTGATGCTTCTCTGCGTTCTGCGGTCTTTTTCCCCTTTTCTTCGAGTTGAAAGTGACGTACGCGAAGACGGGAATGAGTCAGACGGCGGGAGCAAATAGAGAAAGGTAACGCTCTAAACGAAAGGCCGGAGATGCCGCCGGGTAGACAGGGCATCGACGAGGTGCACATTCTGAAAAAAGAGGAAATAAAAATCCCGAGACCGAAATTAGGCTGCGACAAGAGACAAGGGGCACAGAACAGAGCATTCGAAAGGCAACAACAATAGTTAGCGTTCATAGGAAGTAAGAAAGGAATGAGACGCATTGATCAGCTGCGGAAAAGAGAACACCCAGTGACTAAGTCCAACGTGAATAACTCTGGGGATGTAAGACTCGATACATCCGCTATGTTAGTTGGAAAGTAGGTTCACTTGTCAATTCAAAGAAAAAAGCCTGGGTGGGGTCATCAAGACACTGACACTACTTCTTACTTGCTGAGCAGACTCGAGATTGCGGCCTTAACGGCGTCGCGGGCGAACGGGACGTAAGACAGAATGTACCACCCCAGCGCACCCAGCTGAATGATGCACATAATAATCGTCAAAACGCCGCTCTCCAGCACTACCGCGCAGACAATCGTGAGCGCCATCGTCACAATGTACACCGCCGAAGCAATCCAGCGGCTTTCGCTGCACATGCTCTTGAATTGACGCACCGGCCCGGCGAGGAAGAAGGTGCCGCCGAGAAGCGCGATGCTGCCAACTGAGAAGAGAATACCGAAAAGGGCGTACTGCATTAAGAAGACAGTCACCCAACTGAAGATGAAAAAGATCAATCCGCAACCGCTGCACGCCGCGCAGCCCTGCAAGCGCTGTTTGAAGGTAAGGGAGGGGCAAAGGCTCTCTTGACTGTCGGTGACACCTGCGGCGTTGCCGGCGTGGTCCAGTACACCACCGCTGGTGCTGACAGTAATAATAGACGAGATTTTGTCCATTCGCTGTTTTGCGTGTTGGATGGGCGAAGGATCAGGGTAAAGGAGAGTTATTGAAACAGAAAAACACCGCGTCTGAGCGAGCCCGGTGTCTACGACGAAGAAAGACTTCGTAGCACACAAACGTGTTAGTGTGCGTGAAGGGAAGTGCGGAAGTAAAGGAGGGGGGGGGGAGGCAAAGAGAAGGAGGGTATCGTCGCGAGCTTATTGTCGATGTCAAGGGCGAGAGGATAGGGGAGCTACTAGTGTAAAGGTGGAGAGGTCGAAAAGGCACGCAAACTCGATAAAATGAGGCAGTCGCCACTCCGCTTTACGCTCTACTTACAATTATTGACTCTCACCCCCGTTTCTTTGTGGTAGACAGCACTCATTTCGATCCTTACTTGTTAGAGAAGCGAGCCGGATTAAACGTTAATTGAAGGAAGAAACAAACACATTGATTCCGCCACCCTTTCAGCTGAACTTCGGCCGAGACAACTCAGCAACACGCCTACCCACTTTTGACCCGGACCACCTATGCTGCAATAAGACTTGCTACTAGGTTCTCAATGGGACAACAACACACTTCAAAGATTTACGTCCCACGTACATTGTACTTCATGAAGTAGTCCGAAAAGTCCACCTGCTCAAAGGATTCATCACGGTGGTCGTACAAGTACCGCCGGGTTTCGTAAAACAAACTCGGCTCCAGCGGCACCTCCAGAATCACCACCTCGCCCGTCTTCAGCTCCTTCTTCTTCCTTTTGGCGCTGACGCTGTTCGCTGCGTAGTACTGTTCCAGAATGCTATCGCAGCGCTCCTTGTAAGCCCGGCATGACATGCGGTGCACGGTTGCCCAATGTGCCTTCTGGCACTCCGGGGAGCAGTAGTACACTGCTTTACAGCTGCTGCAGCGTAGAAAGGGGCTGGGTGTCGTTGCGGCCAGTGTGATGCGCTTCAGGCACTGCGCGCAGACATCGCTGCAGCTGCGACTCACTGCTGGGATGAGATGCAGCATCGACGTGGACGCATCAAGGAACATCAAGTCACGCGCCTGCTCAACATTTGCGTCTGTCCAGTCGAACGTTCCAACCGCCGGTGTGGCGGTTGCAGCAGGCTTTGTGTACTGCGGCAACGCACGACGGATGTCCATTAGGGCAATCACAACGTCCTCATCCTCCTCTACGCCCTCTGTCGCGTCTGCTGCGTCACCGCGACCACTGCTCTGGTGTGTCTGCCGCGCAGCCTGCAGTTTTTCTTTCAGTGCTGCACGGCTGCTGGTGCTGCTGGTGGTGGAGCCGTTCGCTGCTGTCCTGTCGGCATAACCATTGGTCTTACTGCCGGCTTTGATGATAGCGTCAATGGCCGGCTGAAACCACGGCAGCTGCGCCAGAAACTCCAAGTTCTCCTTCGCGTAGCCGTTCAACTTCGCCTCCAGCAGCGCTGGTGCGGAGGTTGGGGCCCCTTTGTGTGTTTGGTCCAGCCGGCACAGCTCACCGAGTAGCGAAACGGTCTCCCAGCGGCACTCGTGGCAGATCGCGTTGTTGCGCTGCGCCAACATGAACGCGACATTCTTCACCAGCTTTTCGCGGCGCAACTTACCAGCTGCGGTAGCAGCAGACGCATCCGCTGCTACCGCAGCTGGTAAGTTGCTGGCTGGGTCTTCAAACAAAAAGAGCTTTACGGAAGGGTGAAAAGCGACGGTGTTGAGGGCGACAACGTTGTACGCCTTGGTGTCAAAAGCAACCTCGGTGGACGTTAGCTGGGCATAAATTTGGTCCAGGGTGATCGGGTCGGGCCGCGGCGGCGGAGGGACCTTCGGCGGCATTTTTGTCGTTGTTGTTTCGTATTCCCTTTTGCTGTGTCAGCGATCGTTGTTCTAAGTGTCAAACCAATTACACGTATAGACGGAAAGAGAGAGGGGCGTATCGTTGAAATTTGGGCAATCCTTCAAGTGTTCAAAGCAGGGTTCCACACTTAAAGTGTCTAATAGTCGATCCGTGAAAAGAGCCTTATGTGAGTGCGGTCTTCCGTGTTGACCTACTTTGGGAATGCTGCTACACACACAACAGGTCTTCTCCTCGCCTTATCGAAGCGATTCGAACGCACTTCGCTGTACAGTAGAATTTTCGGCAATGAAAAAAGATTCATCCGACCAGTATCCCAATAACAAAATTCAGGCATTGCATCATGTAAACGGAGGAGAGTCAAGCAGACAACTGACATCCTCTACACTTGCCAGACTTTGCTGTCTCTCTCTTTATCTAGGACGTAAAGCAAACAAACAAAAGAAACAGCTTAAACCACGTATCTGCTCAGCTTCTTACGCAGCTACGTAGTCGCGAAGTTGCTGCAGCCACAACTCGTATTCCGCCTGCTCGATCCAAATTGCGTACTGTCCAACAAACTCGCCCAGCTGGTCATCCACGCCGCGTTCTGCCAACCAGCTCTGGATGCCGTCTAGCACCTCTTCCTCCGTCTCATCAAGACTCGGCCCCGGGTAACCACCGAACGGGTTCGCGTAGTGTGGTCGGGTCACTCCGTCTACCTTTTCTCCTTCACCTAACGACGAATCTGCGTTGGGGGGACCGTGGTAGACCACGTTGTCAACCACCAACTCGCCATCCACCACATCGCAGCGCACTTCGATGCTGTTGTGGTAAAAGGTGTGTTCATCGAAGCCGTCTTCTTCGAGGTCGGTCTTCGCACCACCGGCACCATTTGTAGTGCTTGGACCAGCAGCGGCGCTGTCGCCTTCTGGGCGAACACGTTGGACAAAGAACGAGAAAGGAAAGTGCTCCCCGCGGACGTCGCACTCCGGGTCTAAAGAGGCGTCACGAGTAGTGAGCTGCAGGCGCAAAAAGTGTTTTTCAACAGCGCGAGGAAGGGGTGCGTTCTGAGGTTTTTGCGGCTGCTGTCGTTCCTCTTGTTCTCCGAGCTGTGAATCGTTGGCTGTATTCTGTCCTGCCGTATTCGTTGTCTTCGCTTTCATGTCGACGCTGGCAACGGAGGGGTTGTTCGACGGTGGCGGCACCCACACGCGACGGCCGTAAATGAAACTCGTCCCTTCCGTATGATGCATCGTCCATCCCACCGGCACCGGCGGCGGACCTTCCTCCTTGTCCAGTCGATACTTCTCGTCCATCATCTCTTTTTCGATGCACTTGAGAAACGATGTCTCTGGTAGCTCCACTGCGCTCGGCGGCAACGTGTCACGCAGCGACGGCGTTTGAGAGAAGTCAACAGCACTTTCGGTGTGGAAGTTGTTTGCTGTCTCTTCCCCGTTTCTCCAGGAGGCAGATGGGCCCCCATCACTGGTGTTCTCAGCGGCTTCCTGTGAGTTTGTTTTCCCGTCGTTATTAGGGTTCGTATCGGAAGGAGGGGCGGAAGCGTAGCACGCCTTTTGCATATCTAAAGCGCTCCAGCTGTAAAGACGAAGAATGCTGTGTGCGCGTATCAACGTTGAGGCTGCCTGTGCACTCAGCGTTTTCCGAGGTGCCACCGCGAAACTCAACAGAGCAAATGAATCTCTGCGGCTTGCAAAGGGGGCGGAGGCTGAAGTGGCACCCGCGCGCCTCGCGACGGCAGACCGCAGAAGCGTCCTCCGCATTTCGTCTTTTTTAGTTCTGTTTACACAGCACTCAGAGAAAGAGGGAGAGTTTTTGTTCGTGTGGAAAAGAGGTGATTAGAAGTGCGAAAACAACTGCAGGTTGGTTGATACGGAAAAACTACGCAGCAGCGGAGCTCCGACGGCAGCCGCGCACAACACGCCACAATAAAGTTGACACAAAACCCGTTAATTGGGCAGCACCACATGTACGGATCTTCGACCGAAGACTTCGGAAAATGGGGAAAGATAACGTAAGAGGAATTCAACAAGGAGCTCTCCGCTTGGTGGATTGTCTTGCATCAGTCTCCTTGACGTCGGATTGAATCATGGTTTTGTGTTTTTTGAGTTTGCAACCTCAATCGTTGCTGACAAGGTTGGGAACAAGGAGCAAACTACACAACTGCAGAGAGATAAGAGGCGTCCTCCGCCCAGCTTCGTTGTCGCTTCCGTCCAACATCCGCTACTTTCAACCGCTCTCCTTTTGCGTACAACAACAGCTTCAAAGCGGGATAGATAAAGGATCTAGACACCAGAGCTTTTGTCGGAGTGTTTGAGCGCAACGATGTCAAGAAGTGTTGCCTCAGTCGTTTTTTCCTAGTTCTTGTTGGCTTGCTAACAAGTGAAAGTACTACTGCGTGAGAGAGACAGAGAAAGGCCCCTTTCAGGGGCAAGAAAACACAAGAAGGTGGCGTTTCAACAACCAAATAATAACAATCATAATTAAAGTAACATTACGCAGCCCTCGAAAGCACACAAAACAGCAACGAAGCTCAAGATCACAAAGAACCCGAGGGGAAAAGCAAGAGGGGGGTTCACATCGTCACTGGTACACGCGTGTTCACGGGCAGTCGTACTCTTCTTTGCCAAATTTGTTTTCCTTTCCTCATTCCCTTCTTCATTTTCTAGTTTTTCTGTGGGGCCGAGGCTACTCAACTAGGCGCACTTTTCCATCTGCCGTTCTCCTGCGTACTACAATGCGGGAGAGGCGGCAGGGTGCCCCGTCTGCTACCAGCATGCTACTTGGGGAAAAAAAAATGTGCTGATTAAAAGCAATGCACTAATAGAGAATCGTAAAAAAAACGAGGGCACGACTTACTCCATGGAGAACACAGCACCACGGTTCTTCCACTCCCAGCCGTTGCGGTGCATGCGCAGCGCGTACGTGGAGAGCGAGTAAATCCAGCCCACAACACCAAGGAAGGATACACGCAGCCAGAATTTCCAGTGCAGGGGACCAAAGAAGTTCTTCAGGGCGAAGTGACCCATGCCGAACCAAATACCGGAAAAGGGGCGGTCAATGTGGCGCACCGGCGTGGTGAGCGTGAAAGGGGCCCAGGGGTCCATGTACTGCTTGCTGTTCCAGCCCTTCCAGCCTACCGGGCGAGCACGGAAGTTCGGCTCATGGTGGGGGTGCATGCGCAGCGTATTGAAGCGCAGGTACGCGCCGGCACGCTCGATGCTTGGAATCGTCGTGATGGCTTTGGCAGAGCCTTCAGCGGCGGAGCGGCGAAGAACGCTGGACAGCATTGTGGGTCGTCAAGGTGCTCTTTGCTATGTGTACCAAAACTGCAACAACAATGAAAGGAGTGGAAATTTAGTGCTTGTTCGCAAAGCGGTGGACGCTAAGGGCAAGAGAACACTAAGAACAGCGCTTCTCGTTGTTAGGTGTTAGCACAAGAACAGGGAGAAAGGGCGCGGTGGCACACAAAGGCACGAAAGAGGTTCGCATTATGTGGTGAAGAGGGGATGAGACGGCACACACAGATGAGCAAGTTGACGCGTTCACCGAACGTCTTGCTGAGCAGCGTGGCTACCTTATACAATCGCAGGCTCAGGGAGCGGCGAGCCACACAAGCGGTAAATTATCTAGGCTGAGTTGCTTCTGCCTGTTGGGGATCAAACGTTTCTTAACGCAGCACCTAGCATTAGCAAATGCAACGCGTGCTAGGTGAGCTACTAAAGCACAATGTGTGAAGGTTGCGGCAACTGCAACGTGCTCTTTTGAACTTGAGGGAAACATAGCCGTAAATCGGGAAGTGAACTACCAACAGAACCAACCTTAATCTAACACCGTTGACGGAAAGGAGAAAGAGAAAATAGAAAAACAGTAGGTGGCGCCGCTTTCTAAGGGGTACACTAAGCGGGGGAGCACCTAAGTTTGTGTTTCTACGGGAGAATCAAAAGTAAAACGACATAAACATATAGATAGATAGATAGATGGGTCGAGTTTAAACTATCTAGGATGCCTTACAGAGAAGTCAGTTCCGAAGAAAAAGCCAAAATGCAGTTCTTCAATGTAGTAAAGTCTAAAACACTTGTACTTTACGGTGATTCCAATTCCCAAAATGAACGCGTTGTGGAACAGAAATAATAATAAGGAAAGAAAAGAGAAAGGCGATGCGGCAACACGAAAGAAACATCGGCAAATGCGACCGTGGGTTGGTTCTAACAAATACAGAACGTCAGTTTACAAAAAAAAAGAAACGTCACTTGCCGCATTTCTTTGTATTCGCTTGCAACAGCAACTCACCGCTACAGTTGCTGATAGCGCTTCCAGTTCTGCCGGCTGCGGGAGCTGTCAATGAGCAAGTGCAGCTGTGCCGCAGACATGCGCACCTCGGCGACGTCACTTACTGTTGCCGCTACGGCGCTGCTAGTTTGACCCATGCTGCAGTTGCTGGGTGACTCGCAAGAAGAGAACATCGATGGCGAGGCGTAGCTCGTCGTAGCATCACCGTCGCACTCGACATTTTCTTTTATTAACAGCTGTTGCTGTTGTTGACGCTCGCGGTGACGCTGCACGAGTGCAGCCGCCTGCTCCGCGGCGAGTTCCTTCGCCCGCCGCAGAGCTGCCAGGGGAGGGGGCGGTGCCGGCACCGGCGCGTTTTCTACTGTTTGTTCCGTTAATCGTTCGTAATAGCTTTCTTCGCACACCGGTGAGTACTCCCGCACCACCACCTTCACACTCCCTACTCCACCACTTGCGGCGTTCTCTTGTTTGTGCCGGTAAACACGATCTTCGCTGCCGCTGTAGCCGCGTATATCGGTGTAGCTCGTTACACTGCGCTGCCGCTGTTGCGGTTGATCATGCTGCTCTGATGGCGCATTCCCGTGTAAGTCGGAGGGGGCAGTAGCGCCATCTCTGCCCGTGCGTTGTCGTTGACATGACCGACTGGTGTGCAGCGAGGTGGACGAACGACGTTGAACATCCTTGCTGTGCTGCCGTTGCTTGCGACTCAGCACAGCGCCTCCATTAGTCGTAAATGAAATTGAATTCTCATTTGCGTCGTTCACACTACGCAGCTGCAGGCCAGCGCCCTTTTTTAAACCATCTCGCGCAAGCGGCGACTCAGGAGCCGGCGACAAAGGCGAAGGCAAAGTTGCAGTTTGACGCCGACGGCTGTTCATATGAACATCTGCGCCAACTCCCGTAACGTTTGATGGACACATGTTCTCATCCACTCGTGGCACGACCTGTATCAATGTCTGCGTCAGCGTTGGCGCATTCGGAGTTGGGGAAGGACTGCGCTGCTCGTGCTGAATTGGCTTCTCATGTGAACCGAGATCCAGGCATCGCGACGGGGACGGTGTTTTGGAAGATGAGACGTGACTGCGGGATCGACGCACCAGCACCACCACTTCAGTGTTATTGTTGTCGTTGTCAACATCGCGCTCCACTTTCTCCTTTTCAGTTGACGTGACGTGCTGTTCGTCTTTAACGTGAGCAGGCAAGGGTGAATCAGCACCCCTGTAATCGACATCTGTGGCTTCACCCTCCGGGTGCTGTATGGTTGGATTATTCAAAGATGGTCGCTTGCAAATCCAAACGGAGACCTCCTCAGCAGACTGCACGATGATGCTGGCCGACTCGGCCGCCTTTTCCTTTGCGTCGCTGTCCGGCCGACGTGCGACACGCTTCTCCATCATCTGCTCTGTATTAGGACTCGAACATGACCGCTGCTGCTGACGCTCATTGGCTACCGTCGACAGCAGCGTACCAAACAGCGCCAGCTCCCGTTGATTCATGCGCTGAAACTCTTGTAGAAACTGTTTGCTCTCTTTCATCATAATCATCGACGACTGGTCCGCGCTGACCGTATTCTCACTGCTGTTATTGTCGTGACGGGTCAGTGCGCTCCATGTGGTACCTGTATTCGTTGAGGGGCACACGCGACGAGTCGCCGTTCTCGATGGCCTTGTAGGAGATCCTGCCGCAGTGACTGGGGCTTTTGACGAGGTCACCGTAGAGACAACTGGCCGTGTCCGGAGCGTGTGCGTCCTGACGCTGATTGTCGGTCGCGCACCACCACTGCCCGTGGGGCCTGCTGTACATCGTGAGAGGCCACCAGACACCGCACTTCCAGCACGACCAGCACGACTCCTGCTGCTGCTATTACGATCGTCAAGCCGGCTCGGCTCACGTGGGGCTACTGCTACTGCGGTGGGGCGAACTATAGACGCAGATGGAGCACGGCTCACCTTGGGTGATCCACTCTCCACCCGTCCGCTGCTCAGCACCGCAGCCGACGACGATGACGACAGCACGGTGCGTGTGGCACTGGCGGCCCGCGTCCGAGCTGTGCAGTTGCGTGCCGCTGCTGCCGCTGTACCTGTTGAAGCGTTACCCGTTGGATGAGAAGAGCCAAGAAGGGCAGCCGAAGCTGTGTTGCTGCGGCCGCTACCACTGACCGCGTTCAGATGGGGCGTCGCGTTGGAAGAGGGTGAGAATCGGATAGCTTTAGGGACAGCAGCGGAGTCGTTTCTTCCTGCTGCTGCTCCTGTTGACGCTGCATTTCCGGAAGCTGCTTGCCGCCGTGTGGGCGCGGAGTTGCTGCGCGGAGCCCGACACGCTGGTTTACGTGCGACAGTGGAAGAGTTGGAGGAGAGAACAGAATTGCGGTCCGCACCAGCAGCAGCTGAGGTTCTCGTGGCAGCTCTGCTTGCCTCACCGCCGCGTGTTGTGTAGAAAGTAAAGGTACCAGAAGGTATGCGTTCATGCGGCTGTGGTGCTGCAGACGTCGTCGTATCAGCAGTTGCACTCACAACGGTACGCAACGCACCATTCGTCGACGACGAACGCTTCTTGAAAGGAGAGGAGGGTGTTCCCCCCGCGGTTGTGGATGTGTGCTGTTGCAATGTGCCGGATGCGGACGGTGTACGTCGATAAGCCCCGTCCACTCTCCTTGTCGTTTTTGTTGGTGCCGCTGGAGTCGTCGCTGAGGAGGTGCGAACCAACCGCAGCTTCTGCGTGAGCTGGAGGCGACTATGCGCTGCCGCTGCACCGGGCAGCTGCGAGGCCGCCATCGACGTGCTGGACGGCGCGTTGTTACGATAAAGGCCGCTGGGTCGCGCAAGATGCACCTGCGGAGGTGGCAGTAGCCGCTGTTGATGAGACTGCAAGGACGGGACAACATTCGTTGCTGATGCTCCTGTAGATGGAGATGGACGCCGTAGCATCAGCAGCTGTTCCGCTGCGAAAGGCGAAGGACCCGCCGGGCCAGTGCGGAGACTTGGTGCCGGCTGCACGAGCTTATTGTTGCCGCTGCTGGCGGAGCTGCTCCGGCGCTCCTGCAAGTGCGAGGTGGTATTGGCTGGCGAGTGAATTGCGGTGATGTGACGGTGGGCGACGGGGGAGGAAATAGATCGGTACCGCTGCTGATGCTGTAGTACGCCGGGTGGGGTACAGGCAGCTGCAGTGGGGGCGGTGTAGAGAGTCGTCACCGACGCCTCCTTCTTGATTTGCTGTTGCTGGCGCTGCGAATGCATCTCAACGCCTTTCACATCCACGACACCGGGTACCTTTTGATCTGAGGGCGGAGATGCAGGGGACACGCTCAAAAACCCAGACTTTTCCTCTGATCTGATGACGTTGCTGCTCTCCAGCTCGGTGGTGCTGCTAGTGCGGGTTTGATTCGTCAAGACGCACGAAAAAGTTGAGTTGTCGCGGCGCTGGTGGCTGAACGAGTTTGTGTTGATTTCTGCTGCTTTGTCAAAAGTTGTTTTAGGGACAGCTACTGCAGCTGTTGCTGCCGTTGCTACGGGGGAGGGGGACGTCGGTGCGGAGTTGTACCGCACAAACTCTGGTGTAGAAGCCGAGCTTCGCCGCAGTTCGGCTTGCCGCACAGAAGTGGGTGCCGCTGCTGATGCGGTTGGATTTCCAGGACTCGCACTCAACACCGGCGCTTTGAGAAGTGTAGCACACGGCATCATACCTCTATTTGTGTTCGCGAGATGCGCGTGCGCTCGCTGAGTAGACAACAGCGTAGCAGGTAATGTGCGCGACGACAGTTGCTGCTGGGATGGGGGCTGGGGAGCGGAGCAGGAGCGCGAGGAGGTACGGGTGTTGCTGCGCGTCTGCGCACTCTCGTAGCTGAGGCGACGGCACGTTGACACAGGGGGCGACGGTGACTTTGTTGGTGGAGGAGACGCTGTCTGAGTAATGCGCTCCTGCTGCTCGAGGTCACGAGTCCCCACTGCAGCGTCGATGGCAGCTGGGGATTCCATGCCCTTTTCCCTTTCGAGCACAGAGAGGTAGTGTGGTAATAGAGAAAGCGCTTATTATTATTATTATTAGCCCTTCTCGTTCAAATCTAACAGGGGAATAAACGTGTAAGGGCTCTTATGAGACAGTGACTTTCGGTAGCCTCAATCTAAGAGCTGAACCAGCGAAAATACGAGGGGAAAACGGTCCCAATGAAAGTGATTTTAAGGAGTAGAGGTGCCTGTTTTGATGGGATGCTTGAATCCAGTTAAAGGAAAACAAAAGGTGCAGAGTGTTGTAGAGGAGGTGTTAGATGTCGGAGAGTTAGGGCGCGGCTTAGATGTCCGGAGCAGAAGGAAAAAGAGTATTTGGAAAGTAATCAGTCGTTACAAAGTGGTATTACAAAACACGTCCAGCTTTCAGATTTACTACGTTACGTGGTGGTTACTATCAAACAATCATCACGAAACGATGACTGCAGTAGTTTAAAGGGGTGGGGGGGGGAGGATCCAAAGTATAGTAGAAGTAGGAATTGAAAAGGGACGCAGAATGAACTGCGGTCATTGGGTTAAAACGTCAGGGCTGCCGCTTATCCCAAAAGCAGTATCCGTTGTGTTCTCCTGTACTAATCCACACAGATTTTATTGTGCCCAGGCTATGCCAAGTCTGACGTGCACTGTAATTACAGTTGAAAGGACTCGTTTATAATTAGCACTAAAAAACGAGGGAATCCCATCAGCTGCACAAGAGTATTAATTAAACGGCTGCTGTGGAAAGCAAAATGGAACGTGGCGCAAATAAACCAGACAAGGTTCGGCAACCTAAAAAAACCCGAAAGCAGATCCGTGTAGTTCACGATAAGTTGCATATTGAGCAGTTCGGAGAATGAGATGATTGACAATCAAGTGGGAGTACATATCAAAGATAATTGCGCCATGCATCCGAAGGCAATTTGCGCTCTCGATGAGCGGGAGGGAGGAGAGAGAAAGAAGAATCGTACGGATCGCTGCAAATGGTCAGCTCTTCTTCTTAAAAAAAAAAAAAGTAATACCAGAACGCACACACACACACACATGCACGAAAAGCAACAATATCTAGGAGTCCAACGAAAGACCTACCTATTTCCCGCCCTACTGCGGCAGTTCAGCCCTCGATCGGATTGAAGTCATCTGGCTCATAACATGTCTCATGCGAGCTGGTTGCACGGACGCCTTCCAGTGTTGTAGGCACGTTGTCGAACAGATGTTGTGTCCAGTCAGGTGACTTCGCACGTGGCGAGACACCCAGCGAATCCGCGCGCGCGCGGCGGTGTGAGCAGCTGCGGTTGTTGCTACATTCTTTACCGTAATGCAAAGTGAGCCGCACCGGCGTGCTCGGGAGAGGGTGTTCGTTGTGCGCGGCGGAATCGGCCGTAAAAGGGTTGACTACCGCCAGCACGGAAGAAGTTACAGTAGATCGTGTGATGCTCGTGGCAGCGGTTGAAGAAGATCGGTTGGAGAGCAAACAGTCTTCGTGATTGCCCTCCTCCGTTCCATTCTCAGTTGCGCGGCCGACGTCATTCCATGGAAGGTCATCGTGTCGTGCATTGCCTTCCCGGAAGGCTTGCATCGAGGAAGGGCTCACGGTAATGCTGCGCAACGAGCGTGCATCACTCGGAGAGGATAAGTGCGATTCCAGCAGATTTAGTTGCTGCGTCTGCATTTGCACGTATTGCTGCAGCGCGACGGGGTGTACAGAGGGCAGGAGCTTACAAGTGGACGGTTCAACAGCAGCGTCTAGCGGCACAAAACCGCAACGTGCGAGAAACGTCTGCAATGATATTTTGCTGAATGCCCGGCTGTAGGGTGGCGGCCAGCAGAACTGTGGTAGCGATGACGGCGTTAAAGGAGGAGGCGCGACATCGGAGTAGGGCGACGGCGAATTGAAAGCGCTTTTGATCACCTCTGCAGCATTCACGGAGGCGTCTGCTCCAGTTGATGTTGTTGCTGGTGGAGTTGAGGTGAGGGCATCTTCGTTTCCTTCTTGTCCTCGCTGCTGGAGTCGCAGGGAAGAGAGTCGAAGACGCAAAAGCAGGTTTTGACGCTCTATCTCTGCTAATCGCGCCTGTGCTGCTTCCCGGGCTAGCCGCTCCTCGGTCAACGCCACCGCGTAGTCTGACGTGGGGTGGTAGGACCGTTGTTGGAGCTGTTGCTGTTCCGGCTGGGGTGACGGCGGAGACGCAAAGGGCGGGGGTGCCGGCTGGATCCCAGAGTGCGACAGCATCAGCGTCGATGATGCGGCGTCGCCCGCTGGGTAACTGCGCTGAAATGACGCAGGTGAGTGTAAGAAGTGCTGTGTTTGCGTCGGTTGGCCGTCGGTGAGGGTGCTGAGGCACGGGGAATAAGCCTCGGCCATCGAGCTCTCTGAAACAAAAACACCGCTGCTACTGGGGGTGTTGCGGCGGCGCGAATCTACATTTTGGTCCCGCTGTTGTTGTAAGTAGAGCTGCTCTTGCTGCTGTTCTCTGCTGGCGCAGCATTTGTTGCGGAGAGAGTTCTGTAGGGAGTGAAAGAATGCAGGCACGCCTTCCACACCCGCTACTGCTGTAGGGGCGGTGAAAGGTGGCAGTGCTTGTGAGTTGGGTGTGTTGCTCGGTGGATGTACCTGTTGCTGAAGAGGTCGTTGGGCGAAGGTAAAGCCTACCCCGGCCGCCGCCGCCGCGGCCACCAGGCGGCGCTGCATCTCCGTCTGTCGCTCCACGAGAGAATAGGAAGGTGACAATAACATACCCATCGGCGAACTCTGCCAGAACTCCAATGGTGAAGATTGAAATGGGGTGACAGGCGATGTGAGGGGTGCGGAAGCGTCTTCTTGGTTTGGAACTTTCACATTTTGATCCCCATTGCTCAAATTTGCGGACACTGCTCCTGCTGGTATTGCTGATGATGAAGGCGGGGACGGCGGACGCGGTGACGGTACCCACCACGCCGATTTTTCCAACTGCTCTGTAATTGCAGTGCTCGTCGTTGCGCTTGCGACACAAGCGGTACATTCCTTGTTACCCAGCGATCCCATGCTGCTGTTGTTGCTATCCCCATTTCGCATGTTCCCTACATCATTCGTCAGCGAGGTGGATAACGTAACCACTGTTGGCTGTAAAGTAGCCTCACTAACCACGGTACTTTGCTGCTGCTGCTGTTCCCCTCCTGCGCCTGCTGCCGCGCTCGTATTTGCGCGTAAACCACCAAGCCAGCTGCTGGCAAAGTACCCGAGCTGGTCCTCAACCCACGATGTGTAGGCCGCCATCTGCCGCATGCGATCCTGCATTCGCGACGCGTCGCCAGTTAGCTGGTGCAACTTCGATTCTACCGCCGCCAACGCCGCCTTTTGCTCTTTCCTGTACTTCTCCAACAACCCTGCAGTTGATCTGTTGACGGCGCTGCCGTTGTCAGCGTCCACCAACGTCACCAACTCTTTCCGCCTCGCCTTGTTCTTCACTGCCTTGGACAAACTCGCAAAGCGCAGCGTCGACATTGTCTCCGAGGCGTCGCGGTAGTCGGGCGAGATGTTGCACAGCAGAAAGGTTATTGCGTTCCCGCCGAGGCTGTTCTGCAAGATGCGGGTGAGCTTGCTGTCACGGTACGGGATATGTGCATCGTTATTACCATCCTTCGTTCCTGCACCTGCACCGGATGATGCCGAAGCCGAGGCACTTAACAGTCTCATGACGTTGCCCAGTGCGGAGAGGGATAGGTTGATATTCTGCGCCTCCTTTAAACGCAAACCGTGCGCACCGGTGTGGCTCACCCGTTCTGACCCCGCCAGATCCACCAACGTCAGTGTCGATCGCTGCACATCAAAAAGCAGTTTCTCACTCTTCTTGCCATTCGTTGCAGCGCTGTTACTACCCGATTCCTCATCCGCGCTCTTCTCACTACACCGGCGCCACTGTCGCTGTTCCACCTTCACAAAGAAGAAGGTGTGCGCGCGGCTACTGTCGCTGTTCAGCTCGGTGCTCGCCATCTGCCGATGGTGCAGCGCCAGTCGTACCGCCTGCATGCCCTCGTGCAGGTCGTGAATCGGATGTTCACGCAGGCCTTCAATGTAGATCTCCTCTTCGGTGTCGCGTACGTGCCCACGCTGCCGTGTGGCTGAGCGCGATCTCGTCGATGCGGCACGCGAACTGCTATTCTTTGTGGCAAGCTCGGAGGCCGGTTGGGGGTTTACATTAAGTGTTGATGGCTGCCCTTGCCGAATGGTAAGCTGACTTCCGCTGCTGTTGTTGTTGTACGCATGGGTACTGTTCAGTGTCAAAGTGTGAGTGCTGGACCGGGTAACCGGTGAGCTGCCAGCGTTAACACCACTGCTGTTTCTAGTCGTCTTCGATTGCATCTTCTGCAGAGGGGAGGGTGACTTTGAGGTCGTAATTACGGCGCTTGGCAACCGATGCGAGACGCGGGTCTGCATTAAGGAGGTTGTAGTTGCAGCAGCGTTTGTTGTCGTAGACTTCACTTTGTTGTTGCTTCTTGCCTTTGCACCAACCACCACCACCACCTGTTTCTTGCCGAGATCGTTGGTATTTGTTGCATTACCTCCGCCGTTGTTGTTGTTGTTGGGACTATTACTGTGGTGCTGCGGTGGGGATGGCGAAACGGAGGTGAGCTGACCAATTGTCATCCGACCTCGCGCAGTGTTGCCTTCCGAGCTTGCGGCGAAAGCGTTCGTGGTAGGTCGAGACGGGTCCGGCTCTTTGTCGACAGTGCTGTCTTCATTGTCTACGTCGCGCTGACACGGCGGTAGTTCCAGTGCGTGCTGGGTGATGTCTGGGTTGCCTGTCCGCACACCACTGCCGCTGTGGCGGCTGCTGGCGTCCTCGTTGTCTGTCGCCTCTACCCGGTCCGTTTCTTCTTCGTCATCCTCACCGGAGTTTTCAGTATCGATATCGCTATTAGCCTCATCGTCATCAGATGATGACACGGCGTTTAGCACGTCCAAATCCTCCGCATTCCAGCAGCGTGTTCCCTCCATGCTTGTCTTGCCCGCACTGTTGTGGGATCTGAAGAGACCCGGGTAAGTCGGTAAGCTGGTGAGTGGGGCGGAGCCAAAGGCCGACGGCGACGTCGCCACATCGCTCTTCTTCGGTGAAGCAGAGTTGACCATTTGATTTCTGACGTTGTGGGCGGTGTTGTTACGGCCATTCGAGGCCTTAGAAAGAGTCATCGGCGGCTTCGTCTCCTCCTCCCCCTCCTCCCCTGCTTCACCATCCGTCCCTCTCCTGGTTACTGCGGCAGAGGTGCTGGTATTCCTCTTTTTCTTCGACGGCTTCTTGTCCAAGGCGTTGGGCAGCAGGTCACGCAGCTCCTCGTTGTACAGCTCCAGCGCGCTAAATGTGACATCCCACGACGCCAGTGATCCACTCTGATTGCTGTTGTCACTGGCAAGCCGTCGAGCCTCTAATCCAGTGAACAGCGCCTGTAGCATGCGCGGGAGCAACCCAACCTCCGACCCAATACGCACGTGTTCTTGTGGCGCTCTTTCCCTGGTTGTGGTTGTGGTGCCTCGCGAAGCTGACAACTCCACCACCGAAGAGATCGACGTTCCCAGGCTCTGCACTGAGGAATTAATTGTAGGCGTGGTCCAGCGCAGAGCTTTTTTATCAAGTTTGCCTCCCTTCGGCCCTACAATAGTGTAAGTCTTGCCGCTGCCACTCTGACCGTAACACATGACGGTGCCGTGGTAGCCGGCCAGCACCCGCTTCACCGCACACTGGCCGATTTGCTCCATGACGTCGCGCTGTGCCACGTGCTCATCAAAAATGTGATCGAAGAAGAAGCGCAGGGTGCAGGTGCGCTTGCCGGCCGCCGTCTCAGCTTTATCCACCGTAGCACCATTTGCACCAGCAGTACCGACAGCGCTCGACGCAGATGCCAACGGTGTGCCTGTGTTGTTCTTTTCGCTGCCCAACACACTCGCGGGTACCACGGTGCTGCAGTCGACAAAGCCGCGTCGGGAATCGGCACGCACGCAGCTCACCACATCTTTTCC
The DNA here is from genome assembly GCA_900240875.1 of Crithidia expoeki. Lineage (NCBI taxonomy): Eukaryota > Euglenozoa > Kinetoplastea > Trypanosomatida > Trypanosomatidae > Crithidia > Crithidia expoeki. Next base: position 258,974 of record OESE01000202.1, read on the forward strand.
AGATGTTCCAGCGGGTGTTGCCGGTACGCCGCCCCTCGGCCCTCCACCGGTCTCCTTGCAGGGCCTAAGGCGGACTGCTACAAAAACGTTGACGTCCCCCTCCTTTGGTGCTGCGGAAGTGGGGGCGGGGGCTGCCGCTGGCGACCTTGCCTTTTCGTTTGCGCTTTCCTTCATTTCTCCAAGGTTCTCAGAAGAAGGAGGAATTGCTGCCTTCACGGGGCTCTTAGTGGTTTTAAGGTTAGCACTAGATTTCCTAGCTTTTACGGATTCCGTTTCCTCTTCTTGCGGGGGCGTCGTGGTATCCAGTGTCACGAGTTGAGCCGCACTTATGTTCTCAGAGTCGTTACCGCCAACTTCGGTAACGTCCTCCGCAACTGCGCCAGCTGCTTTCTCCACACGTTCAGCAGTCAGCTCCTCCGACCCACACTGTGCACTCTCGGGCTTCGACGGGGAGTCGTAGCTCCGCAACGCCTGCGGCTGCATCAGGCTCGGCACCAGTGTGATCTTTTCTGGGAAGCACCCCATCGTTATGACTGAGCTGGGAGCGTTGTTACCACGTTTTGTAGTGTTGGTCTCGTGATGTGATACTACCGACGTCGGCTCAGGCGCGGTGGCGTTTCGTGTGCAGCTCACACTCATCTCGTTGTTCGGTTTCGTGGACTGTCGCGTCACCACTGGTTCGGGCACGATGTTGCGCTGGCGGAACAGCTCGTGTGGGTCGGCATTCACGCGCTCCCAGTCCACGCCCTCGCTTAACGTGCCGAGATCAGAGGTGCACGCCGCGTCCTGCGGGCTCTCTAGACTTTGGTAAGACATTTGACGTGAGCCTATCGCCGGCAGCTCCGGAGACGCACTCGGACCATTCATGCTTTCAAAACCACAACACGTGCCACCCATATTGCCTACGTTGCCGTTGTTTGTATCTACACGGGGACTTGTATGAATCACTGAGCGCGTCGGAGCAGGAGCTGTTGCTCTTGCGGGTCGACTTGCCATTACGACTGTGATGGGGACTGTCGTTGCGGTTTTTGATATGGTCGAGTTCAATGAGGGATTCTTTGTACTCGCGTTTTCATTGTAATGCGACGGTGGGGGAGGCATTGCTTTGACGGAGGGCCGAGACACGGTATTCACACCTTCTTCAGCACTATCATTGTCGGCGCTGTAGTGCTTACTGTTCCTTTCCGTGGCTGTGCTCTTGTGCGGCTGTTCTTGCGAGGGTCGTCGGTGCACACTGATAGAGGTACTCAAGGTGGAGAGAGACAGCTCGCCAGGCTCCGGTGCCACGTCGTTGCGTGGATTGGCAGCGAACAGGAGTAAAGACCGCGGCCGGGCGATGTTGAAACAATTGCTTCCACTACCAGTGGTACCTCTTCCTCCACCATCACCACCAGAGTTCCGTACGGAGTGAGAAAAAGACGGCGACTGCACACCAAGGTTGCCTTGTGGGCTTTCACCAGCAAAGGAACTGGGCTCCGTTTGCCGTGAGGGCTTGCTCTGCGCTGACATGGGCAGCACGAAGACGGACGAGGATGAATCGCTGCAGCTTTCGTCGTCTGCTTGGGTGGAGGTGGCGGAGAGCAGGACCACGTTTGACGGTCGGCGCCGCCTATTTATATACGTGATCTTTTTCTTCGCGTCAGAGGACAGCGGCATCCGGAGTTTCTGGTGTTCTCTTTAGTTGCGAAACGACGATCTTGAGAGTCAAGAGGTCGCAGCGTACAAGCAAAGAGACCCACGTAAACCTACAGATGAGAGGAAAACCACGCTTCGGCTCCTGCCGTTGGCGGGGGGGGGGGGGAGGGCTTTTAGCTTAACGGAAGGAGCAACAGGACACAAGAGCAGCAAAAAGTCTTTCACTTCGAACTCTAAATAAAATTATAGGAAACACACCCAGGTGCTTTAAGGCTAATAGGTAGAGGTATTTATACGCAAGCAGGCTCACCAATGGTGAAGAGAAGGCGTAGCAGTGTAGAACGGGAAAAAACAACAAAGAACGGAAGGAGAGTAGAAGTACAGAGACAACGAGGAGAACAGAAAGACGGGAAACGCGCTTACAAAGTAAAAGAACGAACGAAAAACGAAGAGGAGTGACCAATATAAAGGTGTGCAGCCGTGACGCGAGACAAGAGGTGCAAGGAGTAAACCAGACACAAAAGCAAATGGGGAAGAGAAAGGGGGAGGGGGAGCAAAAAAAAAAAAAAAACGAGCTGGGAAAGAGAAAAGAAGTGTCTGCCCAGGAGCCGTAGGGAATAGAAGACAATGTTCTCCGTGCACGCGAGGGTCTCCTCCGTCCACCTCTTCTTTTCTGGTAACTCCGCTACAATATAAATTGTTAACTAATAATAAAGAAAAGAAAAAAAAAGAGTGCAGAAACAACAAAGAAAAAAAGTTTGGAAAGGTGGTGAAGAGGCGGGCACGAACGACCGGTTAGAAATGCAAAACGCGGATGTAGACTATACAAGAGTCTTTAGGAAGTGGAAATCACCGAGCAAACGACAACCAACGACGACAAAAATCAGGTTTTAAGTGGAGACAATAAGTAGAAGACGAATCCACAACCCAGACACGAGAATCAAATGCTAAGTCTTTCTTTTTTTTTTTTCGAGTTTTATTTTTCGTGCGGCGTAACACCACGAAGTTGGGTGGTGCGGAAAAAAAACTATACACGAGGAAGTACCTTGCTCTTTTTTAACTTCAGTACGTACGTCCAAAAAGAGAACGTAGAGGAGCGCCTAGGTGGGATTGGGATGGAGAATCTGACGCCGTAGCTTTTCTCCTACGTGGTAGTCGACACTGAAAAAGGAGTGTTGAGGAAGATGGAAGAAAAAGAAAAACGTTGAGAAACAGTAGACGCCGTTTGAAAAGGAAGTCGAAGCACCAACGGGGGAGCTGTAAAGAAAAAAAAAACAATAGTACGGGTCCGAACGAAGGAAAGCTGCTTGGCAGGGCCTTATTTGTCTTTCTTTCTCGGTTCTTCGCGGCTGAAGTGGTACAGAAGGTGAATTGCGTAGGGTGTAATTTACGTTGGTTGGAAAGCGAAATAAGACGGAAAAGGCGAGAGAGGGTAAAACAGAAGAGACACGGCTGAGTTTACTATTCATGCGCTTACTGATGTCGCGAATTGCGCTCTATCAGTTGTTTGCCTGTTTCCCCGACCGCCAACAAGGCGCCGAGCTTGCGGCCTCAAAGGACGCACAGTTTCAACCATCGTTCCTTTTAAATGCGAAAGCAACGCTTTACGTCACTCCAAAGACGTATTATCAATGCTCAGTTTGCGTCTAGCGCAGCAAGACGTGTCGTCGTCAGTAAAACAAAAAAAAAATGATGTAAAATTGCGGTGGCCATAGACTAGCGGCGCAACTGTTTTTTTTTTTCCTTGAGTTGTGTTTTCCTTGAGTTCAAGTTAGGCAACCACTTTCTGTCTGATGTGGTGAGGCGTTACACGTTTCTTGGATTTAATCAAATGGAAAAGAAATCCACGGAGGAGACAGAGGCACGCTTGCAAGGCCGAGGAAGCTCGATGCACAACTTAAAACGAGGCCTTTCTCTCCTTTTGTTTTCTTCACGTCACGCAAGCAAGGCTTTTGTAAATATAGGTGTACACGGAAGCTCGTAGAGGCAAGTACGAGGGATAATTACTTCAATCTACGCGTAGGCCATTCGATCATAAGTAGAGTCATGCGGCAGGGAAACGAAAACTAAAAGAACTATACACGGACGACCCACCTAAGCGTCTTCAAGCCAGAAAGCAAGTCAAACACTTAAGGGAAGGGGAAAAACGGTCGAATGACACAAAACACAAGTAAGAATGCCACTTTTAATGGCTTAAGAATTCGTGGAGACGGTTGCAGTGGGTCGCGCCTTCTTTCCAGTCACTCGCGTCTGCTCCGGATCGAAGCCCCTCTCCTTCGACTTGTACGTCGCCCAGGTCGGCGTCACAGCAGCGTAGTCGAGCGAGGTAAAATCACTACGACCCGACTCCACCAACTCATAGAACTTCTCATAGTTGATCCACGTGTGCCAGTGATCGTCAAAGAAGAACTTGTCCAGCGCAATCAACACACAGCAGCTGTGCTCGTGCTCGCAAGCGATGTGGTACGGCCGATCGCGCTCCTCGGGCGGGATGACAATGGCGTCCTCCTTCACCGCAGCATTATTCTTACCCTCCTCTTCTTCACTCATGATGAAGTCGGGCACACAACTGTTGTTGTGGTTGTGTTTCTTTGGTGCCGTATGCATCTGCGGCGTCGTGTACTGTGGATTGCGTCGCGACATCTCCTCACAGAGGGCCTTGCAGAACCCAATCACCTCGTCATGACGTGGCACGTTTTCCTTCATCGTCAGTGTGCTACTCGTGCTCGTGCCACAGTAGGTGACCCCCTTCACTTCAATAAAGTCAGGCTGGCCCATGTCAACGAGATCGGCGTACGCCTTCACGTTCTCGGTGTTGTATTGGTTTACCAAAGTTAAGCGGAAGACGGTGCGCTGCCGCTTCTTCGCGAGCTCTTTCACACAGCTCAGGCAACGATTCCAGTAGTCCTCGAAGAGTGGCCTGTCAATGCGCTTCAGCTCCTCGGGTGTGGGAGCGTCAATGGACAGGTACAGCTGCACAACTGGCTTCAAGTCCCGCAGCTGCTCCGGGAACTGCGCATTTGTCACCATAAAAGATGAAATGTGGTTCTCGTGAAGCAAATCACAGAAGCCGTTGATCTGCGGGTACATAATAGGCTCTCCGACAAGAGAAAGGGCGCAGTGGCGGATCTGCATCGCGGTGGCGAGCCGTTCTGGTGTGACACCCGGCACACCGCGCATCTGCTTAACCATCTGATAGTGTGCTGCCATACCCTGCGCGATCAGCAGCTCAGGTGGGTCCTGCTTCCACCGGAAATGCCGCGAGATCGGGTTGGTGTGGTGGCGCCAGCAGAAAACGCACTTGTTCGCGCAGGCGAGACTTGGCGTCATTTCCATACACTGCGAGGAGTTGATGTCGTAGAAGGTGTGCTTGTAGCACCCGCCACGGCCGCGCAGCATCGACTTTGTCCAGCGGCACAGCTTCACACCAGAGTGAGTGCCGATGAGGCGGTAGCCCTGCTTCTCGAGGTTTTGCCGCAGCTTTGGGTAGAGCAGCTCGGGAAGTTCGTTCGGGTCTTTCGAAGCGTCAAAATCGGCGTCATCGGTGCCGTCCCAAACCAGCTCCTCCACATCGTCCATGTCGTCCATTTCATTTTCTGCCTCTGCGGTGCTAAAAGCGTCGTCGCCCTCGTTGTCATCAACGCCACCCTGAAAACTTGGGTTGCCTTGACAAGGCTCGTTCGCTGAGGCAACATCTTCTCCATTCACGGGATGGCACGCACAACCTCCAGCAGCAACACCAGCGGCAGCTTCTATTTTTTTCTTCAGCAGTCGCGCATGCGTTGTTACGCTACCGCCCCTTGTCGAAGAGGCTGCGGAGGAGAGCGGCGTTCCATTACATGAAGAAGCAGCAGCGGAAGCACAAGCAGTAAGGTCCCCTCTCTTCTTCACCGTCACGGTGCCGTCCGCATGGAACGTGGCCCGACTCACCCACTTAAGCAGGGCGATGGAAAAGATGCGAAAGAGCGACTGCGTCTTGCTCTCCATCGCGTATACCGGTGGCACGACAAAAGCTGGGGCGCCGAGACCTCTGCACCACTTGTGCAGGTGTTTAGCAAACGCGTTGAAGCGTTCTTCGCCGTACGCAACGTCGCCGAGACCGAAAACAGCAAAACGCTTCCGACTGAGGGTGTTGCGAGGCACGCGGTGGTCTTCGAAGGCATCTTTCAACATTGCCTCGAAAGCCTGCGAGCGCGGTGGCGCCAAACCGTCGGTGTGGGTGCTCGCGATAAAAATGATCAGCGCGTACTGGTTCGCATCGAGAAGCGTGTCAACGCGACACACATTGGTACTTTTGACGCGATTCAACAATCCTGCCGTGCTGTTGTTAATGCTCACCCCGTATTCTTCCTCCTCCCGCATCTCAAGGACGCGTACTTCCGGGCACACCGCCGTGGCATCAATACCAGCTTCACTACCACTCTTGTTGCTGTTTAATGTGTGCAGGTGGGCGGAGAGAACTGAGAAGAGCTTGTGGGCGAGGGCCAACGAATTTTGTGACTGGGACGCATATGCGATTAGAATCTCTGCAGGAGACTTCTTGTCCTTCGCTACTGCTTCCGTCATGGCGGAGTTGACAGGAATAGGAGTTACAGTAGAAGGCGCAGGCTTCATAGTCTCAACAGCCTTTTCCACAGCTTCAGACGAGGTTTTCTTGTTCACGTTCAGTTTCTGCAGCTCCGCCTGGACTTGCTTGTTAAATGCAGCTGCGTCGCCTTCGTTGTCGGTGTTTTGGACAGTGGACTTTGCCTCTTGCATGGAAGCAGCAGTAATATCTTTGAGTTTGCTAGCACGGCTGTTGCGCGCGGCAAGGCATTCGTACAGCACGAAGGCGATGAGCGGCAGACCAATGCTGACGAAGAGCTGAAAAAGAAAAGACGACATTTTTCCTCCAACAGAAAAGAAAACAAGGTGTCAGATTGAAGGAAAAGGCAAGGGTGAGTCAAGCAACGAGCTTCTCGTTTCTGTGTTACGTAGTTCGAAAATGAATGTAGTGTGAAAGCAAAGAGAAGAAACGAGGATTGGGATGTCGTAGGAAGGAGCGCTTTTTGCCCATTTAAAAGGCCTGACAAAGAGGGAAAAGGAACGCATTGTTCGTCGTCGGGCATCGCGGTAAACGTCACTTGGCGAAAAAGCGCGCTGCAGCTTGTCTTCTGCTTTTTGCTCTTTTAGGGAAAAGCAAAAGAATTTAGCGACGATACTAAAAAAAAAAAAGATGCGCGTTGATACCGCGGATACACGTAGCTCCCCTTTCCCTCCCCCATCACCACCTGCAGCGAAGGGGGAGAAAAGCACGTCCTTCACTGCCTCCAACGACACAAATTAACAGCAAGCTAGATTTCGTTTTGAACTGGAGAGCGTCACGGTCAAACGTACTCTTTCAGAGTTGACGTCTACGGAGATCAAAACAACAACAACAAAAGAAACGGCAATAGAATTTTTTTTAATTTGAAACGGCAGCAAGAAGGAAAACCGACACGAGCAAGAATCGCAGTTTCAAAAAAGGGAAAGAGGAAAGACAATTCGCTCTTGACAAAACAGATCATCCGGAGGTGCGCCAACCCAAAGTGCACGCACGATCACATCCACACAATACAAAAACAAAACTAGTAGAAAGTCAACGAAAGCCACAGAAAAGGAAAGATGCCATAGCTTCGCGCAGAAGTGAGGAAATGAGGGAAGATTCAAATAACAGTGAGGCCAGATGATCGAAACACGAAAAAAAAAAAAAACACGCCCCATTTTTTCACCGCAAGAAGAACACCTTCACGTTTCCTCTCCTTTGGCACCTCTACGTCTCACAAAAGGGATGCAAGCATGTTTCGTTTGCTCTCTACACACTTCATTAGTGTTGGGCACCGTTCAGTATTTCCATAGCTGCAATCAGCTGCTTCCGCGCATTTTCGTAGTCATAAAACTGCAGCGCGCTCACGGCCCGGCTCGCAAACTTCTGTGCATCAATCATCTGATCAACTGAGGGCTTGAAGTTGTTATTAACTCCACCAGAGTTCACACTCGTTGCTGCATACGGGCTGGCGCTCAGGTTGTTGTTGCTAGTCATGGCACTCTGACGCTGCGCGGCTGGCGCCACCACCGCCGGTAGGCTCGGCATTGCCATGTTGCCGCTTGGACTCAAACGCTGTGGTGCTGCAACACTACTTTTGTTATTCGACCAAGCCGGAAAGCTCGGCGGAACGGGAGTGCTGTTGCTGCTGGAGGCACCAGAGTCGTATGTATAAGCCGGCGGCGGCGGGTCTTGACGCACCGGGGGCACCGCAGCAGGCAGCGGAGCAGCAATGTCATTGCGGCTGTTGTACAAGTTATCCTTCGATGCTGACGGCGGGCCCGACTGCGGCATCGGCGCAGCAGCCGATGCACCATTCCCATCAGCTTTATTTTGCGAAAGTGGATTTAAATCGGGACGCGAAAAGCAGGTGGCCGGCGCGGTAGTGAAGTTGCTGTTCGAGCCTATGTTTGCCGCCTCCGGTCCGCCCTCCACTTGCTCAACCTTGTTAGGGCTCACGTACGGCACGTTTGCGTCCAGCGCTTTCTTCATGCAGGCTGCAGTGTATTTAGCGTACTTGCACTTCTGTGCTGCAATGGAGTCCATCGCACCGTCTTCGGTAAACTGCGCCGTCGCTTCGAACAGCACGGCGGAGGTGTAAAAAGTGCGGACAATGTTCATCGAAGCATTACCGGTGCGCTCGGCGTCGTCCGCTCGCGCGAAGAGCATCAGCGCAAATCGGGTTAGCGTTGTACGGCCGTCGGCACCGTCAAGTTGGGCGCCGAGCTCCGCCTTGTCTGCTTCCAGTGACTCTAATAGCGCCATCAGAAAAGCCGTACCGGCCTTGTCTTCCTTCTTGCGGTTCTTCATGCAAAGGAAGGCGACGTGGGTGCGCAAAAAATACGATACGAGCGGCTCTATATCCTCAAACTCCCGGGAGCGCTGAAGGAACGGACGGGTCATGGAGGCCCAGTGCTCCGGTACTTTCTCGAGCAGCGCAGCCGAGGAGGACATGATAACGACGATGGAGGTATAATATGCTGAGTGAGAAGTGTCGTACAGTCGTTACTTGTTGTCCAGGGTGGGGCGAAGGGACATCTGTATAAAGAGAGAGTGAGAGCTGATAGGTGTACCCAAAAGTACAGAAAACAGGGAAAAGCGACGGGATAGAAAAAAAAAAGGGGGGGGGGGCGGAGCAGTACGACTCAAGGACGGGAAGGAAAGAAAACCGAAATGAACACAAGAGAGGCGTTGCTGGTTCAATCCGCACTTTGTTGGGAGAGGTTTGAGTGGAAATCGCGGTCAGCCATCAGGAGGAGAGGGAAGGGCGTACACACGAAAAACAAGAGAAAGTGATAAGCGGGTTCCGAGATGACGCATTGCGTGCAATTGAAAGCACGTGCAGTGGTTGCAGCTAGGCTGGCAGAGTAAGGCGCTTGCAACGGTGCCGTTTTAGCAAGCACCTAATTAGAAAATCACCAGCTTTGAAACCTGTATTTGAATAAAGAACACACAACTCCATGTATCCGATAACTGCGCAGACTTCTGTTCCTTTCTCAGAGGAAAAAGGATGACAGAGCACATAATAAAATCCGTAAACCAATTGCTGCTGCTGCTGCGGAAATTAGCTTAGTCGTAGTACAGTCATTTTTCTTTCATCGGCAGTAGAGTGTGTAGCGATAAGCCGAAAAGAGGGAAAGCAACCCAGGTACAGGAGAAAGGGGAAAACTCTACCAGAGAGACCGTCGGTGGGAAAGCGCCGGGAAAACGACGGTGGACAGCCATCGCACATTTTCGTCAATACGAAAAAAAACAAGTCACAGCTTTGATGCGAATGACGAGGGAGATAAACGGAAAGGGAAAACTGTGGCACGTAAGCTGAGGTTCGCCCCTGCAACGTCGTTTTTCAGAAAATGCAAACTGGCTTTGCTGCCACAGCAACATAATTTGCCAAAACTAAATGAAAACAATGAAGGTAGTCGTGCAGTACGGAGGGATAAAAGAAAAGAGGGCTCTAGACAAGGAATACAAAATGAATTTGAAGGGACCTGTAGTTGGGAGCAGAAGGAGTTTTGTCAACAACGGGGGCAGGGCAACAAACAGATCATTTCGCGTACGTCGTGAAGGCGCAACTCTTGCGCTTTCCTCACCTAAGAAAAGGAAGGGGCGTAAAGTAAGGGTGCTTGACGTCAAAAACTACTTTTCTGCTATCCTCAACTCTCACTTTCTCTCAAAGGCAAACAACGAACTCTAAGTTGCCTGAGAGAAGTGGTGCTCCGCAAAGATCAGAACGCGCCTCAGTGTCAGAACAAATTAACGTGCCTTGGAGGCGGGCTGGGAGCGCGCCTCGCGATCGAAAGTGCGCACCGTCCGAAGTTCTTTTTCTACTCGGTCCAAGTCCTCCATCACGCGATTCATCCTCGCGTTCAGCTGGGCGTAGCGCTGCTCGTTTCCCCATTCCTTGTTGCGCGAGGTTGCAATCGACACCTCCATCTGCATTTTTTCTAACTGGTTGTGTAGCACGGTGCGCTCTGCAAGAAGCTGCTCTTCGACCGCCGTCAGCTTCGCCTCCTCGGACCGACTATTCTTGCTGGGAACTACCGTCAACTGATTTTCTCCAGTATTACTGCCGCTCGCTGCAGAGCCGTCCGTGATCTTCAGTGACCCACTCAGACCGCTAATCAACTCTTCCTGCTGTTGTCGTTGCAGTGTGTGTGGGGCGTTGTGGATCTCCGCCAACTCCTCCTCCTTACGCTGCCGCAGCTGTGAGTCTTCGCGGTCCATATAGCGCAGCGCATTCGGGCTGTCGGTGCGCACGGGCGGCCGCGCTGGTGAGCCACGGACCCTGCCATGAAAGATGGCGTCTTCGCTCTGCGAGCTATCGTAGGCGCGTGGCGTAGTGCGCCGCGGCACGGCAGTGCGGAGAGGGCGGTGGGTGCCGAACTTCTGCTGCTGCAGTGTCGAGCTAGACTCTAACGGCGCCTCTTGATTTTGCTGCTGTTTTGAACTTGCATAGGAGAGAGACGTTGGTTGTTGCTGTTGATGCTGCGCAGCTGTGGCTGAGAAGTCGCGGCTACTGTAGCGTTGTGGTGTGGCACCCGGTGTGTGGACAAGACCCACGCTGCCCACCTGCGACGCGTCCATCTGCTGCTGCTGTCGCACGGCGTCCGTGTTGAGCTGACGCTTCACCGGAAGGGATGCTGGCACTGACGACGGTTGCTGTTGCTGTTGCTGTTGCTGTTGCTGCTGGTGGAGACGTTGTCGAGGAGTAGACGTAACTGACTCATGATGAGAAGCTCCGTTGGGGTTGGCGCTGATGGAGCGAATGGTGCTACCAATCTGACTTGGCGTGTGGCTGCCACCCTTGTGGGTGCTATCAATGCGCGCAGCAGGTTGCTGTTGCTGTTGCGCTGGTGGATGAGAGCAACGCGAGAGCTTCGAGGCGGAGCGCTGAGATGATGAGTTGTGCTTTGGTTCTTTTCCCTCCACGTAGGAAGGGTATGTAGAGCTTCGCTCACTGTCCGTCTCCATTGCAGCCGATGAGCCGCGACGGCGCGGGATGACGGCGTTGTTACGGTCTCCATTATTACAGTCTTCCTCCATACCCTCAGTGTCGTGCTGATGATAAGGATGACTATTGTCGTAAAGGTGCTGGTGGACGCTGCGGTCCGCCACATCGTCGTCTCCTACTGCACTGAAGCTCTGGTTAAATTGCGAGTGCGGCCGCGAAAGCTTCTGACGAGAAAACTGCTGATTGTTTCCCGGAGCAGCAACGGCTGCAACAGATCTCGGCGCATTCGAGGGAGCAGAACGCTGCTGCTGCTGTTGCCGAGGTTGTCGTCGTTGATTGCGGGATCGCTGTGATTCGTTGAGGTCCACACTAGGCGTCGTCGAAGGGTAGCTTGATGTGTGCATCGGCTGGCGCACACGTGCCCATATCGCTGTCCCTTCCGCCATTTCGTCATCAGGCGGTAAGTACGTGGCCGCTTCTTTTGCGGCTTCAACAGCCTGGGTATGCTTTTCCAACACGTCCGCCACGGCTTGGCGCTCTAGCGAGGACTTCGACGACGTCCCACGCTCTTTTAAAGCGCTATACGGCTCAGCCAGCAGTTCATCCTTTAGCACCTCTGCACGAGCGGCCGCAGGCGGTGGGAGCGAGCCGCTGATGGCCGCTGCGGAGTCGCGGCCGTTGTTGAGATTCGGCCATGGCGTCACAGCGAGATCAGCGATGCGTTGGTGGTGATAACAGGTCTGCATGCGCTGCCGCGGTTCATCGTCAGTGGCAACTTGGGCCGGTGAGAGAGGGCGAAGAGGCGTGCTGCTGACACGCAAAACCATACTCTGATTTTCCTGCTGTTTCTGTTGCAGATGCTGTGGTCTACGTGCAGAGGAAGCTTGAGAAGGCCCGGACTGCGTCGACGCAGTGTCCGTCGGCTGCTGGTTTGAATACGAAGGTCGCCGGCCCGTCTTGTCCAGCTGCGCCGGGCTTATGTCAGGCACACCGCGCTGCGAAGCGGGGCCCTGCGGTTTGCCTCTGGCGTTTGGTGTGCTCGACGGCACCTCACTACCATTCCAACCAGTACCACCATTGTTGTTGCAAACCGAAGACTGCACGGAGGCTTCCTCTGATTCGAAGGGATTGCTCTCCTGGCCCATCCCACTCTCGACATCATTGTCCTTGGCCTCGCTGCGGATGCAGTGGTGTGACTGCACGCTGTGACCGTCCGACATGAGTAAGTCGGCGTGCGTTGGTTCCGTGTCGTTCAAGTTCAATTCCGCCTTGCATGCGTTGCTGTGTCCGTCACCACAGGTATTGCTTGGTGGCACCGAGGATGCCTGAGAGGGGGTGGCAGAGGCCGTGCGCTGACGCGGCACAGACTGCTGCTGTTGTTGCTGAGAACGAGGAGGAGGGTTTGTGCCGGATCTGTTCGTCGCACGACTGGGTGCGTCACTTACCGTTCGGGCAGAGGCTTCCTGCGGATCCTTCTTGGGCTTTTCGCTTGAAGCATCAGCAGCGGCAGCACTGCACGACTGGCTGACACGCGAGTGCTCGGACGGTGTATGATAAGTGGTGCTGGGTGCAACTGGAGCATTTGCAGCAACGGCTGTCGGTGACCGCTGCGAATTCTCCTGTGAATATGCTGGCGCCCCAGTGTCACTGTTGTTTTCGTTGCTCTGGTTGAATGGCTGCAGCTGCAGGGCACACTGGTCCAACACATCGTTGATATCGCGCAGTAACTCCTCGACGTCGTTTGGGGCGATGTGAATGCACCCAGTGTGCGGCGGTTGTTGCCACTGCGCCAACTGAGCGTAGATGTTTTCGAGGGCGTTGCGGTGGGACTCGTAGGCGACAATGGTCGTATCCAACATCGACTCCAGCCACGCGATCTTTTCGGCCTGGTGCTGCTGTACAGTAGGCGCTGCCATTTTCTCTGCGAAACGTTAGTGTTCTGACGTTGCGCAGCAAATCGAGAGGGATGTATTTCAACTGCAGTTGGTGAGTGTTGAGAGAATGTGGAAAACGAGCCGAGTTGGGAGTTACGAGGAAAGAAGGCTGTCGGTGAGCAGAGGAGGTGAAAGTAACGGGCTACACTGTTGTGCCACGAAGAGGGTGAGGTGCCCGAGTGCAGGTTCAGGTAGCAACAAGGCCGAGAACAAAGGGGAGAAAGGGAGAAAGGAGTAATGGTGTATGAAAATTAAGACGAGAGCCAAATTGTACGGCGAAAAAAAAAAGGAGGTGGGGGTGGGGGGACGCATTCCTAATGTGAGGGACACCCAGTGGTCGTACAGAAGAACAACTAGCTTCACTTCTCTTCATCGCACGAACTTTTCAGCACGTGCCTCCGAACAAGCGGAAGCTTTCATTTGTTTCTCCTTAACTGACACCGTCTTGGGTGTGTTGGGAGTTCCATTGCGGTCGGCTCCTCAAAGCCAAAACAGGTGAATAAACTCCCCCTCCCAAAGAAAAGGCAAAGCACAGGCTTTTTTTCGGAAAACAAAGAAAACACAAAGAGACGGAACAGAATCAACAGGGGAACGGCGACGGTTCGGCTTGACAACAAGCAGCTGCCTACAAGATAAAAAAAAAAAAACTAGAACAACGCCGGCAGTGGATACAACGCGCAGTGATACACGGCAGCTTCGGCGTGCTTCGCGACTATACGTTAGTGTGCTTGGCTCTGTTTTCGTTGATGCCGCCAGTATGCTTGCAACCAACAACGTGCAACGCGAGCCAAAGGAGAAGGAAAGGAGAGCGATCGCCACCGTTGCACGGCAACAAAGGCCCCCGCCCCTCTGTATTCTTCGGAGCACAAAAACAGGGGTTGAAAGACAGATGTAAGTATCAAAAGAAAGAAACCATCAAACTCTTTCAAGTGCAAATCAGCCGAACCACTTCTCCTCTTCTTAAAAAGGGAAAGCAACAGATCCACGAATCATCTGGCACGCAATCAGGCGTTATCACCACAACAACACCACACAAGGAAATGAAAAGAAGTACATTGATTAAGTGCGCTGAGCACAAGCAGGAAGCATAGAAATGAATGGTATGGCTCAAATAGCACCCTTAACTCTGGAGGCAGACAAGACAAACAAAGGCTGTGTTTTTAACTCCGTGGTGCCCACGGTAAGCAGACTGTGCGATGGGACGAAAGCAGCACCAAAACTTCAATTTTACATGAGAAGGAAAAACAGTAAGCAAGTAATCGTAGGGAGGATGTCTTCTTGGTTTGCAAACTGCGTCCTCCTCACCCGCTATGACAGCGCAGAAGGCAATTTGTTTGTTGCTTACTTCTCATTCTTGACGAGAAGTGCACACGACCACTGAATGTAGAACACGTTTCTCTGAGGCGGCAATCAGTTCAGAAATCTGCGCGCCTTCACGGTCAAAGAGAGGAAAGAAATCAAGAAAGCTAAACGAGAACGAAAAAGTACTCTCAACAGTAAGCGCGCCTTCAACCTGCAGGCAAGACAGACAATGAAAGGCACTCGACTAAAACAGCACTGCCACACGCCAAGTCAGCCTAACGCAAACATCAACACAAGAGCGCCAGAAGAAATTGGCAACGCTAGGTAGGGGGAAAGTGGAGAGAACACTCTACACACGTGGGCACCGTGCAAGCAACAAAACCCCACTGGCCAACAAACACCCAACAACAAAAAGGCTCGAGAAAGAAAAGGACTTCAAGGCACCTATAGCGACGTGCTGAAGCTGAAGTCACCGTTACCCGCCAGCTCACGCAAAGCCAGCACGAATCCAATGTTCGGGTTTACATCCGCCTTCTGCTTCTTGACAGCATCAAAAGCTTCACGAAAGGTCATGGCTGGCGCAAGGTCGCCACTGAACATGCTGTGCGAGCTTGCAATACTGCCGTTTTCATAGCTCGCGTAGAGTGGGGTGTTGTTCGTGTCATTAGTTGCATTGTTGCTGGTGGCCGCGACACCCGTTGTGCACAATGGTGTTGTTGTGGAGCGGTTAGAGGTGTACCTTGGAGAGTTGTAGAGGGCTGAACTCATGGCAGTGGTGGTGCCTTGTCTTTTGTAAGATAATTGCGGCTGCGCAGAGTGTACGTTGCTGGTAAAGCGTTGCGCCCCCGCCCCTTGGTCTGTCGTGGGCGTTGCGGTGATGGTGACAGCCATAGCGGTGTTGCTGACGGAGAACGCGTTGCGCAGCGGCGGCGTATCCAAAGTACCACCGTCACTAACACTCTTGTTATTAGCACTGTTAGCTCCTCTGCTTTCGCTCTGCACACGGTATTGATCTTCATTTAATGTTCGCTTCGTTGCAGCCGAGTACATGTCCACATTGCGTTGCGCCTCTGTGTCATCGTCGTCGTGAACCTCGTCGCTTTGGACTTCGTCTTCCAGCGTAACCTCAAGCAAGGTTCCGCCCATGCCAAAACTTCCACGTGAGCCGCGGTACGACACGACGGGCGCGGAGGCTGAGAGGGAACGTAGCGTGAAGTGCTGCTGCAACTGCGATTGCGACTGGCGTTGCTGCTGTTCTGGATCGTCAGAGAGGTGCTGCAGTGTCGAATTCTCATAAAAATTGCAGTGAACGTCGTTGTTGCCGTTGTTGGTGTTGCTTAGCAAGTCACAGTCGCAGTCAATGCAGCGTCCACGTCCTGCACCAAGACCTGATAGAAGGAGCGGTTGACTGCCATTTGACAATTGTTGTTGCCGCTGTTGTTCGCCCCGCGTGCGCGAGAAGGCAGCCAACCCAATCATCTGCTCCTCTTTATCCTCTTGCCATCGTTGAAGCTGTCCGCTGATGAGGAGGTTGTGCTTTACCTGCTGCTGCAGCCGACGCTCACGCAAGCGTTGCAAGTGACAAGGGCGGCACACACGTGAGCAGATTTCCAGCGGTGTCAGCTGTGTGGAGAGACGCAGCTGGGATGGCGAGGTGGTGCTGCGGGGAGAAACAACGATGCTACCACTGTTTAAGAAAAGGGGTGACGCGACAGAAATCGCAGCGGAGCGACGGTGGGGCACGAGGGCGGGAGAGGCATGCATGGGCGGCAGGACGGTGGTATTGTTCGTGTTGCTGTTGTTACTGGTACTGTTGCTGTTACTATTGCGCTGCGTATACCGCGAGGTGAAACCGTTCGGTTGCCGGCGTGCGCCGGGGGTGGTACTGGTCGGTGTGGAGCTGCCGCCTTCGCTTCCCGTGGGGCTGGTCACGGCCGTGCTAAAATGGCTGCGCTGCGAGAGCGACTCAGTGCGCAAATGCGGGTGGACCTGCATCTGCGGAGAGCTGAAGCCCAGAGATGCGACTACTGCATTCCCTGCATCCGTATTAGTGGTTGTGGTGGGTTCCTGCACGGCGGACGGCATCGCTGCTGCATTGCCGTTCGCGTCGAAGCTGAACCGGGCGCGGCCGCCGGCCTCCTCCATGATGGCCCGTTCACGCTCCAAAAAGTTTACAAAAAGCGACGCCGTGTCCTCCAGGTTTGCCAACGTAAAGCCGTAGAGAATGAGGTACGCGATGACGAAAGTTGCGCTTCGACTCACACCCATGCGGCAGTGGACCAAGATGCCTCCGCAGTCCCGCGGGTCAACAACCGTCAAGGGCGTGTTTGCAGTAACAGTAGCAGTAGTCGCAGGCCCGTTCACCCCGTAGCCCAGGCTGTAACAGCTGACTTTGGCCGTTGTCGTTGCACTCCCACTTCCACCCTGCGTGGTAGCGATGTTTGCGCCTTTTCCCTTTCCAGCATCGTTCGTCAGGGGCTCCGTCGCGGCGGCAGGCGACTTGGACACGCCAAGAAACGTCTCAGTGCGGTCCGGCATGGGCGAGGGCCACTCTGACGTAAAAAGGCTTGTACTGCCGTTGCTGTTGCGACCACCCCACACGTTGGCTGCAGACAGTGGCGTGTGTGGCGTCTCGTGCTTGCCCTCTTTCAGCGATGGCTGCCCACCGACAGACGGTGGGGAGGCGGGGGAGGTCGGAACGGCCCAGATGTTCTCGGCCTCGTCGGCCCACGTCCACAGCATACGGTCCTGTAGCACATCTTCTGAATCGCTCACATCGCTGCTGTTACTGTTGTCGCTTTGTGCTCTGCCGTCGGTCGATGCGGCATCCAGATGCGTGCTGTTGTCTTGCATCCACGCATTGCTACTGCCGATTCCACCCGCAAGAACAACATCGCAACAGCACCCCCCTTCAGTTCCTCGCACCTTATCCTCACCTCCCTCCAGGTCTTTGCTCCGCATCCCCGCACCCGGGAAACGGGTGCCAATTCCGTTGCTCTTCCCTTTCCGTACCCGCTGCTGGTTGATCTGCCGCCGGTGCAGCTGCTCGTGGATAATTTGCGTAACGGGTACTAGGAAAGGTGAAATAGGTTCGTCGGAGTGATCGCGGAGCGGGCACTGCACATATCGGACGTGATTAGAATTGTGGGCCATTGCTGGTGTCACGGCACACTCCTGCGAGCAGTTAATGACGAGGCTAATGCCGTGAGACGCGAGCACCTCCGTGTCTGTCGCGTCGCTGTAGGTGCCGAGGAAGAGGCCCGGAATAATTTCAGCCGCGTTGAAGGAGTTGACGGTGGAGGTAACTTTGGGTGTGGCTTTGCCCATTTTGCTGATCGTGGGCGGGGCCGGGTTGGTCGGTGTAAACACGTTGCTGGCAAGATAGCGCTTAGACGGGTCTGAGCTGCTGTAGATATGAAATCCGTTCCGTATCGACGTCGACTGCTTATGCAACTTCTGCTGGGGTTGCTGCTGCGGTGCTTCCTGTACGGTCAGTGCGCTTGGTGTGCTAGAGGTAGAGGGAGTTCCCCACGACAACGGTGTGAAGGTCGGAGATGCAACGGGCATCAGGTGAAGCCCTGCTGCCGCCTTGGCCGCCACCGCAGGTCCGGTGTGCTTCACTGTTGAACTCGTCAAGCACCGATGCGATTCATTTTGCATCGTGGCAGAAGTTTGACGCTGCGCTGATGTTGGTGTGACTGTTGTGGCAGAGACGGACAGAATGGGCCCGGCTTCGCTGTTGTTGCTGCTGTCTTGGTTATTTGTTTTTTGCAGATGTGCTGCCAGCGTGAGATGTGGTTGTGTGGGCACCGGCAGCAGTTTCCGCGAGCGAGTTCCGGTGCAACTATAGGCTTTGCTATCTGGTCCGGCTGACACCGTGGCTTCTTCGTCAGAGTCCAGTGTTGCTACGTGTTGGTGCGGTAGCTCAAGAAACAGGTTTGTCGGATGATTGCGGTGCAGCGACGGCGGAAGAGGCGTCATCAGAACACGTTGCTGTTGCTGTTGCTGTCGCTGTAAATTGCATTCCCGCGCTTCCAACTGGCTTGTCTCACCGCTGATCTCGTGATTACTAGTCGTTGTAAAAGCGACATTGTCATCGTCGCCATCTCCTCCATCGCCGTCTTCCTCATTTCCGGCTGCCCCCTCATCTACCGTCGCACACGTGTTATCGACACCACCCGGCATGTGATGGTTGTTAATAGTGTTGTCGCTACCGGGTTGCTGAGTCAGTGGCACACTCGGAAAACCACATGAGCTGGCGCAACAGTCGTGCGCCATGTAGCTGTTTCCCGCGTCCGTACGCGAGCACTGAGAAGGCGAGCCGGTCAAGGCTGGCATGCCCTGCGTGCTGTGCACCGTGCTGCCGGCAGACCCACTGCCGCACACGCGTTTGCGGAAGTTGCCGAAGCCAACGCGTGATTGCGGTAGGCGTTTGCCGTAAAAACTAGATGATGTCGAAGAAGCCCCTGATACGACGGTAGCATATGTCAGCGGGGTGTTTTTCAACGTACACGTTGGGGAAGGCAACATGGTTGGCTCTGCTGTTGCTGTACCACCTGCTGCCGCCTGTGTTGCGGTGTTGTCAGCACTAGTCAAGCGAAGGCAGGAGCTCGGTGTGTTAAGCGCGGGGGGCGAGGGCGAGTCCGAGGTATTTTCACCAGCAGCAGTCGTGGCGCGAGAGGTCTCACAACTGCTGGAGTCGCTCGTTTCAGACGACTTCGCTGGCAGGTCGACGCTGCCATTATCGGTAGAAGGCATTGTGGTCGCCTTAAGAGATGTGGCTGCATTCGCTGGAGTTGCTGAGGCGCCTGGCGGCTTGAGCGGTGCTCTTCCTGCGTCGTCAAATCCGTCGTGGTTATTGTAGTTGTTGGTCGTTTTCGTTTTATCTGACAATCCACACGTGCTTTGCTGCTGCGACTGTTTGTTACCCGTCGTGGGAAAGGTCGTGGTGGTGTTGACGCTGTTTCTCTGAATTGGAGACGAGGATGTTGAGGCGACGTCTGCCAATGAGGTGGAGGACTGCGAAGGCGAGATGACCGCCGTCACCGGCGGAGGACCATAATACTTAACGTAGCCGCCTGTAGTGAACGGGGAAGCACCGCAGCGCAGTTGCATTGATGACTGCTTCAGAAGTCTGCTGCCACCGCTGTTGCTGCCGTGACGGTTGCTGTCACACTGCTGACTACGCTGGCCGTCGCGTGATACGGCCGGGTACGCGCGAGTGTTTGACGAGCGCGGGCCGGCGCCACCACTCGCGCGCCGCGTCATGCGATCGACATAATGATTATTATTACGACTAGTAGGACGGCTCTGCTGGTCCTGCTGCTGCAGGTGCTGGTGGTACTGAGTGACGTGCGGAAAATTGGAGTGGTGGAGGTACATTCCTGCTTCTCCTTCCATGGCGGTGCCAGCAGCGGCGAGGCTTGCATCATCGTCATTGCGAATCCCCTTTATAACGTTGCTTGAATCGCTGATGTCATCCGTTGGTGGGCTGTTCCAGGAAGAGGAGCACGCAGAGCTGCACGGATACGGTGACGCGCCAGGCGCGTCGTAGTGGTCTGTGCCGCCGTGGTTTTCGTCTTCGTTACGAAGCTGCAGAATTTGCTTTGAGGGAGGGCGTGCGAGGCGACGTTGCGACTGATGCGTGCGCGTGGGCATCACTTTACTTTGCCTTTCTATCCGCGAAAGAGAGGGAGAGGGAGAGAGGGCAGCTCAACAACAATAAAAGGACTCAATAAAGCCTTCAGCTATACTGCGACGCGTTGAGGTGAACGTTTATAAGCTGTGGAGTAGCGAACAACGACAACAACAACGAAAAGGGTCAATCACGTTAGCCTGACACCGAACTCCGACAGTCGCCGTTTTCTTTTGCTCACCAACGGCTCAGCCCGCGCGTGCAAACCAAACAAAAAAGGGAAGCTGCTCAGAGCCGAGTGGTGCTTGTCAGCGTCGCACGAAGGGGTGAGGCTGTGCAGATGAAGTAAGGTACGGCAGAACCACGCAACAACAAAGGCAGAGTACAGCAACGACATAAACAGAGCTATTCTTCACAATTATGTATATGTATATATATATATACAAAGCGAGTCAAAGAAAAGTGCTGAGCGGGGTAAACCTGCCGTAAAGCCACACTGCGTTGGTGGGTGTGAAGGCTGCAGTAGAGCGAAACGAAAGCAAAGTAAGCTTAACCGACTAAACACAAAAGCAACGTAAAGAAAACAGTAAGTAAGCAGCTGGACTGACAACGGTCAACGGAGTCGGCACGGAAAGAAACTGTATGGAAGAATCAATGCAGGTTCACGGTTCTCTGCTCCACACCTGCTCAGATGCTGAAAAAGTTGCTCAGCGTGAAGCGGAGGGGTGAAAATGGTAAATATCAGCGGGAATACCTAACGTCAAAGTAAGCTCTTCCACAAATACGTCCTTCAGCTTCCCCCGAAAAACAAAAGGTGCAAACGAAGGGAACCAAAAGCAGAGCGAAGAAAGGCACGTAGCGAGAAAAAAAAAACGAAAAGCGCAGAACTTTTGTGTCTGAGTGTGTCTGTGGGTGTGTGAGCGTGTGTACCAAACGAAGAAGCAGATGGGATCAAAAAAAAAAAAGAGAGAAACCGTATGTGAAGGCAGCCAGCAGCAAAGAATTTCAGGCAGGAAACACGAAAGAAGGCCAAAGGGTTGTTGCAAAGGAATCGTTTGTTGTGTTCGTTTTCTTTTCGTACTCCCTTTAACAGCGCTAAATGGGTATGGATACAACAGAGGCTTTTCTGCCTCCGAGTGATTTCAGAAAGCCCCGTGTGCCTCCTACCAAACGCAGTAATTTAACACAGGTGAATGTCACACAAAATTCAGTAAATGCTGTCCCGCAGTGCACCCTTCGTATAGACAACAGGTTTGTTGCGTTGCCTCGCTAGTGTAACTGACAAAAGCAACAACAAAAGCGAGGAAGCAAACAGAGGCTGTCGTCGACAAAAAAAAAAGATAGTTGTCTGCAGAGATCAACAGTGTAGACCCGCATGCACTTCCACCAGGAGTAGAATTTCAAGCACGCACACACACGCTTGTAGAACTTTACGAGCAAAACAAACAAACGACAACAGAGGAGAGCTTCAGCTCGATCAAGAGAGGTAGATAGAGAGGAGGAAAAACGCCGAGTAAAGCTATGAAACTACGAATACAGTAAGGAAAAATAGTTGGTTAGCAGAGTCGAGGCTTCAGATGACGGAAAAAAGTCGATGCAAGTCGTCACAGTGGAGTGTGAAAAGGTTGGGTCAACGAGGGGCAGAGAAAAAAGCAAAGCTGTTCCTTACACTAGTTGTGATACGCTCGACTGTTTTCACTTTTTTTTTTCTCCAGTAATTCTCGACAGCACTTCGCGATTCCTAGCATGTAACTCGGTTTGAGAAAAGTACTTGAACTTCTGCTTCACTAAGCGCTGCGACGAGTGAAGAAGAGCAGCGAAGTGAATGGGGATTGGTGAGAATTGCCAGATCGACGAAAAAAAAAAAAAAGATGAAGTGGAGAGGGGAGAGAACAGTAATAATAACAGGAGGTGGCCAAAGTAGCCTAAAGGGGCCAGGTGCAATCGCACTCAGATCCGCGCGCATGTCGATACGGAAAGGGCATGAGCATTGTAATGGAGCCCCTATATCCATTTAAAATGCACTTCACGTAGAACGCTCTGCGGTTGCACTCATGGAAAGGTGAAACCAATGGCAGCACATATACATACTGTAGTTATAAAGGAATGCACCCCAACCCGCGCATACACACGTACGTACATATTAGTCACCGGCTCATCGTAAATTACGCACACATAGACTGCAATTGAAGAAGGTTAGTTGCAGCTGTGCTACCTTTCAGCACGCAGCCTCTCCATCTTTGTATGGTCGAGCGATGATGCTGAAAGAGTTTGTTGCCGCAACAATCAGCAGAACTGCTGTTTTCTTTTTTTTTTTTTCAACGGTTGCATTTAAACGCACCTCGTCAACAGACCAAATAAAGGGAAAAGGCAATCGAACAAAACGCCAGGAGTGACAACGGCCAAGGAAAAACAGACACCTGAACAGAGGGAGCGTACCAAAACAAAACAGAAGCAAAAAAAAAAAGATTGTTGAGAGCTGGCCACCGAAAGAAGGAAAAGAACCAACGAAAATAGACAACAGGTTATAACGACTGGTGTTAGAGCAAAACAAGGCATAAAGCAAAAGAACATGTAAAGGTACTGCAGTGTTAGAGTCAACTTTGTCGCCGTTCTCCCTCTCGCCTGCCCTCAAGATATCTTGCCGTTTGGTTCGTCTTCGTCTCGGGCCGTTACGAATTATAGGTTGCGTAAGTGCAGGTGCGCGCTCCAAACGGTTCACGCGAATTCGTCAGACATACACGCAGAGAGAGAGAGAGGGATTAACAAAACAGACGTTACCTGCAGCACCGTATGAGTGAGTCAGAAGGGCAGAATGTGCCCCAAAACCTTACGTCACACAAGAAACGATCCGCTGCCGTGAGAGAGAGCGAGAGCGAGCGACAAATAAAGGGAAGCGCTGAAGAAAACGAGTTTTACTACTACTTCGGAAAGAGAAGAGGAAACTTCCGCACCGCATGTGTTTTTCAGAGGTACACGTTGAGACGTTGCGGAGTGTCCTGAATTGTAGATACTGACGTGTTAAAAACCGCTTTCGTGCCTTTCACTCTCGTCCCCGTATGAGCATTCTGTCGCTCAATTTTCTTTGTGCGCTCCTTCTGTGTGTGTTTATGGGGGGGGGGGGTAGAAAAAAAAAAAATTGACTGGTTATATTACTCGATTGTTAGTTTGAGGGGAAACAAGAAAAACAAGGAATTTTACCGTCGGCGAGCAGAAGCGAGTTGAGCTACCACGTAGCGTTAAAGTTTCGCACGGCTTCACAGGGAAAGCAGAGCTTGTGCGAAGACAGCGATTCCTGTGGTTCCTCTAGGAGGCATCCTTTCTTCCAACTGACCTGCTTTTTCCCTCCTCTCCCTTTTCCCTTAACAAGCAAAAAAAAAAAAACACAGGAAGGCGAACCCTCTTTTTCTTTTTAGCGCATGAAGATATCAGGAAGTTGCAAGACGGTGTAAAGCGCAGGTGAAGCGCGCGCGCACATGGGTGCACACATGTTCTACCGCTATGCAAAGCACCACTGCAACAATTAACTTGAAACAAGAAAAAGGGTGGGGATATTAAAAACGGTTTACAATCGGGTGAAGGGATTACGCACCTTGTTGCTGCTTTTGATTTTTTAACATCTGAATTTCTCGTCCTTACTATCACGTTTCCTTTTTTCTTTTCTGAGGAGGGGGGGGAGCGCCTTACACGATACATGCAGTGAGAGCGCACCCGTAGTTAAACTGCAGGGAAAAAGAGGGAGAAAACCCATCCGGAGACCTAAAAACGGAAGTACACTAATCCTTTCTTTTTTTTGCTTTGCTTTTGCTCAGACGACGATCGTGTGGGAAACCGTGCATCTTAGCCGCATGGTTTAGCGAGTTTCGGGTAATTCGCTGCCTCACTTCCATTCGCTTTAGGCATTCGTCTCAATCAATTCCTAAAAAAAAAAACACGTATCATTTAAAGCCCGCAAACGACAACGGAAAAGGTGGTTTGAGGGTGCACGACAACAACTCAAATGACACCAATGAAGAGTCAGGGTTTTAATTGCCCGTAAATGGCATGTACTCCGTTTACCGTTATTTAGCTTCCGAAGTAAATCAAACACCACCCAATGGTTCCCGTAACGCAATTTACACAGCCGCACACGTAATTTATCCCCCCCCTTCCTCTTTTCACCCTTGCGCTTACGAGCTGCACAGCTTCTTATATCGGTTGAACGCGAACGCGTTCGCCGCAAACGCCACTGTGCAAGAGAAGCCTAGTTAGACTCCGTAATGTGGGTATGTAGAAACCAAAGTGGAGGTGGAGAAAACGAGGAGGAGGGGGGGGGAGGGTGGCGAGACCCATTAAGGGGAGCAAACAAAAGACGAAAAATACGGAATAACAGTGAAAACACAGAGAAAACAAAGGTGTTGCAG
The DNA here is from genome assembly GCA_900240875.1 of Crithidia expoeki. NCBI lineage: Eukaryota > Euglenozoa > Kinetoplastea > Trypanosomatida > Trypanosomatidae > Crithidia > Crithidia expoeki. The sequence goes on from OESE01000202.1 coordinate 283,398, forward strand.
CGATGTGTTGCAGTTAGAGAGGGATACGACGGTTCACCTCATTACAGTACGCACCATCGCAATTGAGGGAAGAGGGAGCAGATAAAGTTGAATAAGGGTGCGCTGCAGGACACACGACACGAAAAATTGAAAGCAGCGAACGTCCACGCGTGTTACGGAGGTACAACAGCTAGGATAAAAAGTGTGGTCCCTTTCCGTTTAACCCGCAAAAAGGTGTTTCAGTAATCCTTGTAGCTATCCGGCTTCGAGCGCTTCTTCCCCAACGAGTGCTGCAAGGCGTAGGTGGACCGGCGGTGTGCGGGCGGCTGGTGGGCCGTCTGCGGCGATCGCCGCGGCACGTGAGCTGATGTCGCCTGCTCCCCTTCGTGTCCGCCTAGCATCATCTTCGCAATCGGTTGGGCAGGAAAGGTGTGATTTGTCATCGCCAAGGCGGTGGTGGTGGTGCTGTTGTTCTTGTTGTTACTCTCACCAGGGTTTCCGTGGCTCACGACCCTATCGCTGTCGGCGCTGTAAAGCGCAGAGCTGCTCCCACGCTTCATGGCGGCCAACACTGCTTCCACGCCGCTGCTCGTGGTGTTGCTTGTCTGCGCCGGACCAGCAGAGGTACCCACAGATGGATTGGAAGAGCAGTTGTTGAAGCTCGATGGAGGATTCACATAGGTAGGACTGGTGAAGGAAGAGCTAGAGGAGCATGGATCATTTGCATCTGTCGCGGACAGGGTGCTGTTGTTGTTGGGGCGAGACAACGAAGCGTCAGTCGACGACGGGGTGAGTTGCTGTCCTGCGGAGGCCGTCGATGCACTCTGCTGTTGTTGTTGTTGCTGTTGTTGTTTTCGGATGCGGCTGCTCACGTAGTAGTAGGGCTGTGCATTCACGTTGATGCCGCTGCCAGGGGTTGTGGAGGAGGTTGGCGAGGCGGCGCGAGCTGTCGTACCAACCAGCGAAGGTTGTTGGTGCTGGTGTGGGGGCATAAGAGCTGAGGCAGTTGCGTTGTTGTACTGCGACGTACTGCTGCTGCCAGGTCCATTATTGCTGTTGTTATTCGTACTGTTTGAGTAACCAGCGCCAAAGCTGGACATCGTCGCAGCACGATTCGTGATTCCGAAGGTCGCAGAAGACGGACGTGACTGCAGTTGCTGCTGCGCACGATTCGTTGCTGTGTGATAGCGCACATTATTCGCACTCACACCCGTTCTCGCTGCGGCGGAGGCCATTGGAGCACTCGCAACGCGGTGACTTGCACCGATACCGTAGCGATACACTGAGGGACCAGCATTGTTGAAGGAGGAACCAAAATACCCGCCCGGCACAACATTCGCGAAGTTGATGAAGTTGCTGTAACGCGGGTTGCTCTCTAGTTGCTGCTGCTGCTGCAATTGCTGACTCACATAGCTACCATTGCTTGCCACTCCACCACAGGTGTTGTAGGGTATGGTGTCTGCATGCGGCCATGAGGACTGGTAGGGTGGCTCGGCCGGCCACGCGGAACCGGTGATGTTACTTACACCGGAACTATCAACAGCGTTCCCATCGTTAGACGTGTCGTTGTTACAGTTACTCGGATTAATGGTTGCGGCTGACGTCGCACGCTTCTGCACGGACAGCGGCGACAACCACGCACTTGCCGAGTTCTCGCGTTGCAGCGTCGCGGCCGCCTCTTCGTCCTCGCGGTAGTACCGCTCCCACCGCTTCCCCTCCGCTTGCCAGGCTTCTGCAGCCGCCTGCGCGTTAGCGTTCTTCTTTGCAAAAACGTCCCTCTGCAACTGAGCCATCCACGGCTCGACGAGAGTGTGCCACTGATGCAAACGGTAGGCACCACGCAGCGTCTTGAGCTGCTGTACGTCTTGCGAATTAGCATTGTTGTGCACTTCAGTGCTCACAGAGGAGGGGGAGCTGGTTGCCTTCGTTGCTGATCCTGCTGTTGTCGCCCCGGACGCGGTCGTGGAAGAAGATGAACCGGCAAGACCTTGCTGGAACTTCGCCGCAGCCTCTTCTATTTCATCGTCATCCTCGTCAGGCACGTACATCAAGACTTTCTCTGGAAACGCTGCCGCAAACGCAGCAAGCTGCTCGGAGGTTGGGTCCGCGTCAACCGCGAGTTTTTCTAATAAGTCCAGCAGTGTCGCGTACTCCTCCTCGTGAACCTGCGTTTCCCAATCCAGCTTGCTGAGAAAGAGCACCTCCAACTTGTTCATCTCCCGTCCGCTAATGCCGCCGATGCGGCCGTAGTAAACGTTGCTGTAGTACACGTCGTCCCGCAGCTTAATTCCGAGCACAACACTCGTGATAAGCAGCCGGTGCGCATTGTAGATCGTGATGGGGTGCCCGCTGTGAAAGACGTACTTTAACAGTAAGAGGAACGCGCATAGCAGCGCTTCGCCGCTGCAGGCGCAGTACCGCACGAGACGCTGCACGTACATCGTCACTGACATAGGTGGGATGCAGTGGGAGTGGAAGTCACTCGACGGGATTGGCTCACCCTTGTGCAACTTGCACAGCATACGCATCATAAATGATATCGCCATAAAGGCGTAGCGCGTCTCAGTGAGCTTGATGCTTGGTTGAGTCGGGGGTGGTTGAAAGGTCTCCTCCGCGTGTTGCTGCTGCTGTTCTTGCTGCTGTTGCTGAGTCTTTACGAGCACTGGCGCTTCAGGAGGCGTGGCACAGCTTGGCTGGCTTTCGCTCCCTTGCCGGACGGTATCTGGCTTCGAACCAATGTTGTTCGAGTCCTGAGTGAATGGGCTTTCCTCCAGCTTATGCTGTTGCTGCTGCTGGGCCAGCGGTGGCGTGTTGAAACGTGACGGGTCATATGGGATGCTTGCCGTGATGCTGTCGTTGCTGTGGCGGCCTCCAAGCCCGCTCAGCAGGCTACCCGTGCTGGCGTTATTGTGCATTAAGCGTGACTTGCGATGACCTTCCTTGTCTTTCGACGGCTGCCCACGGGAGGCACGGCGCGACGTCGTCGAGCCTCTCTGCTCGCCAGACTGCATAGTGGAGTTGTCGGGGGACTGCATCTCGTTCTCCACCTCCTCAACGCGTGCACTGAAGTTGCTGTTGTTATTACTGTAATTGGAAGATTGCTGCTGGATGGTCTCTTCGGCAGAGTCAGTGACTGCGGAGTGGAGCCAAAGACGACGGTCCGAGGCAGGACGCTGATCTTCTACACCCCTATCTTCTTCGTTGTCATCGAGGGTGCGTGTAGACTGTTGTTGTTCGGTCTGACGCATTACTGCGTAGCCCAGTTCCTCCATCGAGTCTTCCACGCCCGTGGCAAAACGCTTCGGAGGCGGTTCCTGCGGTGTGGCGTCCGGTGCCACAGCGCGCACAGAACTGTGGCTGCCAGCTGCCATGGTAGGCACAACTTTGAAACCTGTTATTCCTGTTGGTGTTTTCGACAAAGAAGTGCTGCCGCTGTTGCTGTCGTATGCATTCGCGTCCTCGTCGTCGCTGCGCTCCGCGTGGTGCCTTTCGTGAAAGTGATGCTGCAGATAGTCGCCTCTGTATTCTTGTTCTCTCTCCTCTTCGTCCGTCTGTTGCTGCTGACTCTGCAACGCCGTGCGGTTCATTTCATTTTCGCAATCAGCGGCAACCTGCACACATGTAGCATCGGTATTATGATCGTTTCTGACACCTCCCTTTGCGCCAGCACACACGGGAGAGACAGTGCTTGACGTCGTCCTCAACGTATTGTGTCTAGCAGAAGAGGAAGAGTCGGCAAAGGTGGTGGGATTAGGAATGTGCATCACACGTGTTGCGTCGGCCACACTCTGTTGTTGCTGATACACACGTGTTCGTTTCGACGACGGGGTGCTACGGGAGGTGAAGTGTGCAACAGAGGCTGCTGTGGCAGGGGACGTGGTGTCTAGGTGGGTCGAGTTGGAATAGAGATCTTCAGTTCGCCTCGCCTCTTCGACCTCGTACGCTTCCTCCTCGTCTCTCTCTTCCTTGTCGTGTCGAGGGCTCCTGCTGTTCGAGCGTGAGTCGAGCGAAGGGTTGTGATGCGATGCGTGGTTGGCCTCTGCCACAGCACGCTGCGCCTTCGCACGGAGAAGCTGCTGTTGGTGCGAGGAGGCGCCAGAGAGCGGGGTGGACTGCTCGGAGCTACCGGTAGTGCTGGCGGACGTGTTTGTGCTCGTATTCGTCGTAGACGTTGTGGTGTTGCTGAGTGTGGTCAAGTTGGACGTGCTGCCACCACACGTGCATAGAGAGAGACACTTCGTGAACTGTGTGTTGTTATCGTTGTTCTGCCGCCGCTGCTCTTCGTCTCCCTGTTTGCGTCTCTGTTGGTTGGCGTTGTGCTGCAGAAACTCGGCTACGACCGCAGTTTCAGAAAACAAAATGGCGGCACCGGCGCAGCTGCTAGTGTGACTACAATCAGTTGTGTTTCCACCAACACCACTGCTGAACGATGACGAACGAGGTTGATGCGGGGATGATCGTCTAGGTGGGATGCAGGCTTCAACTACACAATCCATTTACTATTTACTAGCGGTAGAGGTGATAGGAGAGTAGGTAATGGCAAGGGAAGCCCTCTTCTCTCGCGTGCCCGTGTGCTTGAGAACTTGTGGGCGAGGAAAAGAAAAAAAAAGTGTAGACTTACTGAAAAAGAAAGCAAAGAAACTGAAGATCGAAACAAAGAGAGGAGGGGGCACCACGGTCTACCCTTTTCACAGACCGTAGCTGCACGGTTGTTTTTGGAAAACTTCGTTGTCTTCTCTTCTGTCACACGAGTGAAAGCCGTAGCGAGGGAAATGAAGTAGCACCAACAACAGAAGAGAGGTTACCAAAACAAGCAAACACTAACGGAAAGAAAGAAGGGGGAGGGGCGTCTTCAAAAGGAGGTAGACTTGAATGACTCAGAAAACAACAACAACAAGAACGAAAACTCCGAAACAACAACAAGTGAGTGGTGAAACCAGCGGGAAAACGCAGAGAACGAAACAAAGAATCGTCAGGAGCACACCTTTCTCAAAACAACGGAGGAGACGGAATAAAGCAAAGCAAAATAAGGGAATTAATCAATAGGTACGCTCTACAGCTTATTGTATATATCGGAGTGCTCAGTCTATAAAACTGGAGATGAGCACCCACTCGTTAAACGTTACCTTAAGTCTTACACGTGGTGAGATTACGTCTTTAGCTCGTTTAGTTTTGGTTTGCCTATGTAGTTGCACTCTTCGGCCTTGTGGTAAACCCCTTTCTTGCTTTTTGCTTTTCCAGTGCGCTATTTGGCAAGAACGGCTACTAAAGTTGAAGATGAAGGTGGAGGAGTATGAGGAGTAGGGACAGTAAGAGACAACTAAGGCTTAACAAATCCCTCCGCTTCGAAATGACAAAGTGCACTACCAAGAGAAAACCAGCCGAGAAAAATCAAGAGAGACGATGAGGAAGAAAAGTCAGTACTGAAACAGGGGTCCAAAGCGAAAGAAGGCACAGGAATCCGCAAGCTCCACGAATTCTCTCTTTCAGCTCCCCCTCCCCGCTTTGTTCTCTTCACTTGCGCTCCACAAAACAATGTGCAAGGCCCTTCACCGTTTTGCTCCCTGCCTCTGTTTAGTTTCCTCAGGCAGCCTAGTTGTGCTTCTACGCGAGAAAAACACGCAGCCGGTAAACTCTAGTATTACCGCTAGCTCTAGCGTGGAGAGAAAATACAAGAGAGGGTGCTGAGAGTATCTCCTTTTGCGTGTACCTATGTGTCCTTCGATTTGCAGTTTTCCGTTAGTGAATCTTTCCTTTTCTCGTTGTAGTTTGGGAGGTGTCTTTGTCTTTGAAAACTCGGAGTCGGCGACCGTACCGTACAATTACGGAGACTTAGCGCGTAATCCACCCCTCCACTTCTTCAAGATGTATCAGAGTTGAAAATAAAATCTGAGACGGTGTTAAGCAGATCTACCGCATGCGTGGGGGTTGAGGATGTTTCACACCAGAGGCACAAAAACCTTTAGAACGGTTTGAGTGAAGAAAAGAAAAACGAAAGCACAGACAAAACTTCTCCGTGGAAGCACAACAGACAGCTGATTGAGAAAGAAGGAAAACACTTTCTTTGCTTGTTCTTACGCGAGCCCGTGGTGGAAGGAGCGAAGGGGATGCGTTCACGCTTACGCGTAACCCGGAGATGCAGTGCGCCAAAAAACAGAACGAAGCTAGGAGAAAGGAATTGGTTGAATCCTAGAAATGGGGGATTAATCGCTTTTCGCCCTAACCGTGAGTGGCGTTTGTGTGGGTCAGCAGAAAACCAAGAAATAGAAGAGGTATAGAAAGGCAAGAGAAACGCGCAGGTGCGGCGACAGGAACAACTGGTCACGAAACCACCACAGGGATTCGTGGAGTAAACAAAAGTAGAGTGTAGAACCCTACGCGAACGATGATAGTGATTCAGCGCTCCGCAGTAGTCGCACAGGGAAACAGTAAACGTGAATTTGAAACGAAGTGACGCCGTCGAACAACAAAAAAAAAACCAGCTTACAGAAAACTCGGGCTCCTGTCAGCCTTTGAACCTGAAATACACAAAGGTGAAAAGAGCAGAGAACTTTGAAGACCTGAAAAGCACGAAAAAACAACAACAGAGTTTTCTTGAGACCAGCAAAGGGGTAAAGTGCAATAAGAAATTTATACTTAAAAGAAAAAAAAAGGCGTGGAGAATGAACAGTTACTCTACACACACACGCACATATATATATATATATATATATATATATATATATATATATATATGTATGCGTTGTAGGTCTTGATGATATGCGCTAAAAGTACGATGTGCAATATGTATATCAGGTGGCGTGGCTAGCAAGTTCTTGTTTTTCAAATTGGTCGACTGCGCTTATGGCGAAGTTTTTACTTCCCGGAATTAAAACAAGTTTAACTCTGCAAACGAAAGACGAGTATTGCTGAGCAATAAAATTTCTCTCCGTTTAATCCTACTATCTGTCTTCGCCAGTTGAGAGGTAGTTTACGGCGCAGGAAAGAAACGGTGTTTGTATTACTTCGATGTGGCTGCACTCTGCAATCTCTCGTAACTGAGACGATTTCTTCAATAAATGAGTGCTTGTATTCTGCCGCTGACCTTTCCGTTCGTCTTCTCCCCAAATTATCCGCTTTGCCTTTTTGACTTCCCTTCCTTTACCCTTCAATGGTGTCTGTTGGAAATCAACAATGAAAGGGAGAACTACTTGAAGGTGCGGGACGTCTATTGTCCCTGTTGTGCGGACAGGTAAAAAAAAAAACAAAATACAAAAAGAGACTTCGACAACTGGCAATTTCGGTTTCCCCGTATACTACAAGTCTGTGGCTTACACCTTCCACTGGATCCACCGCTCTCTCTCTACTTTATGTGTATAGATGTGTGTCAGTATATATCCGGGAAGCAGTCTTCGCAGAGCACTTCTAAAGGGAAAAAAACGACAGCGCAAAGGAAAACCAGAGTACAACAGCAAAGAAGGAAGAAGAGAGGGCAAGGGAAACGAGAGCAGGTAACCAAAAATGATAAGGGATAGATGAAAGCTAGAAAGGCAGCGGAGTCCACAGGTGACGGCGACGGAGGAGAGGGGAAGGGAGGAGTGTAATATAACAGCACGTCGAAGTGCTCCAGTACGACCTTTCGCGAAGAAGAGAAATCTCCTGTTGCTACTTTACTGTTGGGGCTGCTCAAGCCAGCTTGCGTTTTAGAAGTTATTAGCTGCAAGCTTGGAATTGTGCAGAAGCTTAAGAAACAGCAAGAAGGAAGAGGAAAGCAAGGTGAAGCAAGAAAAGAGAGTACCCTCGTGTTGTACAGTACACGTAGCCTGCGTGCGTGGGGCTGGCAGAAAGGCTGACAAGATGCAAACAAAGAGGAAAGGCGAGGAGCGTAAAAGTCAGTAGCCAACACGTTCGAGTGCGTAACGTAAAACAGGACAAGTAGAAATAATAAAAATAATAGTAAGGGCTGTAGAGAAGGAAATGAAGGAGTTCCGCGATGTGGGGGTGAGTGAGGTGAACCTTTGGGTTGTCGTAGTCCTCCTTCCCCAGTATCGTCTCTTGTTAAATTTACTTTGTTGCGTGTTTGTCTTGGCTAAAAACTAGTTTTCGTTGATCTTCGGAAACACAGACACGCACACACGAATAAATATGTACATTTATTCGATGTGCGATAATGTAGGGAAGGATGTAAACATAGGAAGAGAAGTGGGGAAAGCGGGAGGGGAAGCAAACAGTGAGCTGGTTTTCCGATACTTTGGCAAGTACTCACTACTATCGGCGTAGTAGTTTTCATTCTGTTTCATTCCCGTTGCCGTTGTTGTGTCCACCGTTTCGGTGATGCACTGCACACATTGGCTATGTTTACCCACGGTAAAGGACAGGAAGGTAGCAAACAAAGGTGGTTTGGAAAGGAGGATTGGGTACGCAACTCCGCAACGGTATCACGAACGAAGAAGACGCTCAGCGGCTCCGAATTGCAGCCCGGGAAGCGATTGAACTTGTGTGGTGTGTTCGGTGGAAGGCCTTGTTCAGCGTTCGTGTTTTCTCTCTTTCTCTGGTTCCTGCATGGCGTGCTCGTTTCGGTTTTGTCACGTTGAGTCAACGGTGGTGAACAAGGTAAGTCACCTCTAAGTCGTGACAAGGCGCCACCTCTGCACCTGCGTGCAGTTCAGTCTAGTGAAGGATAACACAGAAAGTGCATCCAAAATAGAAAAAAAAAAGAAACAGTAGTGGTGTCTAGATATAAAGCAAACAAATGCCCTTCTAACTCACTCAGGGCTAACGGGGGTGCGGGGGGGGGGGGAAACGGTTGTGTGTGCGTATGTGTATGCGTGTATACGGCGAGAAACGATACAAAATAGTAGTACAAAGGAAAAGCAGCCAAAATCGGCTTTCATTTCCTGCAGTGAAGTGCGAAAGGCGGCCTCGCTGTGCTTGTGCGCGCAGCGACACACAAGCAAGGAAGGTACCGCAACAACTAAAGGAAAAAAAAAACAGAGCACGCCCCGTCATCAAACCCTCTCCGCGCGCTGGTAAATCGGCTTGGGCCGCGACAACCGCTCCACTGCGATGCGCTGGGCCTCTGCCGCCTCGGCGCTCGGCACGGGTCGAACCACCAAATACGGACGTCGAAACTCATCGAGGTGCACTTCCTCCACCACTGTCCGCCCATCCGCACTTCCGCCACCGCCACGCCTCTTTTTACACTGCGCGCCGTCGCCGTCTAATCCATCCCCTTTGTTCTCATCATCCCCATCGTCAGCTGCGCCAGCCTGAGCATTCCCGCTACCGTTGCAACCGCTCAGCGACGGAATGCGACGCCTGCGCGACAGGGCCGGCTTGCCAGGCAGCACGTCCAGCCCCTCCCTCTCTGGGGCCAGCGCCCAAGGTGATTTACGCATCGGGTCACGTATACGGATGGACGAGTACTTTTCAAAGGGCAGCCCGTCTTCCACGCCGTGTACCTCCTTCACCGCTACGCCGCTACGGTTCAAATTTTGGAGATTGTGACGGTCGTTCTCGGTTAGCGCGTGCGGCCGCGCGGGTGTTTCCGTTGCCCCTAGAGCCGGTGATTGCGAGCGCACGCCAACCATGTGCTTGAACGACACGGTTGGAATATGCGGTCGCGGCTTCGAGCCAGTAAAATCACGTGTGTAGTCGTTCGCACCTGGGTCCTGAATGGCCAGAGCGGCCGCAGAGAGCGGCCGCTTGCCAGGCCCACCGACTGCACTCCCCTCTATTTCCGCCACGCGCGGCTTGAACTGGGTTCGAAGGTCTACAATCGGCAGCGTGCCCGCTGCGGCGGCTGCGGCCGCGTCCTGCCCTTCCCCGCCAGCCCGCACCCCTGTTGCTGTTACAGTCATCGAACCTAAAATATCATCTAGCCATTTACTGCAGGTCTGTGCGGTGCTGCTGTTCACATCACCACCGGAACCACCACCATTAACGCTGCGGCGGGCTGTGGGGCTTAGCATTGCCGCCACTGCTGCTGCAGGGCTGCCGTTGCGTCGTTGCTGTGGTGTGCTGAGACGTGCAATCGTGGCCCGCGTCAGGTGTGTCGGTTCCTTCGTGCGCGACGGAGGGCAGTGGAGGCCTGTGTTGTAATGATTGTTGTTGTTGCGCGGACCAGCGGCAGCAGCCGACACGGCGGCGCCCACGCTCTTAGCGCGCACCCGCGATGGTGATCGAGACTGGTAATGCTTTTGCGGCCTACGTTGCTGTTCAGTGCAAGCGGCTGACGTAGACACAATAACGCTGCTGGTTCTATCCTGCGAACAAGCAGGTGGTGCAGGGGAAGGTACGACTTCCGCTGCTGCAGTGGCATTAGCGGCAGCGGTCGATGCTGAAAGACAGTCAGCCATAACTTGATTCGCAGGGGTGCTCTCAGTAGGGATGAGGCTCGGCACCGCGGACGCGCCGACTTCATTTTCCACAGCATTCTTCGTCAGAAGTGGAGAGAGCTGTTCCTGCTCTTTTTCTTGTTGTTGCGTATAACGGTTGTTTTGCGATGACGACGGTGGCTTCGGTGCACTACCGTTGCTGGCGCTGCTCATGCGACTCTCCGCTGGTGTGGCAGGGCGACGTCGTCCCCACTCCCAACCAGTGCTGCCAACACTTCCACTGCGGCGCGACAACGCTGCACCGTTGTGACTCTCAGGCGGCGTACTCGAACTGAAATTGTCATTGTTGTTGTAGCCCCCGACTATAGCAGCTACGGGGGAGCCACCAAAAGGTGCGTGACTGACGTTTTTGTTGCTGCTGGTGGAATGGCCGTATAGTTGCTCGAAGAAGGCGCTGCGGCGCAGTGTGGCGAAGGGCGTTCGACCAGCATCGCGCGTAGACACGGGGGATGATATGGAATTTGCGTTGCCCGTGTTGCTGGACGCCGGCTTTAAGTGTTGCTGCTGCTGATATGCTTGCGTTTGCTCTTGCTGTGGTGGTCGCGAGGGCTGATTCTCGCTTTCCTTCTCCGGACTCAGCTCCATGATGGGCTCGCGCGCTGTTGCCGTGGCAGAAGGCATGGAAGACAAAATAAGTCGATGATGGTAGGGCTGGTGACTGCTGCGTTGGGTTTGGTTGAGCTGCTGCGCAGATCCAAGCAGCGGCCGTCGGATAGGTGTTAATGCCTGCATGGAGGACAGCAGGGCGGAAGGTGAGACGCAGTACGGGTGTTGTGAATCTACTGTGGACACACTTTCATTCAACCCAGCCTCCGGGCGAACCGGGGACGGGAAGCGAAGAGGGGAGTTGACGGAGATGGGACGATGTTTCTGCTGCTGCTGTTGCTGTTGCTGTTGGTAGTAGGCAACAGAAGCGGTTGCAACAGGGGAGCCACGACGACCCAACGAGTTGGCACGCACCTCTTCCACCACCGCGTTATCGCGGGCATTCAAAACGGCCGATGTCGCCGGGTCGAGCCCGTCTGACAGCAGCGAATCGTTCTGCAGACGTGTGTGACGACGATTGTCGTTGTTGTAATTGTTTTGATGGACGGAGGTGTTGCTGGTATCCAGTGGAATCGACGTAACAGAGGACGAGGCACCACAACCACCGCCTTCAGTACCTCTGTTTTGTCGCCTTACGGACGTGTGCCGAGATGCGTACGGGCTGCCGCCGACACGCGCGTAGCGTCCACCGCCGACGTTAATGTACCCGAGCGGGCGGCGGACCGGCGGTGGTGACGCGAACGACTCCGACGCACGCGCGGTACTCGTGTAACGCCACGGAATGCCGATCGTCGAGGCTGGCAGGCTGCTACGGCGGTGGCGTGCTTCCATTTCGTCTTCCTTCACACGCTGACGCTGACGAGTGGCCGACAGGGAATGCCGACGTCGCGAACGCTGACCGCGGTCGTTCCTCCAGCTGCTGTTGTTGGAGCGCAGACCCCAGGCGTCGGCACTATCTGCGTCCGCGCTACTACCTTCGCTGCTTGCATCACCGTCATGACTTCTGTTGGTGTCTCCGTCAGAGCGCCTGCAGCATGAGCCGCTCTGGCGACGCTTCCGTTGCCACTCCTCCGCGCTGTAATTTGCACCTGTAGCACTTTTAGTTTTGTTTTTAACGGTATCGTCTCGAAGTGCGTTGACCAGCAGGTAGAGTTCCCGGCTTGTCAGCCGCTCCAATCCGCTGTCATCCTCGCTGTCCTCGTTTAGCAAACGACGGCGAAAGCGTCGCTCGCAGCGCTGCTGTGACGTGCTGCGGTCTCTGTCTGCTGACTCGTTCGTTGTTGTCTTCCTTCGCTGTGCGTTGAGTCTTAATGATTTATCGTGTTGTTTCGTGTGTTTGCTTTTCCTCGCGCTGCTGTCCGTGTCGTGCTTCTCGTTGGCGGGGTGGCTGCTGTGGTGCTCCGAAGTTGGTGAAATCGCGGTGGAGGGGTTAGAAGAGTGAGAGGGAGATGGTGTCGACACAACGCTGGCGGAGCTGCGGTTAAGCACACTCGGCGGCTTCTGCGTGTTTTCCTCCTCTTGCGGGGAAGCCGGCTCCGCCTTCATCTTTGGTGTGCGACGGGTCTCAGCCAAATTCGCTTGTCGACGCCTCTGCACAGCCTCGACAGCCGCCTTACGCTGCCGGTGCGCCTCATCTTCTTCCTGTTCTCCCTTCTTCTCTACCTCTTCCTTCTTCTTGGCCTCTGCTGCCACTGCGGCACTCGAAGTTGTCTGTCGAACTGCTGGTAACAGCGCTGACGTTTTCTTTATCTTCTTGACCGACGCGTTGGTGGATGCTGACCGAGAGGAAGAGGAGTCCACAGTGTTTGCGCTCTTAGAGCGGTTTGTGATGGAGGAAGAACACCTTGAGGAGTGTGCAGCAAGGTGGAGTGCATCGTTGTGGTGATCGCTGTCGTCTTCTACCACCGCAACATCGTGCACCGATTTGTGCCCGGCACCTTTCATACTGTTATTCCCTTGCTGTTGCTGCTGTTGTTGCTGTTCGCCGAAATCCCCTTCCTGAATCGGTGCTTCCTCGTTGACAACGACACTTCCGTCCTTTAAACCCGCGGTTCCGTTGATTCTGCTCTGCGATAAACGAGTAACACTGGTCACGCAGCTGTTGTTGAAATCGTGGTGTTCCTGTTTCATATTATTTTCACTGTCATCGCTGCTTTCGCCCAGATGGCGGCGTGGGTGTGGTGGAGTCTGCACCCCAGCCTCCGGCAACTCGCCGTCTTTCAGCACCGTCGAACTCGGCACCCGCAGCATTTCTGCCGGTGTGGGCAATTGCGAGGCCGGGTGCGGTGGAAGAAGCTTGCTGGGTGTAAAACCGCGCGGCGGTGATTTTATCAGCTTCGCACCCGGTGGCAGAGGGCCCATTACGTGCTTCACCAGGCGCGTCGCAGCTAGTGCCTGTGGACGTTGCTGTTGCTGCTGATGTGATGCTTCGCCACTTAAAGAATCGCCCGGTGGGGTAGCGAGGCTGGTGGAGCGGCTGGTTGGCAAACTTGCCAGCGGCGGTCGCTCGGGACTCGGGAGACGACTGTTGTTGAGACTGTGGCTGTTACTCCGGCTCGTTTTCTGCTGCTGCACGTTTGCTGCTGGTGGAGGTATCTGCACTTTCTTCATCATCACCACCCCTGGTGGAGCTTTCAGTGAGACTTTGAGCTGTGGCTGCGCGGCTGGGGAGGCCACACGCAGCGGCGAGGAGGCAGCCCCTGTTGCTTGTTCTCTTGCCGCAGCGAGGGGAAAAGAAGGGAAACCGGGCACGTTACCGTCGATACCGGCAAACCGCGGTGGGGTTGGGTGTGCACCAGTCGGCATCTTCACCGCAGCTGGAGGTGGAGGTTGCTGTTGTTGCTGCTGTGGAGTCGGAGGAGGTCCACTGCGAATAGGATTAACTGGTAACTTCTCTCGCTGTTGCTGTTGCTGTCCTGATGGCGCTGGTCCGGCAGAAGGGGGGAGTAGGGGCTGCGGGTGTGGTGGCCCTTTCACTCCTGGTGGCTGCTTTGCTCCTGGCGGCAAAATAATCTTTTTCCCTTGTGCCGTCGTGAAACTATTCTGCGGTGGTGTGGGCTGCTGCTGCTGTCGTTGATGCTGTCCCGATGGTTGTCCTTGGCGTGGTGGGTTAGGGGACCCACCAGGAGGGAAGGGTGGCGAGGGACCACCGGGTGGTCTTTGCTGCTGCTGCTGCTGCTGGAGTTGTTGCTGTTGTTGTTGAGCGACGCCGGGAGGTTCATTTTTCACTTTCTCTTCCTTATCTGAGTCGCCGCCGAGCTTTAAGAGGTTTAGTGCCCCAGACAAGCCGCCCTTCTTTTTATTTTTTCCATTCGGCGGCGGTGACTGCTGTTGAACAAGGTGGCCGGGAGAGAAAGACACGGACGGCAAGCTCTGTTGTTGTTGTTGCTGCGGCGGCAAAGAACCTGCTGTCATCGGCCGGGCCAGATTCAGGTTGAATCCCGGACGGATCGGCGAAGGGTTGCCGTTCCACGGGGGCAAGGGGTGCGCACCTGATGATGGTAGTTGCGGTCGCTGCTGCCCAGGCCGCTCTACCGAAACCATGTTTGGCATGCTCTGCAACTGCGTTTCCCTGGGCTCAGGGGAAGAGGGCATAGGACGCGGACCCGTATCCGGCTGTAGTGAATTATGTGCATTGGGCGGTCCTCCCATAACCATTGCCGTTTTCTTCCCTGTCATCTGCGCACCTGGCGGTGCCCCTGATGCCATCGCCGGCCCCGGCAGCTTCGTGCCAGGTGGCACCATGACCTTTTTGCCGTTCACAACAGCAAACTGCGGTGGGTGTGGACTAGCACCTGTGTTACGGTTGCTACCTGCAGCTGATACACTGGTAGTACTACCGCCACGACTACCGTGAATCAGCGGCGGCGGCTGACGCTCTTGTAATGGGGCAACACCAGGTGATGGATTGCGCTGTGCTACCCCAGGGCTTAGCGTACTACCACCAGCAGGGACGGAAGTCGGCCGACGAGCGTTCGGCGATGCGCTCGCCGGTGTACTCGTCTTCATCGCTTGTGGTGCAGGCGCCATCACCTTGCCTATCATCATCACTGGTGCTTTACCCACCTGCCCAGGTGGCATTTTCATCTGCATGGACAGGTACTGCGGCTGCCACGACGGTGGAGAAGAAACGGGCATTTTCCCGCGCATCGCGGCGGCCGGCAGAGGAGCGCCGCCGCGGCCTGGAAAGGCGTTGCCGGCACCACGGCTGCCGGGTGGCATAAGGGAACCAGCGCCATCCCCGCCCATCATCTGTGGATGTAGACCACCGCCACTACTGTTGTTGTTTCCTATTGAAAGTGCTGCGCCACGGCCTGCCCCTCCAGCAGCTCTAGCTTGTGGTGGAAGATTTTTTAGAAGGTGCGCACTAGGTGGCAATGCCGGTGGGTGTATACCACCAACCGTGCCGGCACCGCCATGTGGCATCATCCCACGTGCGCCAGGCGGTGAGATAAACTGCTGACCGCCTGCGCCACGACGAGGGACGCCACCTACAATTACACCGCCGCGGAATTGCATAGGTGATCCGGTGCCGCCTCTCGCGACGACGTTGTTCGCTGGCAAACTGGGCGAGGCCGATCGCGCCGATGGCAGCTGTTGATTCATTTCAAGAAGGGAAGTAAAGGAAAACACAGGGAGACACGCACGCACAGGAGAGGAAAAATTGAGCGCAGTCCACAAGCGCTGAGAAAGCACAAAATACTGTTATTTGCTTCGCTTACCCTACACGCAGGTTTTCAGGCTACTATTGTTTTCTCCTGAGGCAGATGAAGAGTTACTGTGCACCAACGAGCAGACAGTGAACAACTAATTAAAAGTGAAGGAGGACAAACAGGCAAAGTCCGTGGGGAACACACCCCGATGGGGGCAAATTCGGAATGCAAAGAGGGATAAAGATCCTTGTGCCAGCACCGAGAGTCCCTGTGGCGCGTTCAGAGCGCACGTCGAAGCCTTTGTTCAAACAAAGCTACAACACAAACCGCCGCTGTGAGTTACGTGAAGTTAGGCTTGTGAGCCTTCAAGAAAGGGGGAGAAAGAGACTGGCTTCTTATCTGACAATATTATCCTCCTCCTCCCCTTAGTGTTTACCTCTTTTTCTGGGTAAATGGTGGAAGCATTGTCAGGCGTGGAAAAGCAGAGAGTCGCACGACATGCAACAAAGGTCCGGGAAAGGAATAAAGATGGATTAATTGAATTAGGCACTGAATATAGTGAAACGAAGGAAAGCAGTTATCGCTGCCGCATTGAAGGGGCGCGCTTGTCGAATGGGCATCAACTGCCAGAGATGGAAGAGGTTTTAGCCAACCCCGTTGCTTCTGACGTACTGTCGGCACTTCTTTTCGCTGAATTGAATCCGTACTTTTACCGAGTTTTCCCTTTTTGGGGAGTAGCATGGAAACATCATCCACAACTCAAAAGCGATAGAAGCTATGATAGAGTGCATTTGGCAAAACAGTGGAAACACACGCAGCTAGTGACTCGTTACCCCCGCCGTCAGGAACTTCCACCCCACGAAAAGGGGTAAGCAAAGCTGGGAAACAGGAAGGCTGTATGTGAGATGAGTTCGCTAGCGTAAGGTTCTTTCCTTTTTTTCTTTTGCCAACTCCGTGGAGAACGCTTCCAAAGCCTGTAGCCTATCTGACTTCCTCAGCGTCCGCCTTTAGATCCAACGGGTACCCGACGCTCGCCAGTTTACGTAACGTGTCCGCCGCTGTCGGGCGCTTCCTTCGCCTACGCTGCACGCTTTCGCTCCTCGGTTTTCCTGCTGCTGGTGCTGCTGACGTTGATGTTGCTGCTCCCACCAGGCCGGGCACCACGCCACGAAAATACGCACCTGGCCCTGGGTTGTCATTCAACTTAGGGTCCGGTCGCTCGCTCGTGCCAATCGTCACACCGCGCCTCGGCGTACAAGCATTCTGGCTCTCGTCACCATGGTAGTACGCACCGGGTCCTGGAGTGTCAGTGCGTACTGGGTTTAGACGGTCTGCCTTGCCAAACCCACCTGCTGCTGTAAGATCCTCCGCAATACATGTGACGCCACGCTCTCGGTAGTAGGTACCAGGACCTGGGTTATTGTTGAGAACAGGGCTTGGCCGCTCAGCCAGCCCAAACCCCACGTCGCGCGACAGACCCTCATTCCCACGATGAGTAAAGAAGTCACTTTTGTAGTAGGTGCCAGGTCCCGGGTTTGCGTTGAGCACCGTAGACGGACGCGCAGAGAGACCAAACGTGGGCGGATAAGTCTCAGCTGGAGTTTCGCGGTAGTACGTGCCTGGTCCGGGGTTGCTGTTCAGCGTCGCACTCGGTCGCTCAGCCTTTCCAAAGCTGGCACCTGGTGGGTCCGTGAGGTGGGCGATGTACGCCTCTCGATGATAAGCACCAGGGCCCGGGTTGTCGTTCGCGATCGGACTGGGTCGCTCACCATAACCAAAGCTCGGCGCGGGGCCTGCCGGAGGGACATACATGGAATGATATGTGCCAGGCCCTGGATTCGAGTTCGTCACGAGGTTTGGCCGCTCACTAAAGCCGAAGCGTGGTGCAGGGCCAGCGGGTAGTGCAGACGCAGTGTGGTACGTGCCTGGCCCCGGATTGTCATTGATAATTGGACTGGGTCGCTCGCCGAAGCCAAAGCTCGTTGCGGTGCCAGCGGAAGTCGCAATCTGGTAGGCGCCAGGACCAGGGTTATCGTTTAGGATCGGACTTGGTCGCCCCGCGACAGGAAATGTCGTGGCCAAACTGTCACCTCGAGAAGACGAGTTCTTCAAGTCTCCTTGTCCGCCGTCGTAGCTGCCAGGCCCGGGGTTGTCATTGAGTACAGCGGAGGGACGCAGAGACGAACCAAAGCTGGGACCTGCCTTGTTTCCGGCAAGCAACCCGGTAGAAGCTGCCTGGTCGTACGTACCCGGACCTGGTGTGGCGTGTTGATGGCGCAACTCCGGACCCGGTCGAGCCGCAGAGCCGAATGTCACCCCAGCACCGTTTGATAACGCTGTGGACACGTTCTCGTAGGTGCCCGGACCCGGATTGGCGTTCAGCGTCACGTCCGGCCGCTCTGACATACCAAACGACAGATTAATGCGTCCGGCAACAGCAGTTGCAGTAGCAGCAGTAGCACTATCGTAAGTGCCAGGACCCGGTGTGTCGGACCGGCCCGCTGCAGGGTCGGGTCGCTGCGATGTGCCAAACGACGGCGCGCTACCACTACCCACTGCTGCCGTCGTGATCATCCTTTTTTCTGCTTCGTGCACGTCGTAGCTACCAGGCCCAGGGGTGTCTACGTTATTGGTACTCCACACCCGCGGTGCCTGGCCGATCGTCGAGTTTGATCCGATTTGCTTTCCTTTTGCAGTGTTGAACTGGTCCTGAGGGCTGTAACTGCCAGGACCGACCATCGGAGACGCTTCTGTGTCGCCCACGCGCACCCCTGCGCGTGGGCCACGTGGTATCGTAAAGCTTGGACTTGAACTTTGATGTTGGTCGCCACGGGCATCGTATGCACCGGGCCCCGGTGCTGCATTCCCTAGCCCTGCATGATCTGGGTTCCACATGCGAGGTGCCTGCGTGAAGCGGATCGACGGTCCTGTATTATGGGTCTGCATTTCGTTCGCAGAGGTATCATAGGCTCCAGGGCCAACGCCGTTCTCTGCAGTGGTAGTCGGCATGCGGGGAGCGCTGCCGAAGCTGTAGGACGGCGCCGCGGTGGCTCCACCACCCTGAGAAAATGCTAGTGCGACATCGTAGGTACCTGGTCCAGGCTCGGCACTACGTCGTTCTTGATCCCAGTCAACCGGGCGGCCTGCTATTGTGAAACCGTTTGCGGGGCCGCGTGTCTGTGTGGCGCTGAAAGCCGCTGCGCTGTCGTACGCACCGGGACCGGGGCCCACATTTTCATTCCCTTCAGTCACAATACCATTTTCTTTAGAGGAAGTCTGCATTGGAAGACGGTGAGTCGGTGCGGTACCGAAGCAGTGGACAGCTGCCGCAGTGGCAAAGCCAGAAGCCGTTGCATACTCTGGCACATCATAAGAACCAGGACCAGGGGTTGCGCGCTGGCGAGCGGCGAGGTCAGTACTACCTGTTGGTCGGCCCAGCACGAGCGCTGCGCGGGCGTGGGATTGCACTTCCACTGGAACATTGTAGCTCCCAGGCCCTGGTTGATTAATTGCCGCTGCTGCCAGAACGTCACGTCCGACGCCGTCTCGCGAAGAGGCGGCAATCGAGTACGCTGGTGCGCGCGGCAGTACTTGTGCATCAGCGCGGTCAATCACGTAGGAGCCTGGTCCGACATCCTGTCCTGTCTGCATTCTTGTCCCAACCACAGTTGCACCGTCAACAGGAAAACATAGATCTGTCGTACGTGGCGCAGTACCGAACCGCGGCGCAGAGACCGCTGTCGATGTTAGCGTTAAGGAAGGGAGATCGTAGGAGCCGGGTCCAACCGCTGCATTGGTGTCTCTGTCTGAAGGCATCCGTGAGGTTTGTGGAAACGTCGGCCCAGCACCGCCACCCCCAGTACCACACGTTGCACGTGAAGAACTGTTAATGTTTGGTGCATACGCTCCTGGGCCTGGCCCGTCACATAACGCACCCTCTGCAAAAACGTCTGCGGGGTAGCGCGGGGCAGTGCCAATGCGCACCCCGCCCGCAGCAGCCGAGAAAACGGACTTAGCGTACGCTTCCGTGACATCGTACGCCCCAGGACCTGGGGTGGGAACTGTGTTCTCATTCAGTGGGTTTGGCGTGGACGCACGTGGCACTGTAACACCATTGTGCAATGGGGGCGGAAGCGGTACTGCGTAGGAGCCTGGGCCCACCGCATCGGCACCAAATGAACTGTTTATCGTGTCAGCCTGTTTCGGCGCAGTGCCGAAGCTCCATTGCGGTCCTTCCGGAAAGGCAGGCGGGAGCTGATAGGCACCAGGGCCTGGCGGGCCACTTTTGTTGTTGGAAGTCTGACCCGCTCCCTCACCATCTCTCCTGTTTTCATCGGACGGGCTACTTCCAGCATCATAATAAATACTCGAAAAGGCAGCGGCTGCTGCCCGGGGAAGCGTTGCTCGGTAGCCCGCCTCCAGGCTGTAAGCACCAGGACCGGGATTTGAATCCGCTATTCCTCCTCCAATACCGTTAAAGGTACCGTCACTGGTTCGCCCGTGTGCGCTCACGTGTGCCGGTGCGCGTGGAAAACTGTAGGCGGCTGGCGTCGGCATCTGCGAACTGCGTGCGATCCCGGCAGCCACGTCGTACGCACCTGGGCCCACGCCAGAACCCGGAATCTCTCCTTCTACAACAGCGTCACCGCCCTCCGCGTCAAAGCGCACTGCGGTACCGAAGCGATAAGCAGTTACAGCACCCCCTGTGTTTTGCCGCATCCAACGATCGGCACGGTCCACATCATAGGCCCCCGGTCCTGGCATAATATCTTTTCCTGTGCTTGTCAACGAGGCCAACACGCCATCGCCCTCCTTTGGTGAAACACTAGTGCTTCTTCCATCATCATGACCCGCGGCGGTGCCGAAGCGGTACGCCGGTGTCACGGTTCGCACTGCCGTATCCGAAGGGGAATAGGCGTTTGGCGCCGGAGAGGCATCAGCGACAACACAGCCACCATCTCCGCCGTCTGATGATCCGGCTGACTGCTGCTGCGGAAAGCGTGGTGCACTGCCGAAGTAAAAAGCACGCTCGCCGGTGCGTAGCAAATGGTCGCTGTTCTCTTGTGCGTACGCGCCTGGACCTGGCGTGTCTCCTGCTGCCGTTGCTGCTGCAGCTACAGCATTGCTGGTAGTAAGGCGATCCGCAGCACGTGGAAACGTGACAGACGGCCCTGCGGCCATGCCAGCGTACAAGTTCGGCTCGTAGGCACCCGGTCCGGGTCCGAAGGCCGCCTTAGCTTCTTCATCGCCAATTAAAGTGCGTGGTGCCGTGCCGAAGCGCGGAGCTGCATTTGCTGAGCTTAATAATGCGCGAGTGCCAATATCGGTGAAGACCTCGGGAGTGTAGGCACCGGGACCGGGAAAATCCATGCGTCGCACCTCTTCGTCCGTTAAGAAAGTGCGTGGCGCAGTTCCAATCGTCATCGTTGTTGTTCCGTATTGTGCACACATATCCGTGTACGTCTCTGGCATGTAAGCTCCAGGGCCGGGAGCGTCGTTTAATGCTGCCGCAGCTAACAGCGGAGAATGACCGTTAGGAGTTGCCGCAGCAGCATGCCGTGGGGCAGTGCCGAACTGATGGCTATGGCGACCACCAGCACCACTTCCGAGAAACTTGCCGTCACGGGTTACACGTATTTCGTAGGCACCGGGCCCCGGCACCTGGTCTGGTTCTTTTTCACTTACACCCACATTGTTGCTACTAATTACGATGTTGGCGTTCGCTGCGGCTCGTGGTGCGGAACCGAAGCTGTATCCGCGCGCGTGCTGCGCGATATCAGAGGGGTACGTCGGGTCGTACTGGCCCGGTCCCAGCCCCGATCCCGCATCGCTGTTAGCATACGCGCCATTGCTGTTGCTGACGTCGCCGGGCTCTGCGTCGTGTGCAGCCGCGCGGGCCAGTGCCACTTGCGGCACGTTCTTCTCCACCTGCGCGTACTGCGGATCGTACGCACCGGGCCCAGGCACAATAAAGGTGTCGACACCACCTCCGCTTTTGTACAATGCTGAATTGCCGTTTGATATGCATGGACGGGCAACAGCGGACCCCATGACAGCGCTGCGCCGAGGGATGTTGACGTCTACGACCTCGTACGCACCGGGGCCGATACCGCTACCAGCACCACCGGTGCTATCACTTCCATCGTGTTCGCCGTTGTTGCCGGCACTAGAAGAGAAGCGCCGTCCGCGCGGGAAGCTGTAGATCGGTGCGGAAGACGCGTCGTTTATGTACGGGTCATAGCTGCCAGGTCCGACCAAGCTGCCACACCCTCCAGCCGAATCAAAAATAGCGCCGTTGCTGCTGTTTCCGTCCTCTATGAAGCGGGGAGCGGTACCGAAGGTGGCAGGGCCCGCACCGTTTTGAGTAGCCGCACCGTTGCCACCGCCGCTGGTACCGTCTGTACGGACGTCGTACGCACCAGGGCCCGGAACGTCCGACACGGCAGGCCCCGTGGCCAGCAACCCTGTCGCACTGGTAGCTGTGGTTGTGATGGCATCGCCGAAGCGAGCGCTTGTGTGCGCCAAAGAAAAGCTGCGCGGTGCCGGTGCCTGCACGTCCACTGGATCATATAGCCCCGGCCCCGGCACATCCTTCTCTGCCAAACGGTCCAAATACATTGGATCTCTACCGCACAGGTGCGATAGGACAGCGGTGCGACCGGAAGGGAGAGCCGGCAAGTTGTACGTGCCTGGCCCCACCTCGGCAGAGGTGCTACCACCGTTTGTGAGGCTCGAAACGAGAAAAGACACACGAGGGGCACGTCCAATCACCGTGCCGGGACGATTTGCGAGACGCGCAGCTGCCTCTACGTCGTACGCACCGGGTCCAGGCGAAAGACCAAACAGCGACGTAAAGTCTATGTCGTTATTAGTGGTATTCAGACTCCCTTTCTCAGGCTGCATACGTTCCGATGGAAAGCGTGGCGCCGTCGTATTTAAGTTGACTGTTGGACCTGATACAGGCAGAGGAGGAAGGATGTAGGTGCCAGGTCCCGGGCCTGTTGCCCGACTGCCAAATGCGCTATAACTGGCGCCATCTTCCTTGCACCTTGGTGCGCGCGGCAAAGCGCCGCCTTTCACACGGCCCAACAGCAAATCGTACACCGAACCGACATCGTAGGTGCCCGGGCCGGCACGATTTCCGCCAAAAGTGTTTTTGTTGAGATCTGCACCGAATTCAACAGCGGAGTGATAAATGTTCTCGACGCCTCTGTCGAATCCTTCCTCAGTTTGAAACCGCGGAGCAGAGCCAATGATAGCACACGAGACGGAAGGACGCACGGCACGGGACGCCGCCTCAGTGTTGTACGCCCCTGGTCCAGGCACGTGCTCCTCGTCTACTTCCCTCTCACCTGGCGTGTACACATTGTTATGAGTTGTCGTCCTGGTTGCTACTGCTGCGCCTGCTGTTGAAGATGTGGGTGTGTGTGGCATACGGGCTGCGGTGCCAAAAGACCACTGCGGGCTGCGCCGCGGTCCCCAGACGTCATTGATGTTGACGTCATAACTGCCAGGACCTGGCAAGGGTGCAATCGTGCTTTTTTCAGTGTTGTCAGCAACTGTGCTGGTCGATCGTAGCGGTCCACGTGGCCCACGGTCGTGCTTGAATGTCATCGACACCTCCGGTGCACGTTTCTGGATTAGCTTCAGCGCAGCTTCGATTTCGTAGCTTGCGGGCCCAGGCTGTCCTCTGCTTCGTCGAAGACACTCCATCGCCGCCTCTGCGCTGTCATCCTCACCATCCGCTTCCTTTGACTCAGAAGCACTTCCGGGGCCGGCATTGATTCTTGTCGTATTGGAAGCAGGAGGGGGATTCGGGCACGAGCTTTGCACTGGAAAGCGCTGACTCGTGAGTCGTAACGCGACACCACTGCCGACGCCGCGCCACACCCCACCACTCGTATCCTTCATCGTCGCTGCTGCTGCAGCGGCGGCAGCACTACTGTGGCCATTAGTAGGCAAGGACACACCTTCCAACACAGGTGCCTCTTCGCGTTTCTCTCCCCGGCGTGGCAGGGTTCGGCGGCCGCCACCGGCGAGAGACGGGTGGGCCCAGAAGGACGTTGTCGCGGCGCCAATGTACGCCCCACCCGCCCAATCTCTCCACGGCACCAAGAGCGCCGCAGGCGTTGCTGTTGTTAAGGCAATCAGTTTTCCTTTTCCCCTCTCTGCGGTACTCGCAGCACCCTCTGGATCGGTCGATGCCGCAGCTACCACTGCTGCTCCACCAGTTGTTGCCACCTCGCTCGTTAGCGTGAAACCCGTGAAGTGCGCGCCGTCGACCGATTTCGCAAACTGGAAGCCTAGCCTTGCCGTGCCGAGTGGTTTGCTTTGATCAATGCGATCTCCGTCGACGATGTTGTACGCACCAGGCCCAGGTAGCGCCGCCACGCGTTTCGCCCACGTTGTACACCGCTGATATGGCAAGCCAAAATGAAGCTGCAGCTGACGTGCACCGGTGCTGTTGAAGACGATGCCTTTTCCAATCGTATTGGTCGATGCAGTTTCTTTCACCGCTGTTGCTGTGTCGCCGCCTGTGTTTCCCGTCCCATCTTCAACAGCGCCTTTCTCAGCATTCGCGTCCGCTGCTGGTGGTGTTTTCTTTATACCCGCGTCGTCTTCATCTTTCTTGTCCTTGCCGCTATCGCAGAGATTGTAGGCACCAGGGCCAGGGGTGATGGACTTAATCGGTGGCATCCGAGCCGCCTTGGGCATCGCCGTGCCCCGTATACCTTGCACCGTGGAAGTCCACGCATAGGCAGCATCGACGTGGTAGGCACCGGGGCCGGGTACGCCGACGGCCGGTCGTACTCGCGGGCGTGAGAGGGCTCGCAGCGGGTCTTGTGTACTGCCGCTTTCTGTCTCGCCCTCCACGGGCTCCTCCACAATAGGAGTTGAACTTCGATGATGGTCAGTTGATCCCTCACGGTGGTGGGCATCATCAACTTTCACATCCACACTATTGATTTGCAGTTGCTTGATACCTGTTGTATCTGTTTGTGCCGTGTATAATACATCAGATTCAACATCTGCTTTACCTTCGCCACCCTTTTCTCCTTCGCCTTGGGCATGTGTTGCGGGCGTTAAAGTTGAGGCATTTCCCGACTCGTCTGGAAGGTCCGTCTGTTCAGTTGGTGGTGCCTCCGGTAGCAGAGGCGAGGGCAGCGGTGGTTCTGCTGCTGTTTTCGAGGCGGAAATTACGGTCACACCAACAATGCTGGTGGGAGACGGCGACGAGCAATCCTTGTGTTGTCCGTTCTGTTTCTGTTCTTTGACTTTCGCCCTCTCAGCTGCTGTTCGTTTCGCCTGTCTTACTGCTTTTGTCGGCGAAGGTGAGTCACGGGCAGCAGACATAAGCTGCTCCATGTACGTACGACGCTGCGTTGAGCCTATAACCGCTGCACGGCCCTGCCTTCTCTTTTTCGATGCGGCCTCTTCCTCGGCCAGCCAGCGCCTGCGCTGTTCATGCAGCTCCTGCACTTCCTCTCGATGTGTGAGTGCTTTGCCCACGGCGTCACGCACGGCGGCGCCCGTGATGTGCACTGCCTTGTTTGCCTCCGCGCCTTTTTTTCCGTGGTTTTTTTTCTGTGTTGCGTGCTGTCGACCACTACATTCAACGGAGTAGAACGATGTGGAACTAGAACTCGAAGCAACGCTCGATAGAGCCTCTACGTCAACGTCATCTCCACTACCGCCTTGCTGGTCGTCCTCAAAACTGTTCATTAATTCGTCGTAAAGTGCGTTGTGAACCTGATAAGGGCAGACTGCAGCGTGCGATGAGGGGTTAATAGCCATCTTCAAGTCCGGAAAGTCCGACCAGTAGCATGTGCAGGTGCGTTCTGCAACATCGCGCAGCACGCTTTCCTTCATTGCCTTCGCATCTGATTTGGACTTATTCACGTGCTTCGTTGTATGAGCACTATGCCGCTGAAGGCTCTGCTTACGCTTGCTGCTACTATGTCGTTGGTGAATCAGTGGTGAGGCTTCTCGAGGAGAATTTGGAGGCAGCCGCGATTCGTGAACTTCGGGCTGGTTTGGCCATTTTAGTCGTACACTGTTGGCCCTCGGAGACAGAGGGGAAGAAATGGGGTTGGGCCGTACCACCGTTGGTGAAATTGTGACGTGCACGGTACACGGCGACGCAGAACGACGCAGCGGCGCCGTCGGCACAAGCTTGCCTACCGTTGCTGCGTTGCCACACCTCCGTGCTTCTCTGCTGCTGTTATGCTGGCACAGGCGACCGGCGCACTGACAAGAATTGTGGCGCCGGCAGCAGTACGGGCAGGCAAAACCAGCAGCTACACGAGAGGAAGTGCGTTTTCTGTGCTGCTGCTGCTGCTGTTGGTTGAACGTACGTGTGTGTGTACCAGCCGCCAAATACGACAGAGTGTCAGAGGATGAAGTCGAAGACGACGATGCGGACGATGTTAACTTCGTGGGGCTGGAGGTGATTGCAGAGGTTTCCGTGCTGGCGAGTGCTTTTCCCGCAGTCAGCACAGCAGTGTCGCTTTCCGTAGTTGCTGCTGTTAGCTTTTGGCGAGGTGTGTTATTTCTGCGGTCTTCTGCGGGCATGGGTGGGACTCGTATGGTCAACGAGGAACCGTTCCAGGAGTGCTGAAAGCATGCGGATGACGAAGTAGGTTCAAGCGCGAGTGCTGAGCACGTCAGGTACGGAGTCTGTTTACTGGTCATCCTCCTGGTGCCGGTGCAACTTGTTGCGTGGACGCGTTTGCGTGTCGGTGACGAGAGTGGTGAATGCGGAGAGCAGCATGGGGACAGCGGATAAAGCCGGTGTGTTTTCTTCCTCGACGCCGCGGCAGCTCTTATCTCCTGGCTTCCGATTTCCCTCAGCGTTGCGTACATTTGATCAAAGGTGGCGTTCAACGGGTCCTTTGCCTCTTTCATGATTTTCGTTACCGTCGCACCAGCGCGTGCTTCACTGTTTTCAACTGCACGCGTCTGAGAGGTGGACGGCGAAGAGGCGGTAGTGAGCGCGGGTTGCGCTCGAACGTTACTGTAACGTGTCGGTCCCATATGACCGGTGTGGCTGCCATTGCGATTGTGCAACACACAGGCCGGTGGATCGCGCAGGTAGTCGTACGCGTATACGTACTCTGCACTCTCAGCTTTGTACAAGCAATGATCGTCTCTTTCGTGTGACTTCGACTCCCTTGTGATTGTACGCTTGTCCTGGTGGGCAGAATGCTGGTGTCTCACGTGTGTACCGGCGGAGATGAATGGCGCAATGGACGCGTTGGCGTTGCGTGCGACGTCACGCAGGTAGGCCATGTATGACGACGACTCTGAGACGGCCATAATTAGACTAAGAGAAAAAAAGGATAACGAATCAAATCAGAGCTGCGGGTAGCAGTCGATTGCTTGTTCTTTTCTATGAATGACCCCCTCTACTTGCGTTATGAAAAACAAGAGCTGCTTCCGTTGGTGTTCTGTTCCCAGTCGCACGTTGCACCGTTAAAAATCGAAGCGCCGATCTCTATGGTCAAACCTCTATGAAGGTCTTTCTTTAACTTATCTGTGGGGCTGTGGACACAAGGTGAAAGCAACGGCCAAACTATTCAGCTTTCACTGTGTACGCTATCGCACGTTGCCCTTTGCAATCTCTCTCCAGAAGGGAGGATGAACAGCAGTGATATGGCGAAGGAAGAGGAAGTTAGCCAGCTTGCGGTGAAACGCTGAAGGCGAAGCTCCGACAGAGCGTGTCTCACACTCGATAATGCTGTTAGAAAGATGTGGGACAGTAAAACAATTTTCATGAAGCGGCATTCCTCCCTTGAGAGTTCGACACAGCAACTCACTACACCTTAATTACCTTTGTAGAGTGGAGTTTCCTCTGTTTCGGAGAGCGCATTGCGCAATTATGGGATGGGAGCAACCAGGCAATTAAACCATTAAGACTAGAAAAACAAACTTGCTGGACCCAAAGCGCCACCACAGGGTTGGCGGTATCAGCACTGCGCAACAGGAAGGGAGAAAATAAACACAAAGAGAAGTGGCAATCGCTGACAGATCGCTTACTCTAGCATGACTCCCGTTATTTTTTTTTTCAAACGCCTTCATTTTCTCTAAAGTCCCTTGTTGAATTTCACATGGGTCACCTCATGTCCAAGCTCGTTCGTCTGCCCTTGAAACGACTTCTCCAACCACGTCACGGGCACAACCGTCGTCTGCGGAAACACAGCAATGCTCATCGGCAGTGCGACACACAACACGCTTACCAGCGTTAGCACATTGATCGGCAGGTAAAGTTGTGCACGTCGGTTTACAAAAAACGGAATCCCCTTCACTGGGTTAAAGAGAAAGCTCATGAAGATCGGCGGGGCCAGCATCAGCGGTACGGGGATCATCACACGGCTCAAACCAACCTGCGCCACTGCGAGACGGCCTGCGACAGCTGAAGGCTTGCCGTCGTTCAGATCCTTCCCTGTTTCTAGGTCCTGCACCGTGATGCCTTGCAACACGTCGCGAAAGCGAATCACGCTTAGGTTTGCAATGTTCGCGCACGCCACCGCCGTGTAGGGGATTAACAACTTCCAGAAAGTGCCGACCGACGAGGACGCGGAGAGTTTGCTCATCGTGTAGGAGATTCCACAGGCCGTACAAGTGGCCGCGCAGTAACCAATAAACAGTTCTCGCACCGGCAGGCCGTCCCTCCCGCTGCCGTTGCAGTAGTTGAAGCCAACGTTGTAGGTTTGATTTGAGAACTGCCAGAACATACCGCGTAACGGGGTCTGCTGCGACGGGGCGAGCATGCCACACAAGTTTAGAAAGTTCATCGGCACAAAAGCGGAGAAGCGAAAGGGCAGGAAAATGGGTTGCTTAGACTCTGGATGCACGATGCACTGCACCCGCTGTCGAGCGTCGAGGTAGTCTGCGACCTTCACCTCTGCCCACCCGTCCTCGCGCTTGTCGACCTTCTCGAGCAACTTTTCACTCAGCGCAAGACGGGTTGGGGTGGTGAGGAGGGTACGGGGGTCCGTCATGGAAAGGAAATGACAGAAGCGGCCGCCGTAGGTGGACTGGTCGAATTGGAGATCCTGCGGAAAATGCGCGACGTCACCGAGCGTCACGAGAGCCTTGTCAGTTTTGCCCATAGTTGTTTGAACTTGATTTGTTGTAGCGGAAGTTGGTGAGGTTGACGAGAGACTTCAAATTGAAATCAGAGGAAAGAGTGAAAGGGAGGAAAAAGCCCGATGTGCATACTCTTACCGAATGAAATGATAAGAGGATTTAAGCAGTCTCACGGGTGATTACAGAAGTCGATCACCTCCGTCGCCTTGAAGCACGCAAAGCGAAGAAGGTATAAACTACAAGAGGAAAGAAAAAGGAAACCGAGGGTCGCAGTGGAACGCGAGGAGAACAAACTTCTTTGTTTGTTTAGCTTGGCGCAGTGGCGTAGCTTAGAGTACGTAAGCGCGGTCCCCCTTCTCGGCTCCACTATTGGCCCGTGAATTAGAAGACGCTGTTGTAGTAAATGGCGCTACGCACGAACCGAAGAAGGTGCTTTTCAGAACAGAGGAATGTCAAAAGTCCTCAGAAATTCGCTGAAGAACAGCAAAGGGCTCCAAGTTTAGCAATTCAGCTGCGGTGGAAAACAAGTGGTTCTTACACATGTGCTGTTTGCCTTCCGACTAGCAGCCACCTCTCATCACGAAAGTTGGAACGTTACCAAATGAAGTTAGGTTTGCGCATAAATAATATGTCATTCACGGCTGTTTAACGCAAAAGTCGGTGAGCTGCATCGAAGAAGAGAAATCGCCAGAGGGACCACGCCAAAATGATAGCAACGAGCAATAGAGGAAAGGAAGGACGGAAAGAGGGAAAATATGAAAATAAGCGACACGGCAAACGCACACGGATTGAGAAAACACGCGCGCACGCTTTCGAGGAAGAAACGAAGAGAAGAAAGAATTCAAAACGAAGGGGGAAAAGCGGCGTCAGCTGAGGGGGTGCTGTTTCAGAACGACGCAGCTCTTGCTTTTAAGGCTGAGAGAGGCAAAAACAGTAATAAAAACGAAAAATGAAAACAATAATATCAAACTGTTGTCATCTCTGAGAATTGCAACGAAACTTGATTCCACTCTCATCTGCAGCAGCGTGAAGCCATGTTTCCATCGTTATCTACGACGCCAAGTACAACACAATCTCCACCTGCCATGGGATGCGACGCCCCAAGCTGCCGGGCACCGCGTTCTCAAAAGCGGCGTCAATAAACAGCAGCCCTCGTCCACCCTCCACGTTGCCGATGTCTGCGGAGCTGTCGTTGTGTATCGGCTCCGTCACTAGAGTCGCAGGCACCGCATCTGCTCCGCCTTTCCTCATCTTGCTGTCCGCTTCTTTGTCACGACCTATGTTGTTTTTGTTGTCACTCCTCGTGCTGCGGGATATATGCGCAAGGTGGGAGGCCTCGCGTTCCAGCTTCCACTGCTGCAGAGCCGTGTTCAATAGCTTCTCCACATGCTCCGCGTCACCGGATAGCGTACCCCGCATTTGACACATCCACGGCACGAACAGCGTTACGTCTTGTCTCCTCGCCGCGTCACACCCACCCGCGGCTGCTGTTGTGCCTTCCGGCTTGCTGGTGTTCTCCCTGTATGCGTGTGCCTGCCGTTCATACAGGTCGTGCTTCACGTACCCGACAAACAGCTCCGCCGCCTCCACCACGTCATAAGCCGTGAGGCGTTGTGGCCACACCGGCGCAACACGCCTCTTGATGTGAACAGAAAACTCTTCTTGGGTTGGGCACTGCAGTGCCAGTGGCAGCACGGGAGGCGCATCCTGCGGGGTGCTTGTGGTGTCTCCCTTTGGTTCATCTGTTGCGTTTACTGCAATTGCTTTTGTTGAAGCAGGTTTTCGTGCATCCGCGGAAGCAGGACCGTCATCAGATATGCACTGCCGCAGTGGCGGCGGTGGTGACTGCGCGGCAGCAATAGTAGAGCTGTTAGCTGGGACTGCTGCGGCCATATGCGTCAAATGACGACCGTGTACACGTTGCGGGCGCTCCTGCTGTTCCATTTTCCGCGTGAACACCATCGCTTTTTCAGCGCCTACCTGCGGTTGAAAAACGCGTTGGCGGACTTCGGCGTAGACACGTCGCAATTCAACCGCGAGTGGGTTTGGGTAAGGGGGGGAGGCAACAACGGTATTGTTACGATGCTTCTGCCGTTGCTGCTGCTGTGGTGAAGGTGGGTTACAGAGCGTGAGAAAGCGCTCCGCTTGCTCTTCGGGGGTGTCGAGGAGAGGGAAACGAGCGGAAGTGTCGGTGGCCCCTTTGCTGTACGTGATGGTTCTCACCGCGCCCTCGTGACCCTTCGTACGGTCTTTACTGCTACCACAGCCCATCACTGACAAAAACGTACGCAGTACGATCAAAACAAATGAGCAAAGCAAAGAATACAGAAAGAAACCACGTGTTGTGGATTACGTAGGCAGTGAGCCGTAGTAAGCATAATGCGTTCGTGACGTGTTACGTCTGTGTATCGGTAATTAGAGTAAACCTGGGAGAGCTTCAAAAGCAAGATCAAGAAATAATACTAATGGCAGCAGTGCATCACATATATCCCACCTGTTGACATTACGACTTAGTGGAAAGAGCGTTTTCCCTGTATCGGGTAGAGCAGAGATTGAGAGAGAGGACTTGTGACTGAAGTAAATTCTGAAGTCAAAACGATTGTGGCGACAGAGGGAGGGAAACCAACAAGAGGAGCAGAGCAGCAGTCATTGAGTCAACAGCAGTGAGGGATTGTCAGAGGAGCAATAAAACACAAATCAGCAAAGAGGAAGCAGTTCCATCAGTTCCAATATAATTCTACGAATGAGACGGGTACTGCCACACCCACGCACACAATTAAACCGCATCAAAGTGCTTTCGTGGGCGGATACCACCGTTTTTAGTTTTCTTGTTTTTGTAGGGTTTCCACTTCGAGAAAGGACCTGCGGGAAAAATGACATCGAATTAACTAGCAGTGTAGCAAAAACAGCAGGTAATCATCTAACATCTAATACGCTTCAAGCTAATTTTTTAATTACTAGAACCAGTGGGACGCACGCGTGGACTTCACCACCGGAGACGCCCTCATCCGCTCCTCTGATGTAGGTACTGAGAGTGGGTATGAGTCGAGCTGAGTAGCCGTGCCGGTGGAAGATGAGGGCAACGAAAACTCCCCGCTCCCAGGCTGCAACGGCGGGACAGTGTGTTGCGGAGTTGTGGCAGGTACTTTCATTACAGAGAGAAAGGATGCTGAGGCAGGGGGACCTTTTGATACTTGCCCTTGTTGCTTCTCCACTGTCAGCGTTTTTGCAGTCAATGCCGGCGTAACGGTCTTCGCGCCAGCAGTAGATGTTTCGTTTCTTTTGGCGTTGTTGCTGTTATCTAACAATAGCGTTGTGGTCTTCTCAACTGCTGTAATAGTATTCGGCCTGTGGAATGGCGACGGGGGCGGCTCCACGGTTGTTGTTGCTGCCTTTCGCAACTTCTCCACAGTTGCGGTGTGCATGGGGTTCGACGGATCAACAGATATCCCAACAGCGGGTGGATGAATAATATGAGTTGGCATAGCTTTTACATCATCATTAATCGCTTTCAGAGCAACGGGTTTAGTGTCGATTGCAGCCTCGCGCTGTTTCGTGGATTTCACCGCAGTTCTTTTTGTTGGACTCGCGTCTGTCATGTTCGCTGCGGCCGCAAAGGTAGTGAAAAGCGCACTAGACGGTGCCGCAGCAGAATCAGGCGTGTACGCCGACAGTGACGACGGCAGCGTTGGTACAACCCGCGTTGGTCGATCAAGCTGAAAATCGGGTGAAGACGCCGCACCTACACTAATTGTTGTTGTATGCACCGGGGCAGTTTTGGGGTTTATGACGGAGTGGTTGTACAGTGGCGTGTGACGTAGCGAGCCTGGCGGCGGTGGGCGGAGGCCGTACTTGCGGCGCAAATGCGAAGCGAGACTTTCTTTCGGCAGCCGCGGTGGTGCAAGGTGCGTCGGTGGACACGAAGACGAAGACGGCAGCGGAGGCGCGACAGCAGCACTAGGAGAAATACCTTCAACCGCATCATTTGCGTAAGCAGCGAATGCGTGCGGTTCCAAGCAGTTATCCCTGATCGGTTTAGGGTTTATCAAAGGGTTTCGGCCCAGACTTTCTCCTTCTTTTGCCTCTTCCAATTCAACTGCTAATTCTGACACAGCCGAATTCTCCTGTAAAACAACAGATTTTGTGTCGTCCCCAGCCTGCCGCTCTGTTTTTCCCTCGGATGCTTCCTCCTGACTAATGTGAGTAGCATCCCCAGAGGGACCTATTGCGGCTGCAGCTACTGCTGCTGGCTGTGGTGTCAATGTCGCTGTTTCCGGCAACTCTCCGTGTCCCAATGACTGCACAGGAAGAGATGGGGTGAGAAAAGCTGTGTTAATTGCTCCATTGGGCGATCGACACGTGGCGATAGACAGCGGTGCAGTTGGTGCTGTTTGCACGGAGGCACGTCTCGGTGTGTAGGTGTCCCGCACCGGACGCATCACCGCACCGGGCAGTCCGTCAACATCTGTGCCGGAGATGAAATACGAAGGGAACTTGTACAACAGCAGTGCATCCAGTCCATTCAGCTTTTCCAATAAGTCTACAGCAGTCTTTTCACTGACGCTGTCGTCCCCGTCCTCCTCCTGTACTTCCTCGCTTTCAGAATGCTCTGCAACAATGTCAGCACCGACCCTGGTGACCGGATAATGCCGTGGTGGTTGTGCATGCTGTGCGGATAGGTAGGCTAACTTCTCAGGCGTCACCACATCGCCCACATCCGCGGCGTCGTTCACTGCAGTAACTTCATGCACTTCAAACTTCCCCGGATAGGCCCTTTCGCTTCCATCGGCGTCTTCCTTTGTTTCCGCGTGTGTGCCGTCGTCTTCACGCGATTTCTGGCCCTCTTCCGTCTCTATTTGATTACAGTCAGCATGTTTGTGTGCATGTTCTAGCGGGAGAGAGAAACGCACGCGGCGACGTGGAGACTGCCGCGGCGAGATTTTCGATTGTGAATCCTGCAGTGGTAGGTTCTCTACATCACATGCGGTGTCGGGAGTCGTTCCATCGCTTTGATTCGAATAAGCGGTTTCGGCCGGCTCCTCCGCCACAACATTATCCGTCAGCAAAAGAGTTGTCACCCTCTTTTCATCGCCTGCGACCGCTTTCTTTTCTTCGCTGGTCTCATCGGCTACTGCTAACATTGTTTCTCTTTCGTTTTCGGCTTCCCCTGACTTCATGTCAGCCTCGTCCGCAAATAGAGTAGCCTCCGCAGCAGAGTTAGTGACAAGATCAGCGACCACTTCGGATTTCCGATGGACTGTGGTGTTTTCGTGCGTAGGCGAAACGCCGAAGTGTACTTCAAACTTCTCGTCTTCGTCGCCTTCCTCTTGCTCGCCCAAACCGTTCTTACCTTTCTCGTTGTCTTTCGTGCAGCTGTGACCACTGAAGTGGTGGCTCTCCTGCTCAACGCAGACATCTTCTTCAGTACTGGCTTCGAGATTCAACAGCAGTGACGGAGGTGCTTCTGTTGCTACCGAAAAAGGCCCGGGCACGTCCTGTCCGTGTTCGCTGTTCTTCGCCGCATCTGCACCGTTATCTTCTGCTTGCTGCTCCTCTGCTTCTTCGCTGCCCTCTATCTTATCTGCGAGCTTGTCACGTCCCACTTCAGCGACGTCCTCACGCGACTCGGCTGTCGACGAAAACGACACACCGGAGTTCACTAAATCATCCCCACAGTGAATTGACAGTAGACGTACAGGAATATTGTTCCCGGCATTCTCGTGTGAGCTGGAGACTTCCAGTGGGATAAAGACACCGTTTGTCATCGTGCTTGGCGCGGGAAGCACAGGCGTGGCCGACGTCTCCGTTGCCGTGAACGAATGAGTGCTTCGTTTGCTGTTGCTGCTACTGGACTGGTCATGATTCTCATTAACCGTTGTGGTTTTCACGTCTACGCCTTGTACTGCTGCTTCTAACGATGCGGAAGAGGAGAAAAGAAGCGAGGTGACCTCACCGGCTGCTTTTTGATGGTCCTGATCAAATTCTCCTGACGCCGCCGTTGCTGGCACTGCAGAGTCAACCTTTTTCTTCGTCGCGTTCTTCTCTCCCCTCATGTCGACCTCGTGTTTCTCATTGTTGTCCTCGCCTGCGCCGTGGAGGTCGACAGAGGAAGGTGCTTCGTCGCCTTGATGCTCATGTTCATCCGCTTTTTGCTTGTCTGTATGGTAATCCAGTTGTAAGCTGCTTGGCGTGCTGTGCGTGGCAGTAGCGGACGGCTCCCTTACACTGTTTTCCGCCCCCGAGATCTTGATATTCGACGGACCCACGTCTTCTCTTGTAATCTTTACGAGATCCAGACCGGTCAGGACAATGGGCTGTGTCACAGATTTCTCAGGTGGTATAATGTGCGCTGTGGACGAGGATTTCAAATTACACGTAATGAAGTCGTCCCAATCAGCATCGTGCAACGTTAGGATCGTTGTTGCCTTATCGGCGCTCTCCACGCAAAACTGACGATCGGTCATGTGACGTCTTTCACTGATACCTCGGCTGCTGCTGCTGACGTGGCGGTTGTTGCGTTTCGCATCACGATGGTCTTCAGAATCGCGGTTCCGTGCGGCCGAGGCGTTCGAGTCTGTCGAGTGCGCTGCCTCGCTGTGCGACAACTTCGAGGATCCCGTAGACCACGACGTGGAGGTTTTCCTTTCTGTTGTAGGGCTGCTGCTGCTGCTGCCGCCGCTGTCGTTATTCCAGGAACGATCACCATCCTCTCCATTCACGTTCGTTGCGGCAGCAGTAAAGAGCACGCTGTTTTTCTCTCTGCCCCCCAGCTGTGGCATCGTTGGAGGTCCACCATCGGGACTCCAAGACTGTAAAACCGTCCTCGCATCAAGGCTTTCAGCTGGACCACCAATACCCCTGTTGCTTGTGTTGCCGTTGATCCGCGCCAGGTCCACGCCGGTTCGAGCGGAGGACACAGGACTGTGACTTCGACCCGTGAAGCGGGAGGCAGAGACGACAGAATGTGCCAACGGTGCCACGCTGCGCTGCAAAGATCGGCGTACCACTCGAGAAGAAGCAGAAGTCCCGGAGGAGGGGTGAGAGAGCGAGGGGAGGAACCCATCGGCTTCCACGGAGGGCCGCTGTTCGCGTCGCTCCTGGTCTTCCAGCCGCTCTGCGTGCAGCGGTGGCGGTGTCGAGCCTCGCCACGTGCGCGCCTCCGGATCGCTGCTGCAACTGCTACCACTGCTGCCCCTGTTACTGCTGCTTTGGTCATCGCTGCTGTTTTCCACCGTGATGTCTGCGGAGCTGCCCGGAACTCGCCACAGCACCGAGTACGGTAGTTGCTGCTGCTGCTGGCACGTGCCGCTTTGAAACGTTCTGTCTTCCTCGAAAAATAACTGGGGCGAGGGCGTGGCTGGCGCAATTGCGGGTGTGACTGGCTCATGCACGAGGTGCTTTTCCTCCGACTGCTGACGGGAGCTGCTGAAGCTGAGCAAAGACAACGACTGCTGTTGCTGCCGCAACCGCGCCCGCGCTTTCTCATTTTCCATGTCTTCCAACTGTTCCTTTACTCGTAGGGCACGCAGCACACAGATGGTTTCGATGACGTACTGCCTATGCAGCGCCTGGGCGGAATCGGCCTCCTCGTTTACTAGAACACGCCGGGCGTGGTGTTCGGCATTCGCGAGACGTACGCGCAGAGACCCGAAAATGAAGGACAGGGAAGGCGTAAATGGGTACGGCTCCGGCTGCGACACGGTTTTTGAAGTTTCCATGCCCGCAACAGCAGCAGCAAGCGTGGAAGCTGAAGTCGATGAAGGGATGGGTGTACACAGATCAGCGTTGCCGCTTTTCTTACCAATCGCGCTCGTGGCAGCACGCAATCCCGGTGCTGTTGCTGCAGCAGCGTCTGCTGCTACTGCTGCGCCGTCCTTCCGTTGGGTACGCTTCGGTGGCGGTGCATAGAGCTCATCACGGATTCGTCGCCGCAGCAACGTTTGAGCCGTGTGTTTTTCTTTGCTCACTGTTGCCTCCGTATTCTCATTTGCTGCACGACCTGCTGGAAAGAGAGTGGAGGCACTGCACTCACCCGCTGCATTTTGCTGTCCATCAGTGCCGTGCAGCATCGAGAGCAAACCCAGTGTCACATACTCGTCAAAGCTCTGCGGGCGACACACCGAGCACGAGGGACGAAGCGCCTGTGCGTACGACTTCTCGATTTGCTTCAACACCGAATCCGCAGCGTCGCCAATGTCTCTGACCTTGCTGTAGCGCTTGCTTTCACCCTTGTTTGCTTCCTCTTGTAGTATGAAATTTCGTTGATGCTGTTGATTTGTGGTTGGAAAGAGCGAGGATTGGGGAAGTTGGTAGTACTCAGCTCGAAGCGCCTCTGCACACCGCCGTGCTTCTGCCTCCTCCATTTCCGCTCTCGTGGAAGGACCTAAGAGTGTTGGGGCACCTCGAAAAAAAGCTGTTTGAGAACGCGGCAATGACTTCTTCACCTCGGAGAGAGTACCGCCCTCCTTCACAACATGAATGTTACCCTGTTCGCAATTGCTGGGTGTGACACTGCTCGACGTCGCGTGGCGCTTGCTGCCTGACGCAGCCCTCTGTTTTCTCGCATCTACCATCATATCGTCCAGCAGTTTTTCATACCGCTCCTGAAGCTCTGCCGTGGTCATGGATGTTGCTTCTGCTGCGGCTGGTGGGATAACATCAGAACCCCCGCTGAGCTTACTTCGCGGTTCCACATCACGCTGGTCTACACGTCTAGGTTGATGCAGTTGCTGCTCATAGAGAGAGGCGTTATGCATCGAGGACGAAACGGAAAGCGAGGGAGCGTAGACGTTTGCCGGTGGCTTACGCGGCGCAGGTGACGAGTCGCCGCATACGTCACCGCGGTCTTTCGAGCGCACGAAGGGTGAATGCTCGCTGCCGGCTTTCACACGAGAGGTACGACGCAAGCGGTCTAAGTGAGCATTGAGCGTTGAGGCAGAAGCTGCTAACGGACCAGCTGTAAGAGAACAACAAAGAGGAGACATTCTGAATGTGTGATGGGCACCGAAAGGTTTCGGAAAGGGGCCAGCGGCAGCTGACGGCAGAGTAGGCCCGTTAACGCTCCCACTGATGTTCCTGTCATGCGTCACTAGTCCCCGTATTTTTTGATCTTCCCCAGCATTCTCCTTCTTTTCGAAATTCCGTGTCGTTGACACAGTCAACTCAACTTTCTCCGCCGCAGCAGCAGCTGCGGCAGCGGTGGGACTCGTCTCTGCCCACAACCCATGCCGCCGCATCTTCTCGATCACACCGTCCAGCGCTACGATGTCACTTGTCAGAGACGCCTCGTACATGTCTAATCTACGCGTCGCAGACACCCCACGGCGAAGCGATGATATCTTATGTTCACGTGCCTTGGTTTTCTGAGACGACACGGCAACACCCGCAGCAGGAGAGGCAGTGACAGCTGATTTCAGTGTTTGGCCGCTCTGCTGCTGTTGTCGTTGCTTTACCTCGAGCGCAACCCACGAGCGCGAGGCGCTGCGTGACGCTGCGGTTGCCACCGCTGCCGCAATCGCAGTACCATGTGACCGCAGCTGTCGCTCTTCAGCCACTTGCTGCCATTTCCTTCGACGGTCCGCGTAGGCCTCGCGCTGCTGCTGCCAGACACGCTGTCGTTGAAGGCGGCGGCGGTGCCAGGCAGTGCGAAAGTGGTCGACGGTGGAGTGCACACGTGATGCAGCCATGATGGCACGACGACGCGCGGCGAGCTGTGCCGCTGACGACCGCTGTTCCTCTGCCCCAACGCCACCCGTTTTAATACCTTGATGACGATGGACATGCAGCATCTTTTGTTCTTGCGATTCGTTGTAAACTTGATGGTGCTCGTCATTGTCCGATGCAGGCTCACCTTGGCCGTCGCTGAAGCGGCGCAGGCAGCGACGCACATAATTTGCCGCGGCATCGTATAGATGGTCCGCCCCGGTACACAATCGGCTACTTGGCTGCGCACGAAAGCAAGGGAGTTGGTGATGGGGGTGTTTGCGGAACACTGCAACGGACTCTTTGTCCCTCTTCGTGTTCATTGCTTTTGCGTAATCTTTGCGGTGACTGCAGCACCTTTTCATTTTTGTATTTCTCTGTTCCACCTCACCGTCGTCTGAGGCCGCACCAGAAGAGGTGCCCGAAAAGACTACCCACTTTTGATTTGCGTGTCGACCATATCTTTCATTGACCTTGTCGTCACTGCTGTTGTTGTCGCGCCGTGAAGTCTGATCTTTGATCCCCCTCGCGTCCTTTCTGCGCTGCTCACGACGCTGCCGCCGTCGCTGCCGTCGTTCTTTCTTCTTCTGTCGGCGCAATTCCGTCGACGTCATCGAAGTGTAGGATGCATCCGAGCTAGCGGAGTAATCGGAGAAGGAAGAAGCGGTGGCAGATGCAGACGAAGAACGCGTGTTAGAAGCATCCGAGGAGGTGATTTGATCGCGACGTTTCCTTTTCGGCTCACGCACTTTAGATTGAGAAGGGGAGGGGGACCGAGAACGATGACGGCCGCTTCGGTGATGGCGATGGCGGCGCTTGCTGCCGCGGTACTTTTCTCCGCAACTTCCCTTTTTGCGTTCATCACGAACTTTCCTTGCAGACATCCCGTTGCTCTTTTTAACTGCTCCAGTATTCTTCATCAATCCCCCTGTCTGACCTTCGCCTTCCTCTGCTAGCTTCGGTATTGACAGCTCCTCCTCAGAGTGAATCACCGTCTCTGACGCACTTGCTGTTGGACGCGTCTGACCATTCTGGCCGTTCTGAACTATCCACATCACCTTCGTCGTCTCCCCCACGTCTGTGTGGAAGTCAATCGACCCGTCCACTGACGACGATTGATTACCACCATCACCACCCCGTGTTGGTGTAGATTGGGCTGGCTGCAATTTCGTGGGGAAGAGGACGTTGGGCAGCACGTCCGTGTTCTTGCGTTCACGCCATGCCGCGGGGTCTAGCAAAGCCGGCGCATCCAAGGGCGCCATCGCCATGGTCGTGCTGGTGGTTGTACCAACCAACGTCTGCATTTCCGTCGCCGCATCTGCACGAGGGGCAGCTTGCTTGCTCGGCTTCGAAACTTGCTGCTTTGGTGTCGAGGCGCCGCCATCCTCCGCGGGCCGCCGTGCAGAGATTACTTTCCGCGCCCCGCGCTTCAGCTGCGATGACATTCGCGAGAATCCAGAAGCGATGCTGTGCGCGGTGGACTGCCGCGAGCGCAAAGATGTGCTACTGAATTCGTTGTTGTTGCTATTGTTGTTGTCCTCCGTGCCAGACTTCGAGGCGATGGAGCTGCTTTTCGGCCGGCACAGCAACGACTTTCCTCCTAAGGCGCTGAGTACTGAAGATATGCCGCTGCGACGGCGCCGCTTGCTCGGCATGTCTTCCTCGCCGGCCTGAGCAAAGGAAGCTGGCGGGTACGCGACACAGACAGAGCTGCCGTTTTCTTGATTCGGGCCCAGAACCAACGGCGATGCATCCTCTTTCGCGTGCGTCGACACGGTGTCAGCAGCTGCTGTTGCTGTCAATTTGGGCTGATCCGAGGGGGTGAGGTCGTTTTGTCCAGCCGCTTTCTGATCTTCAGCCTCGAAGCGCTGCACGATGGTCTGCTGACTGAAGGTCGGGAGCGGCATCACGTGGAGCACGTCTAAGTGCGTTGGTGAGGGGGATAGCGCGGCGGGGGACGGAGTGGAGGTGGCAGCAGTCGCTGCTGCAGCGGACGTAACGGCGAAGTTCAGTTGCGAGGCAGTCGTAAAAGCGCCACTCGGCTTCCCGTTGCTCCCGCTCTGAATATCACGTGGCGTGTTCATCGACAACAGTGCATTTAACTCATCCAGCGACATGTCAAAGGACTGCTCGCGACGCCCAGCTGAGGCGACCAGCGGCAGTATCGATACACAACGTGAAGACACAAAATTATCCCCCACTGCACTAGCACCAGCATCGGCGCCAGCGGCTGCTGCCGATGTTACAGTTACACCAACCGCTAGGTTCGGGGAGGTGACACCGCGCACAGATGCCGCATTTGTCATATCACTAACGGTGCAGTACACAAGGTCGTCTTCAGGTTGTACGCTGGCGGACGAGACGCGGCGACCGTGCAGCGGGCCGCCCAGTGTGGGCTCCAGCAGCGTGGCACGGTTAAGAGCCGCGACTCGATTTAAGTTTTTTCCAGAAACGCCACTACCTGCCACGATGTGATTCATTTGCTGCAAAGTTGGGGAATATAGAGAGTACGTGCGTTGGTGCTGAGAGGGCATGTGGGGTTGTGGCAGTTGTTGGTGCTGCGATGTGTCCCGGTTCTCGTCGTGATTGAGCTTCTCCAGCGCCGCGGCAACTGCCGTAGTTCTCACATCGTCCCGATTGCCATTGCCCGGTGCCAGAAGAATGTGGCCATGGCGGGGAGAGGGCGGGGACCCGGCGCAACTCTTCGTAGAGGTCGCTGCACCCATCCCTGCTACTGCTGTTGAACCAACAGCAGACGGTAAACTAGACGTTGTCACTGCCGGCACCAGGAGCCGTGGTGCACCACCCGGCGCAGCCCTCTCGCGGGTATCACTGATCTTCGTGTCGTTTTTGTTGTGTAAGGATAGAGGTGACTGTAGAGGTGGTGGTGGCGAAGACAGGGAGGGTGAGGAGGTCGCGTTACTTGGTTGTGCGTCAGCAGCTCCGTGTGGAAACGGACCTTTCAGCGCGACGGCTTCGTTGTCCGCGCGCAAGGCGGTGGGTAGGGTGGCGGTGCGCGGTTGAAACGCAGAAAGTTCGGTAGGTGTTTTCGAAGTTGCTGATGCCGCTGCTGCCAAGGCTACCTGCATGCTTGGAGGGGCGTCGTCGACGTCCTCTTCTTGAAAATCAATGCTGCCTCTTGAAGACGTAACCGACTGGTTGGTGACAATCGAAGCGGCTTCCTTCCCTTTGGCCGGGCCTGTGCTACCAATTGTTGCCGTGCTACCTCCAGGTGCACGCTGCATCAGACAAGGGTGGTAGCGGCCGCCAGCGACCTTGCAGCTGCTGCTGCTCTGGCCACTCTCCCTGTCGCTACCCAAATCGCTTTTGTGGTATTGAAGTTGTTGCTTTTGCTGCTGAAGTTGCTTTGGATTACTCAGCGAGGTTCGATGCGGGGTGTCGAGCTTCGCCACCGACTCCACAAACAGCAAGCTCGCATCGGACGGGCTTACGGCGCGTGAAGGATGCAGCACAATTGGCGCTTCCACATAACTTACCGAGGTGGAAGTGGACGCTGGAGGAGTCGCCAGCGCTGCTCGCAGCGCCGGTGGGAACGAGGACGGGATCTGCGGAGAGAGAAATCGGTGCTGATTATCCTTGTTTAGAGGTGACATCGCCGCTGCAGCCGCCGCTTTGGGCGCTGCAAGTGTGCTTTTTATCGACTCCTGAGCTGCGGGTTGGATTTCATTAATGCGAAGGGGAATCGTCGCGGCTACCACGGGTCTCGCACGGCTGCTGACGCTGCTGCTGTTGGTACCGGAATGACTGCCACAAACGCCACCGACAATGGAGGAGGCGACGGAGAATTGAATGGATGTGGCAGTGGTGCTGTCCTCGGAGGCGTCCTGCATTTTATGTTGCTTCCTCGTGCGGTAGTGTCCTGACAAGCGCTGAAGTGATGTATGTGCTCAACCGATACAAGCCAGTGATGGTGCCGATGAAAAACGCTCCTTCTTCCGTTTCAAGAGTCGAACGAAGGGAGTCAACGGCAGCAGACGCCAAGGAGAGAGCCCCAACGGAGACGAAGCGCAATGCAGTGGTGCGAAGAGATGAAGGGTGTCGAAAGCAACAAAAAGCAAAAATACAAATAAGATCTATCAGGAAGTGAAGAAGTGAACTAAAGTCTAAAGTCAAAGCGAATTGTTGCTCTCGAAGCAGTAAAATAAAAAGCCCGGTAACAACAGAAAGATGGAGTGGTGAACAGCAGGGTTTTGACGAAGCCTAAAAAGAAAGGTATAGATGCTATTTTGAAACTGCAGAAAGCAAATGGGGAGAAGCAGTATCCTTTGAATCCCCTCTAGTGTAAAACTTGAGTTTGAGCACCTAGAGTCCAGGCATTCACGTAGACCTCTACACAACTTGACGTTGATAAGTGACACGCATCCTGCATAGGTGGAAAATGCGGCGTGCACCAAAAGGGCAGAGGAGGGTGAGAAGAACTGAAAACGGAGTCGAACAAAACGGCGCCGAGGAAGCTAACAGCACGCAATGGAAATAACTGGCGCAGGCAACAGTCAGTTAGGACTTTTCGTGTCCGTTACCTTGTCGTTTCGACGTCAGCGCTGGGTACGTCGAGAGGAGTTTTCCTTTTTGCTCACCCTTTATTTGGATAACAGTGCGACCCCTGCAGCCACCAACGGGTCTACTTGACTGTTGATGTACCGGCTGCCCATTCCTTAACCATAAAGCCCAATCTTACAAGTTAGAAACCAGCAGTTAGGATTTAACCGTCTCCCCGAAGGCTAATCGCCACCTTCACGTTCAAAAACGGGAAAGAGCGACAATGGCGGTTTTCAGCGAGCGCTACAAGCTTCAGATAGACCTAGAGGGCGTTTACGACGCTATTCTGGTGCTAGCGCTCACGTGACGCGAGGTGCACTTCACCGAAGGTACGTTCAGCCGGATTCAAGCATTGATGCCCGCGCTCCTTGCTGAGTATGAGAAACTGCGGGGCGAGCGGGTACTACTCTATGCACACACGACAAACGCATACCGAGCAGTAGCGAACGTGGTGCGCTTCGAGCATGAGGCCGTGTACCCCATCAAAACAGTTGGCAAAGAACAACAACAAGTACATGAGGATGAAGCGGGGAAAGAGCGGGCGCCTCTGTCGCAAGCACTGTTGGGTACACGGGCTGCATTTCGCTCCGAATCACGTGGAGAATTGGCGTGAATAATGGCGAAGGTGCTGACAGCG
The DNA here is from genome assembly GCA_900240875.1 of Crithidia expoeki. NCBI lineage: Eukaryota > Euglenozoa > Kinetoplastea > Trypanosomatida > Trypanosomatidae > Crithidia > Crithidia expoeki. The sequence goes on from OESE01000202.1 coordinate 326,939, forward strand.
GCGTCACACGCACCGCGAGACCAAAGAAAAACTCTTACATCTTCGACTCCAAGAAAAGCTGGTCAAGAAGTCTGAAGCCGACAATCGCATTCCCTTGTGCAGCTCGTGCTTCGAAAGACACGACGTGTAATCAAGTAGCGAAAGCTTGGCACAGAGGCACGGACTTTAGTGCAATCCCAGAGGAGCTGAATAGTATGCCAGTGATGGTTCAGGCAGCTTAAATTGCACCCGCAGACCTGCGCACACAGCAGGTGGTGTTAGTAGGAGTAGTAGTCACGCCGTGGATCACAGCGCGATTAAAACGGTGTCGCCGTCACCAAATCTGGACCTCTTCTACAGAATGATAAGCGACAAAACAGATACACTAAAATCGAAGCAGACCCCGTGAGCGCAGAGTCAGCTCTGCGCATTCCAACCGTCTTCCGAGATGCCCAACCAATTGCCGTAACAAAAATAGACAGCCGAAGAAGAAACGACGCATGAGGAGAGTGACGTGGATCCAAGCGCATTTCAGAGAAGGCAAGAAAAACTAAGTGTCGCAGTCAGATGGCGTCTTTTATATTTTTTTTTTATTATTGGAACAATAAAGCGCAAAGTCGTTAAAAGCAAAAAAGCAGTTCGCCTGTGTCATGACATTAGGCTAGAGTCGACGCAAAACGCGTGGAATCAACCCCAGCCGTTATTACAATAAAAATGACAAGAGTGAAGTCGTATCGAGAGGAAGAGGGGCTTGAATTGCACTATTTAACAAGAAAAAAAAAAAAAACTAAGCCCGTTGAGCCACGCTGAAAAACTTTCACGCAACTCCCTTGGCCTCTCTCTGGGACAAAGCTAGTTACGCCGACCGCTTCGAAGAACAGGATTCAAAGGCTAGTATGGGGATCTGTACGTTCTTGCATTTGGGTTGGCTAAGTAAACGTCACACAGCATTTCAAATAAACCCGCCAGTGCCACCTCCGTCACCAGGCTCCAGCACCCATTAGAAGCTGTTTAGAGCATCGACACCACAAATTAAAGACGGCACGTGTACAAAGGGAAGGAGTCACAGTTATGCAGTCGAGCTGGAAAAGGAAACAGCGTACGCCTTTTCCTGAACTACGTTGAAAGCTGCGGTGCTGCGATGCAAACAAAAAGAAACCGAAAGCGAGAGGGGAGTCGGGAAATGCGTCAAGAGTAGACTCAGATGTAAGCCTATACGAACATAACAGCTCAAAATGGTGAAGGAGCACGTACGTTGGCGATCGGCTGAGTGATCCGTTGACATCTTCGGGGCATCTGCAAAGGCGGAGGGATCACCTCTTTGTGGGCACAGACTCGACAGGTGGAAGCTCCACAAAAGACGCAAAAGCTAGCGGTGCATGCATCTTCCACAGCGTCCCTCTTGCGCTTCAACCAAGTCACACGTGTTCTTTCTAGCTCGAGTTCTCTTTTTTCTCCCTTGACATGGTGCTGCCGTCACTGAAGACATGCGATAAGGACTCACAAGAAGAAAGTGCATCGTGAAGTGAGGTGATGCAGCAAAAGCAAACAGCACAGCACTTACTAATTCCTTGACGGCGAAAAAAAAGCAGGGTTTTTCTGCACTGCCGAAAAAGAAAAGGTCGCGAGGCAAACCGTAACACGAACAGGCAGGGTGAGGTGTTGCAACTAGCCTGCGAACCACGTAAACAACAGACGTGTGCCCCGAAACAAGACGCGGCTCCATTTGTGCACGCTTAAAATTTGTTCCAGCGAATTAGGTGCGGTGTCGCAAAGCGCGAGCTCCGCACCTTTGCCCGCTCCGCCGCGGCAGGCGTCGCGTATCCCACGCTAATCAGTACAGGTACCGTGCAGCGCTCTGGAACTCCTAGCACTCGCTTCACGGCACCCTCGTCAATCCCCTCCATCATGCACGTGTCCCACCCGGCCGCCGTCGCGAGCTGCATGAAGCTCGTCGCTGGAATCATCGTTTGCTTCCACGCGTAGCCGGCGCGGCTGACGGGGACGGAGATGAGTGGGGTGCCGGTGGCTTGGCTGTACCACGCGCTGACGACTGACTTTGCGGCCGCCATCGTTTGCATCGGTCCGCCGTGCATGAAGTAGTAAATGTTACGTAAATACGTTGGGCCGTAGAGGGGTCCGTAGTAACCGGTCTCGAGGCCCATCTCAAGCGCTTGCGGAGCGTTACACTCGGGCTCGGTGTCCCCCACAAAGACTACTGTCACAGGGGCGTCCAGTACCTGCGGCTGGCCTAGCGCCGCTTTGAAGAGCTTCTCGCGCACCGGCATGTCGGTGACCACGATCGCGTACCAGCCTTGCAAGTTGTAGCCTGTTGGCGCCCGGGTTGTGGCGGCGAGAACACGCTCCAACAGCTGCATATCAATCGATCTTGTGTTGTCAAAGTGACGGCAGCTCCAGCGGCCGACAACAGCCGCCTCCACCGCATCGAAGCCACCGCTGCTGCTGCTCTTACCTTTGTTGTCGCTACGGTTTTTGGATGTCGTGGCGAGGGTGGAAGAGGATGCGGAGTCGTTTGCCGCTGCTGCAGCGTTGGAACTGTTCCATGCCATGAGGCGACGCAGCGTGGCGAAGAAGCCGTCTGGCCTTTGGGTTAACTTACCGGCAGGGGTGGAAGCCGCCACACGAAGGCAACGACCTTGGTGCACCATAGTTTTGAGTTGTGTAGTTCCCCGTCACTGGGTGAATTGCGATATATCCTCCAGGTGAAATGAAACGACTGAAGCAGCGTTAGGTTGTTGAAGTGCGACTTGGATGCAACGATAGTGTGTGTGTGTGTGTGTGTGTGTGTGTAGAGGAGAAGCAAAGCTCACGCTGGTGCAAGGCGTTCCTACATGTCATTAAGAGCGATCTGCCAGCAAATCCGGGAAGAAAAAGACAACTTAACTAAAGTAAAGGCAGGTTTTTTTTTATGATACAAAGTCAGGTGTTACAGCGGAAAGCACAATACTGTCAGAAACGTGGTGACAGCCATAGCAACACCATAGAGTGTGTCGCCAAACAAACTGATGCTCGCTGCAGAACGCGACCATTTAGCACGTGTCCCTGGCGGCAAATAGTGATTCACTGTAACGGTCCGCTCTTGCTTGACAACGCGGCGGCGCACCCGTCCTTTCGACGCCGTTTTTTTTTTTTTCCAAAGCGTAAAGGCAGAATGCAGAGACACTAAACGTGAATCAATGCATCATAGAGCAGATGAAGACGAGGTTGATTACGGACAGGTGGGCGGCGTGCACTAGCACGAAGCGTTTTATAGCACGACAGAATTTACAAAAATGAGTTACAGTGAAACCCCAAACACTCAGGGAGGGCAACTTTATATATAAATATTCCAGTGAAAGTAGAAGGACCCACGCGATACGGAGATATTTTACATTGATGAATAATAGCGCACTTGCTTTAAACAAAACGTCAGCAGCACCAAGCTCGGAAACTTAGAAAACGGCGAAAACAACAGCAAAAGGAATTTCGATATCGTTGCTTGTAGGCTGTTACAAGTCACCGCCACATGGGTGTGAACAAGGTGTGTTTGCTCTGCTGCATCGGCCGTTGAATTACAATACCGACAGTAAAAGGAGAGAGTATTTTAATCGAGACTACGAGTTGGGAGGCAAAGCTATAGTTTCAGGCTGGGTGTGGGTGATCACAACAGCACTGGCAATTGATGAAAGTCTGTACATATAAATAACGACAATTGTGGAATAAACAGTGACGAGCTGATGCGTTCACGTGCATTCCTCCACCTGAATGCCAGCAGCACACGATACGTGCGGACCCGCAAAGAATGCCACTGGGCTGTAATTCAGTGCAACGGAGAGACCTGAGCTGGTTGTGTGGATCGTCTTTGCGCCGCCAAACATCGTTGCATTGTGCCCAAAACTCTCGCTGGCTTTGGACGACGACAGCGCTGAGGGAGTTCGCTTGTGCGGCGGAGCACGTCGCATCAGGCTGTCAGCTTCACCAACTCTCCCCTCACTTTCGCCCAGTGACATGGCTAAACGAGTACCACCATGAGTGACGTCTGCGGCGGAGGAAGAACGAGCGCCGTACGATGAAATGTTCTGCTTTTCGGACTGCGTCAGCAACGTCGTGCGCATCCGCTGTGTACGCAGCGGGCTGTGCGATGCCACCGCCGCGGAGAGGCAGGTGTGACCGGTGCCGGAGCAGGCGAGGTAGGCACGGCCTGTGTTGCGAACAGTATGCGCACCAATCGCACCAACACCGACGGCAGAACCTGCGGCTGCTGCCAGTGGAGGCAAATGCTGCTGCTTTGTTGCTCTCTTCTGACGCCGGACCAGCCGCGCGCTCATTACGGCACCGCCTTGGTGCTTCACGGGATCACCTTCGCGAACGCAGTGGTAGTGCAATGTCCCCGCGCACGTCACGCCGTTCAAAGTGCTGCGGGGGGTACACCAGCACGCCTGCAGCGGACGGTCCTCTACATCTTCCAGCAGCACGTTCCGCCGCGCACTCGCGGCCCCGGACAGCACGGGTGCGACCAACACTCTCGACATACCGTTCGGGCGTAACACAAAACCTTCTTGCGCGTACCACGTCGCAGCGGTGCTTTCGCTGCCGTTGAGGCCGGACGTGCTGCGCGTGCGCACCTCCGCGCATGCCGGGGCGTGGGTGTCCACCCGCAGTGGGTGAACGTGGCGGCGGAAGGCGCGTGCGTCGGCCATCACTGCGGCGATGCGCGCGGGTGTCTCAAAGCGGGCCGCGCGACGCTCCTGCGGCGACCAGTGCGTGTGCGAGCTTGTTAGGAAGCGAGGTGGTGTCTTTGGTGGGGAGGGTACTGGGTCAGCTGCATTGGGCTTGTGGGGCGTGCTGAGAGCGGCGCTAGGGGAGGCGCTATCGGCGTGAGGGCTGTGCCCACCAACCGTTGCAGTAGCCGCGGCCGCGCTTTTATTTGTGGTATTGGGCTTGTCTCCTTCTGTGACACCGACATGTATACCCTCATCTTGTTCCTTCTTCCCGCTTATCTCATAGTTCTCCCTCAAGCCCTGTGTCACACTTTTGTCCGCCGCAGTCCTTGAGGCGCGGTCTACGTGAGTGGAACCACCGGCTGGAGTCTTTGCGGCTACTGCTGTTGTGGCTGCGCGGCGAGCCGAAAGAATTGAATTGATCTTCTCCATTAACGCCGGCAGCATCACACGTGTACCGTCCAAGTCATCTCGCAGGTGGCGACGGCGGCTGCGGAAGCGCGCCAACTGCCCGGGCGTCATTGCTCGCCACTGTTCCTCCGTCAGCGAACCGGACACGGTTTCTGTGTTCTTTTCCGGTTCTTCATCGTGTTTACCACCTCCGTCCACCACCGAAACGAGCGTTTTACCTGAGCGAAAATGACCAGCGGGGCTGCAGGCGTACTCGAAACGCACCTCCGTAGCGGGCGGCGCACCCTCTAGTTCTACAATACTTAAAGATGTATTGCCCATCTCTGTGAGGAGCTCCAACAACAGTTGTGCACTGCGCCACGTACACGCCGGGTTGCCAGCCAGCTGCAGCAATACGAGCGAAGAGGATGATGGCCGAAGTGTTTTCGAGGCTTCACCTTTTGCGGGAATGAGTCCGCGTAATAAGGCCTGCACATCGTAGTCGTCCAGCTCACACTGGTAAAGGAAAAGCTCTTGCAGAGGTGGATTGGTGGCCAACCAGCGGCCGAGCTGCGCCGCTGCCGTCTTCGTAACAGAACTTGACTTTGCCTCGGATGTGCTGTCTTCCACAAGGCTGAGCACGCCGTTGTTCGCCCCCCACCTTTTTTCCGTCGTGTGTGTCGCATCAGATGGCGCCTTTGAGGCTGAGTCATCCGCATTCTGGAAAGCGGAGCCAATAGCGTTTCCACTAAGCTTCAGAACCGTTAGCGCTGGCAGCGTTGCCACCGCGTGCAGCAGCGGATTCAGAATTGCGGACGTGAGATGATTGTAGCTTAGGTCCAACACTGCCAGAGCGGTATTGAGTCCGAAAAAGGAAAGCGGACTACGTGACGGCCGGTCAGTTGACAACGATAACGGTGTGGTCAGTGCTTCGTCACCCAACTGATAGCCCGCAAGATGTACCTGTGCAAAAGGCTGCAACGGAAACGCGCTGGTATTTGCAGGCGGAAGAGATTCGGTGACGTGTGACAGGACAGAATTGCCTGCTTCATCTGCAGAGGTATCAGCAACGCTGTGGCACTCCGGTCTTGACACTTCAATGAACGTGAGCGCATCCGCGAGACGTGCAAGCTGAGTGCGCAGCTCCTTCAGTTGCTCTTCGCGGAACGACCCGAGGTAACAGTTCGAGTGATTTTGCTGCTGCAGATGCTGCCGCTTTTGCACACCAGTGTTTAACATCGGGGTGCTTTGTGTCTGACCCATTATGAAACAAGTTCCAAGTATCGATACTAAATGTAAGTATGTGTAGAGTCGAAACAAGGCGAGCGCCTTGGATTGATGCTCAAGAAACTGAATTACCGTGAGTATTAGAAATATTCGAGCCGTGCTAAACCAACGCCGTTGCTTACGTGATTCACTCGTGACACTGGCTGCGAAGTGTACCGCAACGAGATAAAAAGAGGATCGATTCCAAAAGCTTAAAAGAATAAACGCACTTTCATCGCTCCCATCGAGAAATGAGTCCAGCAGCACCCTGACTTTCTTCCTCCCGTTGAACGGAAGAGGGCATGAGGGATCCTCCGCGGCGTTTACTGCCCCAGCGAGTGCGCTATTAGCCAAAACTGCGTCTCGCTAAAAGGAACAGAAACGTTGCAAAGATAGAGAGCAGATTTCGCTTGCCAAAGCTTCCTTACGTGCCGCCACCGCGAGGACAGTTGCAGGCCTTTCGCCTGCTGTTTATTTACCAGGGTACTCAGTGTCACAAAGAGGGAGGGTATGTCATACATAACAGAGAAAAGTAAACATCAGAATAGGAAGCAGTTGTTCCGGTTACGTGGAGGTCACTAATGCACATACCCTATCTACCGTTCAAAACGCTATCAAGACGTCGTTGGCTGAGACAGCGAGACCAGTTTTAGTGTTTTTTTTCCTTTTTAGGCTTGTCGAAGGAGCGCGCGAGCGGCGCTGCGGTTGCCGACCTCTGCTGCCAGCAGCAACGCGGTGCGGCCCTGCCCATCCGGCAGCTGTGTGTACGCCCTCCAGTCCCGCACGCCACCAGGCAATACCGCTGCGTCCATGCGCAAGTCAGCGCCGCCGTTACTGCTGCTGTATTGGTTCACAAACTCATCACTCTCTTCGTCATGAGTGAAGTTACGAATCAACGCGGGGGCGCCCCAGTGACGCGTTTTCTGCCACCGCTGCAGCTGTTCGGTAATAGTAGAGGGTTGCACCAGCGCAGCAACGGCACGTGTGCGGGCTGTATGCGGACTGGTATCTACGCAATCAAAACCGCACACCCTACCAGGACTCTTCACAAAAGCGGTAGCTGCGTCAGTGTTGAAAGGCGTGGGCAGCACATCACAACCTGCACGACGGATCGGCTGGCCTTGAAGCAACACGGTCTTGCCATCGGCTGATAATTTCGCAAGGGCGTCGCGTAAAGTCTGCATCATGCGATGAAGCTGCTCGGTTTGTTGCGCTTCCCCCTCTTCTCCTTCCATTTCTGCTGCTGTGACTCCCGCTGAAGTAACGCGGTCCATGTGACGAGTCATAAGTACGCAGGCGTGCAAGGGGGTGCGACCCTGCGCATCCACCGCAACAACACTTGCCGGGCTCATTTGCAGAATAACCTCCATCGCCTCCACAAACCCGCTCTGTGCAGCGGCGTGCAGCGGGGTGCGGCCGTGAGCGTCTTGCAGGCCCCACAGCGTGGTCAGCACATCACTACTGATATTTGCTGGGTCACACATTTTTGTGGCTGCCTGCAAGTCCGCCAACAGTTTCAATAACGCTGGCAGACGCTGCACCGCCCGGCACGCAGAGCTACACATGACGTGCAATGGTGTCTGCCCTTCCGAATTGGTCAACATCCAGCAGTACGACGGGGTCAGGAGGTGCTCAGCAACCTGCCATTGTCGCAGCACGACCACACGTCGTGCATCCCTTACAATCTCACCTTCACTCCGTGCGTTATCCATGTGTAGTGCCGTCATGCTGCTCTCGGGGCTTTCGGGCTCACTGGTCACCGCAATGCGATCTTCTTCACCGGCAAACGCACTCGTGTTAATGCCTGCGCTCGCCAAGCTGCTGTTCGCTATAGATAGCTGATCATCTGCGGCACTGTCCGTCACGTCGCCCAAATCATCCGCTCCCATCTTTCGTCGAGCAGAGCTGCCGCTTGTGTTGCTAGGGACACGCGTTATAACTTCAGAGGAGGCCTGTTGTTGCGGCTGCCCGGTTCGTCGTTGCTGCTGCTGCTGAGACGGCAACAGACTGCGCCGGTCACGCCCGCTAGCCTCCAGAGAGCTCTGCCGAAGATCCGTGCGACCGCTGTTTTCGTTGTTGTTGCGGTTTAACCGACGCCGCAGCGCATTCTCCCTTGCACCACCACCACCATTTTGCTGCTGCTGCACCGTCCACCGGCTGCCACGTCGGCTCATCTGGTGACTCTCCCCTTCCAACGTATCTAACGAACGCGACGCAATGCGGTTTTCTCCAGATTTGCCTCGCCTGTCCGACCACAGTCGACGACCGCCGCTGTTACCGTTGTGTCCACCAACAGCGCCCGCAGCTTTGCGATCGGGTGCGGTGTAAAACAGCAGCTGCAGGAGCTCTTCCACATCATCTGTTTCTACAGCGAGGCTGCGTGCGGCGAGATGCAGCGGTGTTTCGAGGTTCGTGCCACTCTGCGCAAACGGAGTGGCACCGTACTGCAGAAGCACACGCACAAGCGACGCGCGGCAACGCTTGCGAAGTTGCAGCTCTTGCTGACTCTCTTCTTTTTCACCCGCTATTGTTGCCTTCGTTGCGTCTTCTGGGCACGAAAGTGTTGAGGATGCAACCGCGTGCCGTACCGCTATGAACAGCGGCGTTTCATCCCTGTCATCCACCTCCTCCGGGTCTGCGTAGTACGACAGTAGCAGCTCTGCCAGCTCGACCTGACCGTCCGCCACCACCCGATGCAGTAACGATCCTCCGCTGGGCAGCCCGCTGGGCCGTATTGAACTCGCCTGTCCTTCCGCGAGGAGGGCAGCCGCAATGCGCAGCTGCGTCGCAGAAGCCGGCTGGTGCGGCCGAACTTGCTTGATGAGCATTTCTAATGCTGTCATGTGACTGCTGCGCTCTTCGGCCTCCACATCGACCAACGCCATGCCGCCATTGGCAAAAAGGAGGTCGGCGGCGGAAGCTCCGATGGCTGATGCTGCGGTAAAGACAGGGTTGCTGCCTAGGCGACGCACGCGGCCTACACTTCCGCTGGTGATGGAGCCGCTGCAAAGGGCGCTGCCACGGCGGCCGCTGCAGCGCGATGACGTTCGTCGACCACTTCCCCAGCTAAAGTTACTCACCGTAACGCCTGCTGAAGCCGTCGCGCCAGGGTTGGCAAGTAGCATCTCCGTCAGGAAGTCCCTCCCACCTGCTGCCCCACCAACGACTCCGCCGCTGTTGCTGGTACCGCTCAACAGTTGGGTTGTGTGGCGCAGCAGCAGCTCCACCACCTCCGGGTGCTCCTGACGTACCGCGACGTGCAAAGGGGTCCACCCGTCGCAGTCCGCGCGGCCGACCTGGGCTAGCGCACCAAAGCGGAGAATCAGCTTGACGGCCTCCACATTGCCGACGAGCGCCGCGTAGAAGAGCGGAGTGCGGCCGGCCATGTCGATGCAATTTAAATCGATCTTTGAGCCGATCGCGGCAGGGATGGAAATCACAGCCTCACCACTAACTGCAGATGCAGCGGTGTTGTTACTGATGTTGCCACCGCCACCGCCACTGCCGCTACCGGGTACGCTGCCGGGCCTTACATGCATAAGCATCACCTGCGGCGAGAGCAGCAGCTCCAGCACCGAGGGTGCGTGCGAGCAAAGGGCTGCGTAATGAACTGCTGTAGCGCCCTGCGAGTCGCGCTGCATCGGATCCACACGGTAGTCCATCACCAGCCGCTTAATTAACTCCGGATGATAGTCGAAGATTGCTTGCTGCAGTGGTGTCAGACGCAGTGGCAGGCGGCCAGGGAACGGCTGCGGCCGCTGGGCAAGAAGCGTCCCGTTCTTCAACCGAATGTAGGAGGAGTGTGCGGTAAGAGGCGCTGCGGTGTTCGCTGAGCCGGACAATGAAGCGCGGCTGTAGTACGACGCGTCATCATACTCCTCACCTTCTTCGTACTCGGCACTTGCACCGAGCCCGTCGTTTACATTTGCGGCTGCCGCATTCGCCTGCCCCTCAGCAAAGCGCACGTACGGCAGGTCCAGGTCTTCATCCGGAACGTACCCCTGCAACACGGCGCCGGCCTTCAGCAGCGTGTCCACAACTTCTGCTGTCGTCGTGACAGGCGAGAGAAACGACCACCATGTCCCGGATTCCCGTCCGCCAAGGAAAGGCTGCTCTGGTAACTCATCCGGCGACTGCTGCTGCCGTGCGGCTTTCAATTGACTTGCAGGCGCAGCGGTTGTCCCAGTGGCACCGGCGTTTTGATTCGCGCTGGCACGACGTGCGGTTGTGCTGGTAGAGCGTTCCTTCGCCATCACTGCGCGACCGGAGTTGCCAGACGCCCCACCTACACCACCGCCGTTCACACCCACCGTGAGCAACGGCAGCTGCAGGGGCGGGCAGAGGATGTAATTGCGCTGCGCACTCGGCGGAAGCTGGGTGAAGGCGATCGCGTTGCTGACCGCTGCAGTGAGGGGGGCATTTGCAGGCGGTGTCTGTGCATTTGCAGATGCAGTAGTGTTTACGGTGTGGTTATATGGAGGCATCGCTGTATTTGCACCCTCAGTCCCGCCTCCTCCCGCCGCAGCAGCCGTCCCGTACAGCGTCTGCACATACTTCGCGTCGTTGCGTGCCGTGCCGTGCCGTAACAACGACAGCACGGCCGACTCCCCCCACACGTTTTCGTACTCGAGTGATAATCCGTGTTCCGTCAGCACTTTCAGCACTGCTGGCTGAGCCGCGGCGTAGTGGATGAGGGTGTATCGGCCATCCGCCGATATCTGCGCAAGGCGGTCGCCCTGATCAAGAAGGTACTCCACACGCGCAACATCACCCTGAGCACACGCACGCGCCAGCCGTGTCTGGGTAGCGTTCACGAAGCTGTGGAACGGTATGGCGGCGCCGAAGAAGTGGAGGAGGCGGACGGACAAGGTGTCTCCGTGGTAGAGGGCGATGGTGGCAGCGGTATAGCCCTCAGAATCGACCGCTGTCAGGTTCATCTGTATCCGTTGCATGAGCGTAGAAGCTTTGTTGCTGCCTGCATCATCTTTCGCGTCACCACCATCGTTTCCCTTGGACGTTTGTGAATTGGATTGCAACCAATCACCGCACAACCCCCTCAGGTTCCAAAGCGGGGCGGTCGCGTTGTGCAGCGCTGCAACAGATGGACCTGCTATCCCCCCTTCTTCTAAAAACTGTGGGTAAGCAGACATCAGTACCGGCAACCTACGTGACACCACTCCAGCGGCAGAACCGCTCTGTAACGATGTTGGTTGCTGCTGCAGACGTTGTTGGAAAGCAGCCAATACGGCCTCCGCTGCAGCAGGCGAGATGGTGAAAGCTGTTCCAGCAGCAGCGGCAGCAGCAGTGTCTCTGTTCAAAGGCATCGTGTGACTTGGTGACACGGGTCCACTGGCGATATGCGTGGAGCTGCTAGTTCCAGCACCTTGTCGTCCTTTGCTTTTGTGTTGTTGCTGTTGCTGACTTACGCTCCCACCTGCAACGGACGTCGACTCTTCGGCGCTAGCCTTGCTGCCGCTCATGGGTCGTTCGGACTGGAGTAAGGAGTCAAGCTGCTGGTGCCACAACGCACCTACCACAGTCTCTTGCTCCACTGCGTTCAAGAGGGAGTACGGCAGGTCCGGCGGTGCGTCTTGTTCGCTGATGTTCTCATTCTCACTCCCATACACGAGATGGTGGGTACTCTCCTTGAAAGGTGATGGCGGCCCGGCAAGGAGAAGAAGGCGCAGCAGCTGTGCGTGGTCGCTGCGGTTGACAACGTAGTGCAAGAGGGTGCCTTCAACGACGCGGTTCACCTCACCCTTTGACGACCCGCATGTTTCCGCATTACCACTCCCTGCTGTTGCGGCTGCCCCTGCGGCGGCTCCTGTCGCCTGCACCGTGGAGTTCGAACGAGAGCCGACCGCGGACATTTTCTTTTTTGCTGCACTTTTCCTCACTTCGACGCTCGTCGGGTGCGCACCTCGAGCAGAAGCATCATCACCACCCCCGGCAGCATTCGGGGCATCGCTCTCCATCCCATCCTCCCGTGTTGCGGCGAAGGTGAAGGTGTCGTTTACACTCGCCCCGCACTCTAACAAAAAAGCAATGACACTGCGTGCGGCTGGTGTATCGAGCCCAGAGAGCAACATCGCAGCTAGCGGCGGAAGTCGATCTAGCCCTGCCGACGCACCGTTGGTGTTAGACACGGCAGCAGCAGCAGTAGCGGGAGAAGCTGCTGTGTGATTAATACTGTTGCCGTCACCTGCCCTCGAAGCCCCATCATAGCCTCGATAGCCCTCCCCGTGTGTGCCGCCATCACCGCCACCACCGCCTTCCAGAACAACAACACAGTTTCCGCTGTCTTCGGTCGACCGCTTCTCCTGCCGTTGTTGCTGCTGTTCCTGCACAGTTTTCCCCAGCGCTCCAATGAAGAAAGACAACGGCGGCGCCTCGCGTGCGTTGACTGGGTCTGCGCCGCGCTCCACAAGCTCCTTTACCTTCGTCAGGTCACATGACAAGCAGGCTTCCATTAGTTGCTGATTCCACGTGTGCCGAGGGTCCTCCTTGTTTGGCACGGCCTTGTGATGGGCGGTTTTCTTCGCGACGGCCACCGCTGCCGCCGCAGCTGCTGGAGGTACCTGCATGGAGATGAGTCGGCGTCTTTCCCAAGAAATGATTGTTGTTGGGTGCTTCCCTTTCTTGTGTGATGGTGTCACAGTACACAATTATTGCTGCAGGTCTGTGTATCCTATGGCGTAACGCGATACGACAAATGAATTGTGGAGGCGTTGAGAGTTGCAGTTAAAAGAGAGAGAGAGATAACTGTATTTGCTTGTTCTGAGCTGAAGCGTCGCACAGCCCACAGTGCTGACAAATCGCATGTGGCTGTTAAACACAAAGGAGTGCAACGTACTGTACACGTTCCGGCATCTGGTAAAGACTGTACCGAGAAAGAGCGGTGACGCTACGAGCACAAATGCTGAGGAGGGGCCTCACGCGACTTCCCAATCAAACTGCTTTTCACCGGCATAATGTACACGTCTCCTGAAAGGCGAGACAAAACAAGTGAGAAAAGACGTAGAAAGCAAATACTCAAATGTACAGAAAAAAAAAAAGTTTGCAGATGTTTGACGTTTCACTGCAGCTGCTTTCGCATCGCCTCCCGGGCCTTGTAAAGCTGCGCCAGCTGCTCATCCGCAGCCGCATTGCCTGTCGAAGGAAATTGCGGAAAGTACGGGTTACTGGGTTGCTGCTGCTGTTGGGGTTGATGTAGCTGTGAAGATACGTAAGATGTCACCGTCGCTCCGTTAAGGCCACCTTTCACCATCGCAGTTGGTTGTGTGGCTGGGGCTCGTGTTAACCCTGCCACAGAGGGCGGAGGTGACGTGGCCGAAAAGGCAGTAGAAAGATGGTACGGTTGCTGATCGCTACCAGCGTTGCTACTGCCGCCTAGTGGCTGAAGATGAAAGGGGCGTGTCGGGCTCGATATCACACCTACCACTCTCCCACCCCCACCTGCTGATGACGCTGCTGTCGCCAGTGTGCCATTCGCACCGCCGCCGTCGGTAGTTTTCCCACCGTTATTTTGACCATCACCCGCTGCGTTCATCCAACCATTTATCTTACCTAAACCCGTCAATCCAGCCGACGGATTGGCAGGGTACGATGCTCTTGCGAATGGAGTTGTGGTGGACAAACCGGGGGAGACCCTGCTCTCGTCACACCGCAGTGGCTCCGGAGTTCGAGCTGAGGTGAACAACGTTTGCTGTGTTTGTTGCTGCGGTTGCAGTTGATGCAAATAGAGTTGTGACGATACGGGAGGGTCTGACGGCATGTGAGTGGGCAGGGAAGCTAGCCGATTTTGCGCACGCGCGCTGACAGGAAAGCATGAGGAATCCACACCAGCCGCGTTCGGTAATGAAGCTGACATCGCATCAGGATTAGACGAATTCACAGTTAAAGGCAAGGCCGATGACACTGGGGAAGTCACGAAGCCTGGCGTAAAGGGCTGCCGCAGCGCAGCGCAGCTGCTGCTGCCGCTGTTGGGGTTGGCAGAGGAAGGGATGACGGGCGCGGAGGACGGGTAGAGGCGACCTACGGTGGAGGTGTGGATGGTAGCGGAGAGAGCTTGATAGCCTTCGTGTCCACCACTGTTGTTGTTAATGCTGTTGATTGTTGTGCCATTATGAAATGGTTCGACTGAGGTTACTTGAGAAACGCTCTCTCCATTCTGCACATTCAGTGGCGCTGATGCCTCTGCAAGGCTCCCCACGTTGTCATCGCTGTTGCTGTCGTTGTTGACTTCAGTGTCCCCCACGGCTGCCGTGGCTTCCCCCAACACCGTCCGCAGTTCGCTTGCCAAACCCGCTTGTCTTGCCTCGCTCCCTTTCTGTTGCGCATGCCGCTGTTGCTGCTGCACTGCCAACTGCACCTGTTGCTGTCGCGCACTAAACCACCGCTCAAAGTCGCGTACCAGTTGCTCCTGCGCATGCTTCAAGTAGGCGTGCATGCCGTCGATCTCCTCCTTGTCCTGCCGCAGCTGGGTGGCGTGCGTGTTGTACGCCTCTTTTGTCGTGCGTAGCTCCTCTAGCCACGCAGCTTCCTCACTGTCCACTTGATCACTTCCTTCCGCCGCCCGCTCGGCGCGTCGCCGTTGAATCTTCGTCTTGAGCTGCTTTATTGTGTCCACACATGCGTTCAGCTGCTGCGCCGTGGCTTTGCACGACTCATACTTGGGCTTCAGCAGCTGCTTCGTTTCCTCAACCTTATGCTGTGCTTCGTATGTGGTTTTGAAGGCTTCGAGGGCCTGGGCACGGTCTTGAAGAAGCTGCTCATCCATCAACACGTCCACGGCTGAACGTGAATTGGCAGGGTTGCCGTCACTTGTTAAAGACGCGCCACAACTATCACGATTCACTGCTTCTTGTGCCGACTTTTGTTGCCGTTGTTCGTGGAAGCCTTTCTTCCTCTCGAGAAACTCTGTAGCGGCGGCCGCTTCCGCTTCGGTCAGCTGTCCCTGCTGCGCTAAGGCTGTCACACGTGTCAATGCGGCCTGTGCAGCAGCTTCGGCGGCGAATCGCGACATTGCCGGACTTGGCCTCATACCGTCTTCTGACGCGACACCACTTGTACCATTTGACGTATTCCTGCCAGAACACGACTGTCGAAGCTGACGAATTAGTTGCTGGGCTTCTTGGTATATACGCTGGCGCAGCGCCGAGTCCGCCTCGTCGGATAGCGTCTCATTTGTGAACTGGAAGTTTAACTCGTTTTTACTTGGAGGCGTCGTGCCGCTATTGCTTAAGTTCGTGTTCGTCAGTGTCTGCGTAGGTGCGTTGTAGCGCGCACCAGCAATGCCCAACCTACCAGCGCCAACACCACCGCCACCGTTGGCGCCAGCTCTTTTTAGCACCGTCAGTAGCATCTGCAGTTCGTTCTCCTTCAGTTGCAAGCTTTGCCGCAACGCCTTCACCTGACCCTCACTCTCTTCAAGTAGAGCGCGTTGCTCTTCTGCTCTCGCCGCTGCTGCCGCCGCCGCGGTATTATTTCCAGTGTTGTCATCTTTGAAGCCAGTACCTTTCGTGGATAAGCCTTCCCTGATAAGGCGCTCACGCAGCACATCGTAGCAAAAGTACATGCGTGCCATGTCACCGTTTAAGCCAGTCAGTCGCGAGTTCCAATCGCCGTCCACTGCGGCACGCTGAACGTAGGCGTCGACCATGCTTCGGCACACACCTTTCTCGTCATCAGAAAGCACGCGGTCTGCAGTAGAAGCACTTCCGCCACCATCACCACCGTTTCCATTCGCGCGAAGGTATGCCACCTCGTCTCTGAGCTGTGCAACCTCGGCTTTCAGCTTCCTCACGAGTAGCACTGGGTCTGTCTCCACATTCACTTGTGGTGCCTGCTGAATCATCGCCACGCGCTGCGCGAACTGACAAGTGCTTATTGTCTCTGCCACCTGCGACGCGACCACGTGGGCGGTAGCCAGCATAGCCGTCTTGCAGTTACGTCCCAGGCTGTCACGCAGCACCATTGTGAGGAAGGAGTTGCGATACGGGATGTGATCACGTACGCCTTTCGCCTTTTCGCTGAGCGCAACAATCACCTGCTCGAGGAAGTGCAGAGATAAGTTTATGTGCTTCGCCTCTGTTAAAATGGTGCCGGAGACACCAGTCTTACTCACCCGCTCGCTTCCAGCGAGATCGACCAAATTCAACTTTGAGCGGCACACCGTCGACGACGTGCTCGAGCGCGCCTCGATGTACACCGTGAAGATGCAATGTGACCGCGACGATGTCTTGTTCATCGGCGTCTCACAGTACAGTCGATTGGTGTCACCGAGGAACAACAAGTTTAGCGCGTCCGACAAAGTTGGAGCGCTGTGCTGCTCAAGGCCTTTTAGGACAATGTCGTCCTCCATCTCATGTATAAATACCGGCGGCAACTCCTCTAGTGTGCGTGCGTCGTGCCCGTGGTTCAGCAAGTCTTGCCCCTTGTCGTTGTAGATTTGCAGGTACGACATGGTGATCGTGTACGTGGTGGCGGTAGCGTCATTCTCGCTCGTGTTCTCGCGGCGCCGTGCAATTTCGTCATAGATCATCGCCATCGCACGGGGGATGAGACCGCGATCTTGGTAGCTTTCCGTGCCCCCGGTGATGCTGAATGTTTTGCCGCTACCCGTCTGCCCGTAGGCGAAAACAGTGCTGTTCAGCCCATCCAACACCGATGTCACACATTCCTTCGCCACGGTGTTAAACACATCTTCCTGTGTTGCCTCTGGTTTGAAGACACGGTCAAAACGGTAGCGAAAGTCGACAACTGTGTTGTTCACCACATCATCCGGCACCGCCGACTCGGTAGCATTCGCACCACCTGTAGGGCCACCCACACCGGCACTACGCTGAGCGTCCTGCAACAGTCTTTGGGTGGTATGGAGGTGCAGAATGGACTTGTGGAAGTCGTCTTCAATTTCGTACTGACAGGTGCGGGGGCTGCTGCTGGGATTTTTGCTGCCCCCGGATGCAGTTGCCGCGGCGGACAGTGATGAGCCGGCACCATTATTATTGTTCGACGCGAGAAGGCGGCTTTGCTGAGCAGTTGGTGGAGGTCGGATGCGGAGGTACACCCGAATGCCTTCCTCTTCGCCTCTCGGCATGGCAAAATGTAACAAAGGAATTGTTTCCGTGGAATTCGCTGTCTTCCCACACACGAGAAGGCCCGATGTCAGTAAACTCCTGCCTGCACAGCCTTTAATGTAGAGGTTGAAACAAACAAGCAGATGAAAAAGAGCGGGGGGGGGGTGCTCCGATTCGTCACACGCTACCACGCACGTCACCTTTGCCAAAGCAGCGTGTTGGGGTTTCTTGTGAAGAAGTATATACCTATATAGATTTATATATATATATATATATATATGCGGATCGTAAGCAGCGAATAGAAATGCGAGCTGGCAGACAATAAATCGCGCAGCCCAGCAGATGCATGCCTACAGTAATAGTCACTTCGTACTGGGAAGGCTAACAAGTTTGTTTCGTTTCGGCTGCAACGCGAAACAGTAAAAGAGGGGTGGGAACAGCAGTGAAGTGGGGGCGGTGCCAAGTCGCAGTTAGCACAGAACGGTCTCAAGCATTTGGCAGGTATTGATTACACATTTTCGTTTTACACGAGTTCAGCCTAAGTGCACTGCAACTTTATATATATATATATATATACATATATATATGTTCCGTAAGACTCGCTACACACGGAAATTGGCTCTGAGAAAGCTCAAAAGTAAATGCAAGCGATGTAAAGATAAATTTAGTACGTAAGATCTAAGTAATGGCACATAAAATCACGCCGGTGAATGTAGATCCATATACCTGCAACTCTCGGTGATGCAGAAAAGAGGGTTCTAGAAGAAAAAAGGTTGGAAACCAGACGAACAAAACAATGAAACCCGCGCATACGAGGCGTTGGTGTCGCGCGCAAGCGTTATCGTGAGTGTATTGTCGTTTCGTCGCTGCTGTTGTTTTATCGTCAATAGTCTAGCGTGCTTGGCGCCTGCGACATCACAACGTCTACCTCACCAGCCGTCGCCGAAGCGGCGTACTCTGACCCGCGCGATGATTCGAGCCAGCTCGCCCTCACACCGTCCTCACCACGATCGTCGTCGTCCAAGTCTAGCTCATGCATTTCCACTCCGCCTTGGGCTGTATAGGGTGCCGACTGCTCGGCGTACGCAGCGTTTCTGGGCACCGTGCGGCGTATAACAGAAATGTGCGATCCAGCCGGACCAACATTTTTTCCTCCTCCCAATGATGTTGATGTTGTTGCTGGTGTGGGCAGTGCGTTTGTGGCAAAACGCGATTGTGCCGTCAGTAGTGTTGTAGACGGCGTTCGATGCTGTTGCTGCGGCTGTTGTTTAAGCGTAGCAGCAGAAATGACTGCGTCGTTATTCTTCCGTGGCGTCGCACCGCCCATCGTCAGCCATCCATCATTCAAAAAACCATTCGGTTGTGTGTGTGACTGGCGCACAGGCGGTGCGGGAAGTGCGGCAATAAGAGAGTCACTGAGTGTCGCTGCGGGAGCCCCTCTGACCGCAGCACTGACAGTAGCACTCCTACTTTGTACGTCGTTACTTGAGAACACGTTGTTGCTGCTATTGCTGGGGGCGGTAAGTTGATTCAACAAAAGTTGTTGCTGCAGTGCGTGAACCACCGGATCGGCGTGCTCAACGCAACCAGTTTGACTAAGCTGGTAGTGTGGATTGAAAAGGTATTCGCGTGGTTGCAGATATGCAGATGTAGGAGTCGCATATGCAGGAGGAGGAATTGTAGCTGCTGCTGGTGCTGCCACTGTTGGGGCAGCATAATTTGAGCTTCCGCCACCCTCTTTCAAGTAGAGCCGACGTAGGCGATCAATGTGTTTCAGGACGGTGGCTTCTTGTTCTGTGTCTAGTGTGGCATGGCTAGGCGCACTCTCATGGTGCATTTGGTGGACTGCTTCTGAGGCGCGACTTGCTGTGTGGCTGGGTTGTGAAAGGGTAAACGGAACAGCCCCGCGTCGAACCGGCGGGGCTGCTACTTTCGTATTTTCCCCCAACATCGGGCGTGATTGCTGCTGTTGCTGCAGTTGCTGTTGTAAGGTGGAGGCAGACGACACGCCACGGCGAGCGGGCGAAAGCAACAGCAGCGTCTTCAACTCTTCCACGTCACCGGCCTTCTCTTCGACTTCCTGCAACCCTCCTTCGGTTGCGCTCACTCCCCGATGTGTCGGTGTGCCACCTGCAATTGTATGCCGGTGCCTCTGCAAAGGCCACGTCGACGTTGAATGGGCTTTCAATGTAACACAAAGCAGTCGCAGGCAGTGCCGGTGTAAGCCATCAGCTAGACCCACATCTAAGCTGACATCGTCATTTTCATCAATAAAGTCCTCGTCGTCTGCGGAGATGAGTAGGTGTATTGGCAGAGTGTCTTGCAATGACATCGCCTCGTACACCAGGCATTGCTCGGTGCTCGGGATGCCGGTGCGCAGCGCAATCTCATCTTTGACATCGCCAATGGTGACTGGCTGACGTGGATGCTGCGCTCCTCCCGATAACGTCGCTTCAGCATTTGAAGTTGACGTTGTTTCAGAGGGGAGGGTGACGTGCACGATAAGACTAAAAAGGGCGGCAACGTCGACGTCGTCCTGACAAGCACCTTGTCGTTGCTGTGCTTTGTAGTTCTTTAACAATGCATCGTAATGCTCGAGCAGAGCAGGCGACGGGAGTTCGTCCACTCGCTCTGCCAGCACAGCCACTTCAATCCTTACTGGCGCTTCTTTTTCCCTTGTCTGCGCTCGGAGTCCAGCAGTATTGTTCGCCACACGCAGACGCTGTTGAGCCTCCGCACCAGAGCCACCAACAACACCACCAATCTCACCGTTGTTACCAGTCAGCACAGTGGAATGCCCGGGTAAATAACTGTCAAACGACTGTGCTACGTACGAGTGCAAGACGGGTGACGTCCCTGCAAGCTGCGGCGATGCACTGAAGCGGGACCCACCTCTGGACCCAACGACAACGTTATTACTGTTATTGGTTGTTGTTGCTTTTGCTGCTGGTAATGACAAAGTGGGTTGTTCACGTGTGGATCCGTCTGCGCTCGGTGACGGTAGTCCGAACCGGTGCGACGGGTGATGAAGGGGATTCGCTGGCCGGGAAACAGGTTGCTGTTGTTGCTGCGGCGATGCTGCCGAAACAGGCGGGCCGTTACGGTGGCGGTTATGCTGTTTCACCGTCACCCCTTCCTTTTGTTGTCGCTCTTCTTCTTCCCATCCCTCGTAGCGATGGGGGCTAGAAGCAGTAGCACCACCACCAACATTGCCAGATTCATGCAGCTCACCTGCGCTCCACGCTGCAGGCTCTGGCAGACCACTGTTACCTCGAACAGCGAAGGAAGTCGGCCAGACGGATGCTTTTCGACGGTGCGCAGACAGGACGGGCACCCTCAGATCAACCTCTGTATCTTCGTCGACAGCACTACTTCTAGCTCCAGCAACAATGCCAGTAGAGGTGACCAATTCTTGCCGCCCTTCATCCGCGCCAGCAGCAGTCGGTGTCAAGAACAAATGTCGATGCTGCTGGCGGTGACTCGGACTCGTGGCACGCGGCGGCGGTGCTCGGATATCCGTTACTCTCTCGCCGACCGCGGATGCAGCAGTAGCAGGTTTGCTGTACGGGTTTCGAAAACTAACAGAGTTGTAATCACTTGGCGGGCTCCACTCAGACTGTTGCCGAGGCTGTTGCCGCTTTTGTTCAAGTAATGTCTTTTCCTCTCGAGATCTTGCACGGTGAGGGCGGGGGCCTTCAGCGAAGGGTTTAATGTCGTATTAAAAGCGTCTAAGGTGTTGAAAGTCGGCGCCACGACAGGGCCTCTAGTACGCAGTCGTGCATCTTTTGAGGGCGCGCGATCGTGTTGTCTGTCGACGTTCATTCCGCTGTATTTGTCTTTCAACGATTGCTCTTTTCCGTCGCGGTGTTTGTTGTGACGGCTGCTCTTGCACTCCTCGTCGTGTGAACGGTCTGAGTGTTGCCGTGATCTGTCTTGAAGGTGGTGCCCGTCGCTCGGCGTTGACACCCCGTCGTCGTCCTCGTTACCGATTCGCTTCGAGTGATACGGATGTTTCGAGCTCGCGTGATCACGCTTGTTGCCGCCGCCGCCACTGCTGCGCCCATTCGACATAGACCGCCGTGACGGCGTGCGTGATATGTTACCCTCCCCATGACCCCTTCTACTGTGTTTATTTTTTGATTTCGAAACACGCTTTTCCGGTGTAGTGTGCGGACTTCGTGCCGTTGTCGCTGCTCTTGAGGACCGCGATGGGGCCAACCCCCGCTCTCGCAGGTACCGCGGCGGCCCCAGCAGCTCACGCGGAGGCGCACGTGCAGCATCAGGCGCCATAGGACTAATGCTGTGCCGCCCACGCGTACTCGGCCCACCGCTGCGCAGCACAGCGTCCACGCGGGGACTGCGTGGATGCTGCTGAGAAAGAGAACTAATTTCCCGCGCGGAGAAAGGATCGCCGACGGAGGCGGAAACCTGACGAGAGCCCAGCAGGTGTGGGTGGGATGCGCTAAGCGACAGGGTGGTGGTGGTGACGGTGGGAAACGTCGAGGATACAAAGGAAGTCGGCGGGCATACACTCGAGCCGTGCGAGGGCGAGGCCGATGTTGGCGATACAGTGGAGGACGATGATGACGGTAGAGCAGAGTGGGATTTAGGTGAGTGAACAGAGGCAAGTGACGTTTCATCAGGGTCTGGCGCCGTTGCCTTTCGTAGCCGAGAAGTGCGCGACAGCTTTCTGTGATTGAAAGTAACGTTCGCGTGCTTGTCTTCGACGCTGCTTTGTCTTTTCGACACGCGTTGCAAGTTGCTGGGCTTGGGTTTGTCAGTGGTGAAATCGAAGTCGCTGGAATGGTGACCGCTGGACGCCTCTACTTCAAAGTCGATGGACTCCGCGCCGTTCGGCGTAGCAAGTGGCATGAGGAGTGAGCAAGGAAGCAATAAAACCCCTAGAGAGTGAAAAATTGATCTAGTGATCAGAAAATGGTGAAAGCAATGCTGCGGTGGCTGTTGCGCGTACGGGGTGTTTTCTTGAGGAGAAACGTCGCCGTGCTAAGAGTAGCGCGATGAGAAGGTTAAACCGGATAATTGCGGGTTTTCGAAAAAAAAAAATATATATATATAAGACGGCAAAAGGGAGGTGGGAAGAACAAAAAGGAAAAAACTAAAGCGGGCAAATGAAAAAAAAAAACAGCGCCACCTTTCGAGAAGTTAGATGGAGTGACCGCATTTATGCATCGTACGAGCACTAAGTTAGCGAACAGACAAGACGCCTGAAGAGCACCCAGCGACCAATGTGCCGCTAACGAAGCAAGCAACGATGACCAGATTTAGGAAGCACGAAACTACGGTTCTTTTTTGGTGTCAATCCACTTCCGCGTTGCTTTCGTGTTCTTTGTCGAGATGGAAAGAGAAGGCTCTCGGTACTACACAAGAGCTACATTGGCGTTACAGCAAAACAACCCGTCAAGAACAAATGACGCACGAGTGAGTGAAAGCAGGACAGCAGACAAATGGGGATGTGCTGTGAAAGGGAGGAAAGAGGAGAGTCCGTTATGAAGTTGCAAAGACTGGTTGAAGGGAGGGACAGGGAAGAGTGAGGTGCTATGGAACCTCGAATGCAATGAGAAGAAAGTCTGATTGAACTCCCCCACTTCTCCTTCTCGAGCAAGAGCCGTTTGGGAAAGAGGAGTTGTGATGGTGTGTCTTCGCGCAGCAGCGTCACGACGCACTGCGCAGAGAGGATACCTGGCGAGGGTCATTAATGGTAAAAGCCATTGCCTTTCACCCTTAGTGCCGAAGGCGCAGCGGGACGTGAGCGTGCCTAGCAATGAAACGGAAGCACCACGAAAGTACGAAGAGAGTCTGCGGCCAGGTACGCTGTATTGCGTCCCTTCACACCGTCACGTTCTACCTTGGTGAAAACTGAGCCGCAGATGGGTTAAGCCAAGCGTGAATCGAAAAGTAAAAACGAACAGACTTCTAAGGGCCACTTAACAGGCGTTGCCCACACATAAACGGCGAAACTACAATCCACTCAACGCGTCTCCTTAAAACAAGAAACTGTAGCGGTCTTTGATGATCGCACACGCACGCGCGCTCAGCAGCGGCGGCTCCCGTCGCTCCCCCCAGGCTGACTGCAGCGCATAAGTAGACATCGTTGTCGCCTCCAGCCCCAACAGGTGGGCGTGCTGTGCATTCACAAAGTAACCCAGTTGCACCTCCGGTGCATCGGGCGCCCCTGCGGTGGTCTCCGGCCAGAGCAGACCGGGCGGAGGCGGTACCGCCACCACTTCCTCTCCGCTTTCAGCGCTGGCACTTGTACTAACACCAAAGAGACGACTTCCGCCCTCTTTCCTCACGTTCTCCTTGCTTGGCGGCTTGGATGGCAGCCCAGCTGACGGTAAAGGTAGCAACAGGGGCTGTTCCACATTCATCCACACGCGCACCAGCACCTTTAACCACTCCAGCAACAGCACTGCAGGCGCCGACGATGTGGCGCACGCCGCTGAGGGTCGTTTTTGCGTCTCACCATTGTTGATATTGCTCTCGCTATTTCTATTGTCCTTGTGTTGCTGATTATCTTTCGCGATTTCCGTGACGGCGTCGTCCACCGGACTGCATCCGGCATCAAAGCGTAGTGTCAGACAAGACCCACCGGTCAAAGCCGGAGGTGCATTCACTTCAACAGCGCTTTCGCCTCCACTCACCTTCTTCTTGCCTTGTGGACGCTGCGCCTGTAGAGGATTTACGACTTTAAAGTGGTGAACGCGTGACGCGCGTGAGGTGTTGCCGTTGCTATTATTGGCTGTTGTTGGTGTATCTGGATTTGGGTTCGGCGGTGGCGGCAACTGCAGCTGCCGCTCCTTGTCCAGTGAAACCGCCAGCGCGATCGCCGTCACGGCCTCCAGCAGGGTTGGTAAGATGATCTCCAGTGCATCGCCGCAGCGCTCGTACGGGGAGCGCCGCCGTGTCGTGCGCTGCCGCCGGCGGTGCCGCGCAACCACGTTTGCTTGCAAATGCGCGACAGCATTAGCGGCAGTAGAGGTCGCTGAGGTCGAGGAGGGCTGTGTAGAAAACTGCGGTGGCGTCAATGCGCTGTCGCCACTGACGTTGCTCTTGTTGCCATTAGCGAAGGACACAGGGGAAGATGCTGGTGAGCGCGCAGACTGTTGTTGTTGCTGCTGCTGCTTGAAGGCAATGTACAGTGTCTCTAAAGTCTCTGGGCTGCTGTCCGCGGCTTTAAAGATTGATTCATCTTCCTCACCGCCCGGGAACGACTGCGAGGTAGGCATGGGACGCACATTTTTGTTCACACAGCACGCGGGAGCTGCAGCAGCCGATGACCCAGCGGGCATGTTCGACGCGTTCATCAGGATGTCGTGCAACACGTAGAGGTACCACAGCGCCTCTACACAGAAGACACAACTATCCGCTTCAATGGAGGTCGACGCGGAGTGTGTTGTTGTTGTATTTGCTGTTGTTGCATCCGTTGTCGGCAAAGGCGCACGAGAGCGCGCCGTCACCACGTAAGCCGCTTTAACCACCGCATCGAGTAGAATGCTGAGGAGGTGGTGAATGCCGTCTGCATGCTGCACTGCGAAAGACATACGCACAGCTATCTCGCTCCGGCGCAGCCACGCTTCACACAGTTCTTTCATGTCCTTACATGCAGAGGGAGCGCAGATAAGGCGCGGATTCAACAAACGCGACCACTCCTCTTGTACCTGTGGCTGCAACACAGTGAAAATGTGTTTGTTGATGATGCATTGCCGCGAGATCCATTGGGCGGAGGGTGGGGGCAAAGACACAGGCGGTTCTACTTCATTTAACGTACTCTGCGCGCCTTCTATTGCAGTTTTTGACATTAGTTTGTTGGTACCTTCATGAGGGGCATCCTTGTCGCTGTCAATCCCCTGTTGTACCTCGGTTGTTGGCAAAGATAAATTACGCCTGTTCCGCGCACCGTCATCATCGGAATTACTGCTGCTGCTCTCACTATCACTACTACTGCTGCTGCTGCTTCCACTTTCTTTCTTTTTAGCAGGCGTTTGCCTATTATAACCGTCATCAACTCTTCTATTTGCCTTTTCCGGATCCTCCTCATTCTTCGTTTCAGAAGAGGTAGACGCAGCAGCTGCGGCTGCAGACACAGTGTGATGACGGTGGTGTTTTCGACGACGCGCTTTACGTGTCACAATAATCTCCTCTTCCTCCTCCCCAACGGTATCCTCACCACCGTTGACGCCTTCACGAGTGCGCTTCACGCCTCCATGGGGGGCGTCGGTTGCCTTCAGCAACTCCGGCTGATGCAGACCCGCCAAGCACTCCGGGCCAGCACGCAGCACCGGTGGTGGCACAAACACGTACGCACGCCGCGCACGTTCAATCTGAAACGGCGTCGTTCGCCAAGTCAACAGTGTGTCCTGCTGAAGTAACGAGTAGAGCCGCCACCGGTAGTACAGCAGGCATGGGTTATTAAACTTCTCGCCTAGAAACACGAACGCGGGGTTGCGACGGGTTATCTCGCGTTTCACAATTTCTTCCTCCGTGGTTGGGCCTCCCTGGACCACGACCATCGCCAGCAGGTCCATCAGCGTCGTCTGCTCCAGTGGTAGGTCTGACGGTACCCGTAGCCGCGGCGCATGCAGTGGTACATCGAGGCCTTCTTCCACGTACGAATACAATTGCGTTTGTGGTGCTGCTTGTTGCTGTTGATGTTGCGGCGCCGTTGGAATAGATGAGAGAGGAGGGGTAGGCACAACGGAGGACGCGGTAGGGGCACCAAGAATACCAACAGCGTCATTTGCATGTGAAAAGACCGCCGTGTTAATGGTGCTTAAGTTGCTGACATTGCTTGTTGGAAAGACCGAGCCAAGGATACCCTGTTGCTGCGGATGTTGTTGTGTGTATACTGACTCGTACATGGCGTAAGGCAAAGACGCTGCTGAGCCTCCGCCGTCGCTGCAGCCAGGATGAAGGTTGTCACCACCACTTGTAATGTTGTGTGTCATGTTGGCGGGGCTATAAAGCACCGTGGTGCTCTCAAAGCCGACCTCGTCGCCGTCATCGTCGGCTGTCACGGTGGTGACGTACGGATCTGCTGCCACCGGTGGGGAAGACGGCGGACTGCTCATGCTTTATGTGCTACTGCTACCCTGTTTTAATTTACGTAACGGAATGCAAACACTCCAACGTTGGTTCTCCTTTCAAACGCAATTGAAGAGGATCAAAACGATTCGTGGCAAACAAAATCCGTATCAGGCAGGAGAATGAAAAGGAAAGTTGGGGATAAACGAGGAGGTAAAACCAGCAAACTAGGAAGAAGAATCAGGGACACGCCGTGCGTAGAAACCTGCTGTGACTTCCCTCTACAAAGGCTGCACCCCTTCTCCGTTTTTTGATCAGCTTTCCTCCACAAATGGGTCTCAGTTTGCTTAGTGATTTGCTGCTGTTTCACTTGCTGAATGTTGCAATGGGCACAAGCCCAAGCCTATCGAGCCCATACATTTGTACAATGAAAAGGGGGAAGTACCTCAAACCAAAGGAGAGCACCGTCAACGCGACACCACTAAATGCTAGCCGCCTTTGCAGCAGAAACAAAACAGTAGCAATACGATTTTCCACACTCAACACGGTACCCACACATCACAGAGGCAGAGCCATGACAACCTCCTTGCGGAACTCCACACGCATCAGCAGCACTTTCTTCTTCTCCTCACCCGTCAGCGCTGTATTCGCCACCTCCTCGAGCGCATCCGTCGGCTTGTCCGAAAGCAACAGCGCCGCCATCAGATTCAGCACCGCAAAGGCATCCCGGATAGGCGACAAGTTGTTCTGTGCCCGCTCCACAAAGAACGTACGCAGCGCGCGCACGTCTTTATCCACTTGCAATGCCCCAAAGAGACTACAGCGCTTTCGCAACAGTACCTCGCTTGTTGCTTTCGCCACCCGTCGCGCCATGGCAATTAAGAGCGTGTCAAACAGATTTGCCTCAACGAGGTGCTGATGCAGGTACTGCAAGCCGGCGTTGAGGTCCACCAAGCATGCCTGCACCCAAGCATCATTCAACTCGTAGTGGTAGTACACCTCCTCCTTCATGTCGTAAGAGACGGCAGCGAAGCGCTCCATGTGCGGCGGCAAGACGCTGTCGCAGCATACATCTGCGTAGCTGCCCAACCACGCGGGAATCTGCTTATCCTGCACATTTTTCCCAACTGCGTGCATGTCGCTGGCCAGCTCGCGAAACCGCGTCAAATCACGGGGGCTCGCGGCAAAGTTGGTGGCACTGAGTTGCAGTAACTCGTCCGCCATGCGCTGTAAATACGTTGCGGTCTGCTGCGCTGCTGCGGTCCAGTGAAGTTCATCGGGAGTCAAAAACCCTCCGTGTGTGGCGGTCGTACGTCGACGTGAGCCACCACCACCTGTGAGGCCTGCAGCACCGCTGTTCACAGCCGCTGCCCCGCCGCCGACAATGAGGGTGTGTTTCTCTATCTCCGGTAACAACCGCGACTGTACCACGTCCATAGCAGACATTATCACTGCCGAACAGATTTGCGCGGACTTCGTGTTCATCGCACGGTGAATGGCCATCCGCAGAACAAAAAAAATGTCGTCTGATAAAGTCACCTGACCATTGTGTGTGTAGTACCAAAAAAGAGCCAGGTCCGCCTGGTCGGCGGCGCCGCCGGCGGCGCCAGACGAGCCGCCAACCGAGCTAATCAGCTCGTCCGCGCTGCTCGCTGCTACGGAGTACAAGTTCTGCAAGCCGGACATGAATGTCATCGTGGAGGCACTGTTAGGCGAAGCAACGCTCGTCTGTCCTCGATTGGCTCCATTTGCTCTCCCTCCTGCGGCGTGACTTGCAGACCCGTTGCGACTGCCACCAGAACGTGCCGCTGCCGCCGCCGCTTCCTTCGCCGCGTCGTGAATTGCGTGCATCTGCAGCTCCACCGCCTGGTCATAAGCAATGGTGAAGTACGTGTTCTGAAGCGGGACGTAGAAAGCAAGGATGTCCTGCATGGAGTTCAGCAGAGCGTTATCGCGCGTCTTCCACAGGCTGTCCGCGCTACTGGGGCTGATGTAGTTGCTCGTCATACTACCGTTGTGCACAACGGTGTTGGTCTCGTTGTCGTAGGCATCGCCGCTTTCGTCGGCTTTCGCAGCTTCCTCCTTCCGCAGCCGCGTCTCATACTCCGTCTGTTTCTTTTCAATGAAGGACAGGTAGATGTACCCGCACGACACAATGTGGCTGATCTCCTCCAAAATCTGATCCGCGCGTCGGGTGCTAGCTACGACGGCGTTTTGGTTGTTTGCCCCAGCGAATGGCTGGGAAGCAGTGCGACTGCCGGCTGCACCAGCCGCGGAAGGCGAGGGCGCACCAGACCGTTTGTTCTTATTGTTGTCATTACCGTGGTGGTTATGTGCTTGAACGGCCGCGGTGTCAGACGCATGCATCTCCAATTGTGCCAGAACGCTCTTGCGGCGCTCAATGAAGTCACTCAGTACCGGGACGCATCGGGCAGTCGCGCGACTGTGCAACTCCGCCAACAGCGTCAACGGGCCCTGCGCCCCAAAAGCCTCCCGTGCGAACTCCTCCTCATTTTCGAAAGCCGCTGCGACGTTGTCCAGACACTGCGAGACGAGGGCGAGGTGAGTCATAGCCACCTTTGCTGGGTCATCCATCTTCTTCATCTCGCTGTCGATCAGCTTCGCCAGAGCGGCGATGGTGTGATCGGCAATCCAGTTGCTGTATAATTGGGCAGCAGTCGACATCTCACCCAATTCCGCGAGTAAGCGAGTGAGTTTCATGATTGTCAGCTTGTCGTTGACGGCGACGGCGTCTTTGATCATTGACTGCAGACGCTCGTGCACGTTCTCGCGGGCTTTTCGCATGACATCATTCAGAAGCGCGGGGCCAGGACTGCATGGTGTTCTGGCTGCGGTAGCTGATGCTACGTGTGCCCCCTCGGTCTCCTCAATCTTACTTTCGTTGCTTTTGCTTTTCCCAACCCCTTCCTTTTCTGTTGTGGATGGCACAGGCACAACAGCAGCCGTCACTGTCGCCAACGCGGAGGGCGACGCCATCATCAGCACCCGCTGCGCCTCCTCGTAAGAGCGCAGCAGCTCCACCGTCTTCTCGATGTCCTCTGTCTCGAGTACCGTCGACACCTGCGCGACATCACTCTCCATTGTCTTCATCGCATCCACGATTGTGCTCGTCTCCTGCACACGCAGCAATAACGCATCTAACCGGCGGACCCGCTTCGAGCTGCGCTCCGCCAGCGACGCGTTGGCGGCCACGGTGCGGGCCAGTGCGGCGCCGCGGCGTACGTTCTGTGGCATGAGTCGGTACTGCACGTTGTGAATCTCATTTAACGCGTCGTTCAGCTCGCTCTCGGCATGTACCGACTGACGGATTTCTTGGATAAAGGCGTCGCGGTGACGCACAGCATCCTGCACACGCAGCAGTAGCTGATCGGAACGCTCCTCGACGGAGTCTATGTGCTTCAAAAGCATCTTTTATTGTTTTGTTTTGTTTTCCAGCTTTATGAGGGCTGGTAAAATGATAGAATGGCACTGGTGATACAAGGGAAATGCTTGCTGATTCCCTGTACTGAGTCAGCGATCGACCCTTCAGTTGATTGCTTTACAGAGGAAAGAAACAGGTGCAGAAGAACAGAAAAACCAATAACGGCGCCGATCAGAACGTAAACATGAAAAATTAGGTTGGAAGAAATCAAATGAAAATACCGGAAAATGTCTTGATCAGCCTCGGGATGTGCAAAAAGACCGCCTCTCGCAAACTAAGAAGCGCGTACCTTGCCTGCTTTCGCTACAAGGAGCGCGCAGCTTAAATATGGAAACACTATATACCTAGGGCTCTTCGTCCATGCAGCTTTTCTGTGAAAGAGGTGCACGTTAAAACAACGATTGTCGTCTTACGTGTAACAGACAGCAAACCTTATAGAGACTAAATGGCATTGAAAAGATGTAATGCACAAGCACAACCCCATGTATTCTGCTACAGCGTGATGTGCCCAAATTGCGAAGTGGAGGACAGCTGAGTCATGATGCAAGCCAACGCAGGTGGCACGTTGATCTTCGCGTACGTACCACGTCGCAACGCTGCTGCCCCGTCCTTGCAGCCTTCGCCTTCTGCGCACTCCGTCAAAAAAGACCAGAGTGGACGCAGCACACCCACATCACTCGCAAAGCCCGCTTTCGCTTTTGCTCGCCTGTTCAACCGGCGCTTGCTATCCTCTGAATCCTCACCGTTGTTGCTTCCGTTCATTCCGCCTCCTGTCATTTCATCATCGTCACCGCTGTCTAATGCGTCGCGCCGCCGCTTGCGATTTCGACTGGTGTCGCTTTCATTCACAGCTGCAGCGGCGACAGCGGACATGCCAGCGACCAAAACACTGTGGGTATCTCCGTCAAAGAGCTCCCCCATTACACTGATCGGATCAGCATCGTCGTCGTCTGCCTTTGCGCGTCCTTTGACAAGATTGCTTGCGCCTTTCTGTATGTCTCCACGCCCTTTCGAATACTCCCCTTGCTGATTTTCAGATTCTTCTTTCACAACTTCTTCGGCTCGCTGCACCATCGCGGCTGGAAGGGTTACAAAGGTCACCGCCACACCGGTCGAGCCTGCACGGCCGGTACGGCCTATGCGGTGAATGTAGAGCGTCAGCGCATCCGCCGCCACACCCGTGGCACACCACGGCACATCGTAGTTCACCACCAGTGTTACGCCAGCCACGTCTAAACCACGAGCGAGGAGGTCAGTTGTAATTAGCACCTGCCGCTGACGGCGCTGGAACTGTGCGACCAAGTTGCGACGCTCATTCTGCGACAACTCCGAGTGAACCACCGCGAGGGAGGTCAAGTTGAGCAAAGAGATGTGGCGTGACGTCCTAGTATTCGCCGTGGGCGACGATGCCGTTGCGGCTTTGATATTTGCTGAGAATTCCTCGTTGCTTTCGCGAAAAAAAAGTCCATCCGGTGGGGGTTCTACTAAATCCCCCAGCGAGTAGTATTCCTGTTGAGCATCAAGATGTTCCGCCTCTGCGCGCAGCTCGTCAAAGAGTGCGTCGCACGTGGCTCTTTCGTTTGCAAAGACAATGATTGGTCCTGTGGCGTAGACGAGCCAGGTGACGAGCCGTCCAAACTTCTGTGGGTGGATCAGCGGATGCAGCCGACGCTGCTGCGGCGGCGGCGGCCCAGCACGAACCCCTGCTAACACCTTCCCTGAGTCATCTACATTGTATAACTCGTGTCGTGGACGATGTTGAGCACGCGCAGCCGCAGCCGCGGCAGCAGCAGCACCGACAGTGTCCTCCGCACCTTCCGCTGTAATCGTTGCAGACATGAGTTCAAATGACTGTCGTATCGACGAACACCGGTACGGCGTACGCACAAGGTAGTAGCCGGATTTGGACAAGTAGCGCTTTGCTACTCCAGCGCAGGCGCCGCTCAGCGTTGCCGTGAACATCAGCGTCTGCCGCGGCGTTGGACAGCGTTCCAGTACCGTCACGAGTTTTTCCTCCTGCTGTTCATCGATCATGCGGTCCGCCTCGTCCATCACGACAAACTGCGCGTTGCCCAGTGAAAGCATGCGGCTCTCCAGCAGTGTCTGCAGTTGGCCGACTGTCCCTACGACACAGTGAGCACCCTGAGCAAGTGAGTTGTACTGCATGTCCTGGCTCTCCCCACCGACAACCTTCACCACCCGCAACTCACTCAACCAGTTTCGCTCTGCGGAACCACCACTGTTCGGTTTATTTGAAGGTGCGTCGCTTTCCTCCGCTTCCCACGCCGCGATGTCGGTCAAACGCGCTGCTGTGGACAACCCAGCTGACCGTCCTGCCTGTCCGCACAGCAGCAACAGCGATGTTGTCACCTGCTCCGCCAGCTCGCGCGTTGGCACAATCACCAAACTGAGCGGACCGAGAGAGACGCGGTCGGGATGACCCAGCAGCTTCGGTGCGCGGCACAGTACGTGGTAGAGCAGGGGCACAAGGTAGGCAGCTGTCTTACCACTGCCCGTCTCAGCAACAGCCAGCACATCCATACCCAAAGAAGAGGCGGTGGCTGTAGTAGTATTCAACTTACCCACCGCTGGTGACTGTAGCTGCTGTTCTGTCACGGACACTGGAGAGGTGAGGATGGCTAACGGCACACATTGAGCCTGGACCGCAGTGGGTAAAGCGTAGGCAGCAGTGACGCAGTGGCCCAGCGACAGCGGCAATCGCGCTTCCTCCCAGCACCTAATCGCCGGCAGCGTTTCCGCTGGTGGCATGGCAGCTGCGGTGCCGTTTATGCTGGAGGCAGAGAAGGGTGTAGCTGGCACAGCAAGTTTTTTATTCAAAAGACCAAGTGTATTTCCGTCTGCTACTTCAGCTCCAACTGTTGCAGTAATATAGTTTTTCGCAGGAGCCACGAGTTCAATAGTGATTCCGAGCTGCTGCCTAAATACACGCCAGCTGGTGGCGGTCATGGCCGAGAAGGAGTGCTGCGTCCAGTGAGAAGAAGTAATTGAACTCGTCTCCGACACCGCAGTGGTAGTGGTGGCAGTTGTTTGAGGAAGTTTTGCAGCTGCTTTGGCCTGCTGATGTTGCTGTTTCTTTAAGAGTCTTTGAAGCAACGGGTCCTTCGGTCCTACGCCACGCCGCGCCAGGGCCGTGGCTGCCAGCGGCTGCACAGGCGCTGAAAGTGACGAGCCAGATACGTCGATTGCCTTGTTGCCCAACCACTCAGCGTTTCGCCCCTCTTCTACAAATCTTGTATCATTGCGTGAGTTAGCCTTGCCATTCTTATCGCATGGTAGGGTTTCAGATGGTTGCTGCTTCTTGTTTTCCATCTGCAACAGCCATCGCAAGATAGGCGATGCAGCCGCCGACGGGTTCTGACGCACAGCGAGCGGGGTTGTCTGTAGCACCCGCTGCGCGCGACGCGCAAAAGCCGTGTCCAGCAGCAACAACTCCTGCGTGCAAGTGCTGCCTCCGGTGGGCGACGCACCAGCAGCAGGCACCTCCGCGCCAACGTACATTTTATAGTTACTAGTCATGTGTGTGTGTGTGTGTGTGTGTCTTAATAAGAAAACCAATAAAAGATCTCTTTTATTTTAAACAGCACGGGTTTTGCTTGCCGCTGTCGGCGTGGTAGAAGTGGCAGTTGAAATATTAAACGAGAAGATAGGAGAAGACCACCCAGAAGTGATTCTACCAACAACAGACGACGAGACACTTTGCGTCGGAGCAGCAAGCACGAACAAAAAGCCTGACTCTGGGTGCACCTTGAGGAACACGCAAAGGAAAGAAGAAAGCTGATCCTCTCTTCTAAAACTCATACTTGAAGAGTGCCTGTAAAAAATGATCAGTAGCAATAATAATAATAACGGCTAAGTCGCGCCTCATTGCGGGCACTTCGACTCGCTGCACCTTTCCTCTGGCTCTCTGACACCACGAGAAGATGCAGGTTTTCCTGGCGCAAGGAGCGTGGTTGTTCATTCACCCACCCTTTACCCTTCCCTGTTACCGAGAATTTTAGTTACGTAGCTTGATTCTAAAGGAGACAAGTCGGCGTACAACACAGCTGTAGCACCGCACCAAACACATGAAGAAACAGCCGTGTAAAAGGAAACGAAAGTATGGGAGGAAAAACGAGATGGCGGAAAACAGAAGCGAGACCGCACACACGCAAGAAAAAGAAGGTGTTCAAAGCGGCGTGAAGTACACACGGGGAGACACCAGCAGCGGGAGAAAACGAGAAAAGTTGAGAAGCAAAAGGACTTGTTCTGTTTCTCCATCTCTCCCTATATATATGTATATACATATATATAATATATACAGTCTTTCTACGAACCTCAAAAACGCAATTCCGCTAAGGCTTCTCACCGTATTAAGCAGTCGTGTCGTTACTGAAATGTGGGCTGAGTCACCTCTTGAAGGAAAGGACGACGAATTCTCCTTTTACATTCCTTCGCAACACAAATGCGGTTTAGCACGACAAGCTGGGGGAAAGAAACCGAAGAGAAGCGCAAACACAAGACGCTGCCTCTACGAAGCCACCTCAATATTTAGACAGAGAAACGAACACTCTGTTTACAGCTCCATCAGGGCACTTAAATCCGTTGCAGCTGCACCTTTGTTGGCCGGTCTCTCGCGGCTGCGGCTGTGGCTACGACGACGATGGCGGTGCTGCGTGTCCGCACCAGGTGTGGAAACACCCGCAGGCGACGCATCACCTCCCCCTCCCCCACCTGCCGCTGCCTTCGAGCGACTGCGGCTGGGGCTGTGATGACGGTGATCGCCACCCTCCGCCCCTGCGTTCTCTTCAGGTGTTGGGCCGGCACCAGCAGGGGTGGGCACGGGCACCGGCGAAGCGCCACCGTTACCGTTTCCCGCACCTTTCTCTCTGCTGCGTGAGTGACGACGGCGGTGACGAGTCGTGGCGCCAGGCGAGTTCCCTCCAGCCGCAGCAGCTGCGGCAACTGCAGCATCTGTGTTCGGCGGAACCGGGGGCGCCGCGCCGCTCTCAAAGGCAGCCTTGCTGCGGCTGCGACTCCTACTGCGGTGGCGCCGGTGGTGCCGCAATGAATTCACGCCGTTTGCGTTCGAAACCCCCAGCGAGGTCTGCTCCATCCCCGGTGCATTTCCGCTATTATTTCCACCGCCAGAACTTGCTGGATCAGCATGCCGGTGGTGCTCGTGGGTGCTTTGGTGGCGCCGGCGGCGTGTCTTCAGCTCGTTGATGTCCTCACTCTGGTACTCCGCCGGCGTGGCTGCTGGTGAGTTCGTCGGCAGCACAGCGCCGTTCGTGGCGGTTGTTGCCGGGGTGCCGCCCGGCGACGGTGCTAGCCGTGCAACGCCGCTGTTCGCCATGTTACTTGGATTCGTGCCGTCGACGTTGCCGTGCGGCTGTTGGCCCATCATCGCCATCATTTGCTGCTGAGGCGAAAAGTTCGTCATCATCCCAGGCTGCTGCTGCATCCACGGCGGCACCATCGACATCATTGTCTGCTGCCACTGCAAGCGCATCTGCATGAGCTGCGTCATGGCCGGGTCCTTGTCTACCGTTGGGTCCTCGCAGGCCTCGAAGAACGGGCGGTCCGAGCCAGTCAACATCAACCAAGCCTGCCGTGAGAAGCCAAGCCGCTTTACATCCTGGAAATCCATGAAGAACATATCCGCACGGATGTACATGGGTAGCTGCGACAGCGGCAGCGCAGGGCGGTACATTTCAATCCCGCGCTTGCACGTGCTGCGAATCACCAGCCAGGGCAGCACACCGACCAGCCACACCACGAGCTCCAACACAAAGCAACAGAGCGGCCAGGCGAGGAAGATGGTAACCATCACCAACGAACCGTTCATCTTCCGTGCGTAATCGCGCCAGAAGAGGTGAAGCGGGCCAGTGGTGTGTTCAATGTAGAACACCGAAAACGCCCAGAAGGAGATAAAAAGGTTGCACGTCCAAACAAACGCTGTGAGACCAGAGACAAACCACGCCACGCGCACAAACTCGTAAAACGGCGTGTCGTACAACTCAATCCCGCTGTCCGAGCCGCAGCAGCCCTGGCCTGGCGGTCGTGGGAACCCCATTTTTGGATTCTGCTGCTGCACTGCGGCGACCCGCTGCTGGTAGTCCTGCACAAACTGCTGCTGCTGCTGCGGCGTCATCTTCATAAACTCCTCTTGTTCCTGCGGGGTGATGGAAGGCAGGGCGTTGGCCCCTGCGCCGCCCATGCCGTCAACAGCAGGGTGTCGCTGAGAATTCACCAATATCGCGTACAGCAGCGTGAAACCGCTGTAGACCATCGCGAGAAACCACAGCGTGTCGCGCGCGTTCGTCCATGAACTGAGCTGCACGGCGAAGGCATTCGCATGCATGTTGTCCTCCATGCAGACCACACCAAAACTGCCAAGCAGGCGGCGCTGCGTACAGTTATGAGTAACATTGTAGCGCGAGACGTTGTAGCGTCGGACGGCGGCGGATGGCTCGGTAGGAAAGACAGCCTGAAAAGCACGTCCAACAACACTGGCAGCTGCAGTGGAAATCTTCGAGAGCACCGCCATGGCGGCCGCGGAGGCTACCCGCTGCACCATCTCCCCGCCAACTGTCGCAATCGCGTCCATCGATGCACTGGCATCGTCGTCGCTGCTGGTCACATTCGACGTGCTGTTGTTGCTGCCGGAGTTGGAGCTGTTTGTGTTGTTCATCCAGATTATGTACGGGCGCATGGCCGCGTCCAGCTCCGTCGTCGTGCGCACGCCGAACCTCATGAAAATGTCGTCATGCGTTTTCGTCGCAACGATGACGGCGAAGCCGACGACGGTGAGCACAAAGAGGAGGCAGGCGAGCAGGAAGGTCCAGTCAAAGCAGTTGTAGATGGTCATGTAACACGGCGGCTCCTGCCCAGGCATCGGCGGAGCACAGCAGAACGGGTCGACGGGCTCACCCGGCATCGGACAGCAGCCTCCTGTTGGCCCACAGCAGCTGCCGGTCTGACCACAACACTGCTGCT
Source organism: Crithidia expoeki (assembly GCA_900240875.1). Classification (NCBI taxonomy): domain Eukaryota; phylum Euglenozoa; class Kinetoplastea; order Trypanosomatida; family Trypanosomatidae; genus Crithidia; species Crithidia expoeki. The sequence continues at coordinate 363,853 of OESE01000202.1, forward strand.
GGGGTCCGCAGCACCCACCGGCGGTCCGCAGCAGGTCGCACAGCACTGATCCTGGCTCGGTAGCATCCCCTGCTGCATCATGAGCTGCTGTTGGGGTGTGAGCGTGCCACCTGTGATAGAGTTCCGACCAGGTGTATCTCCTGGACCGGCGCCGCCCTGCCCGGCTCCCGGGTTGGTGCCCCAGAAATTAGCGTTGCTGAAGGTTCCGGAGTTGCCGAGGTTGATCGTGCCGGCGTTTGGATTGCCGGAGGGCACCATCATGGTGGCGGCTGTGTTGGAAACGAGACCCCACTGCGGGGTCATCTGAAGGTGACCCGTCGCAGCCACGTTGTTGTAGCCCGGAATGGGTGGGTGAGGGACGGGGACCTGCTGCTGCTGTTGCTGTGGGTACCATTGCCCACTTGGCGATCGGCTGACGATCGACTGCTCTAACATTGCGTTTGAAATGACGCTGTTAAACCCGCAATTCTGTGCAAAGCGCTCTTTTTTTTTTTGTAGTTGTCTGCTAATAGAAGCTGCCCGAATGCCTCCTTTAGCAATGATATCCTACTCGCTTGTGTTGGCAACAAAGAGAGCAATTGACGCACGCGGAAATGATGGTCAAAAGAGAGAGAGGGGGATTTGAAGGCAATGCCAGACAGCGGTTCCACAAAGCTGCTTTTTGAGCCGTCGGTGGAAGAAAGAAACAAGCAATAAAAAAGGTCTATGGTTGCCAGACAAAAGAAACAGTAAGCACAAAAGACAGGGTTCAAAAGCAATTCTAATGCGCTGGGTTGTCACTTCCCTTGTCTGCATACAACAGAAGGTGGGTCACTATCGACTGGAACGGGAAAAAAATATATATAAGGTAGTTGTACAGTATTTAGCGGCCGATGAGACTCGTGCTTCTCGCAACGAGTGTTGTGCATTCAAATTGGTGTGAATGATCCGTTGGATGGAAACAGCAAGCAACAAAGACACGGCGGAAATAATAGAGTGCTTCGTTTCCGTTGCTGTTGTTGTTTCAGTCGGAAACAAAAGCAGCGTTCAACCCAAGCGGGATCGCAGCAAGAACAAAAAAAATTTGAGAGAGAGAATGTGAAAACAGCTCTAACTCTGCAGATAAAAACGTTGGGGACCTACGTTCTGAAAAGTGGTACAGCACGCCAGCAAAGAAACACACAAGGAGGTGCGATGGACTGATAAGTAAAAGACGCGGCGCCAGAAGCACCTTTTTTGTAGAAACCGCAAGAAGAGTTGGGAAGACGAGAAAGTAGTGAAGCAACGAAGACTTGTGTTTTCACAATAGTTGACCCGCAAGTGCTGAGCGTTTCTTACGAAGCAACACTTACGTTGACTTTAAGGCCATAAACAACTGTACCGCTGCTGATCAGCGAGTCAAAGTTGTGGGGCCTAAGGGAGTGCCGAAACTTGAAAGTGTGGGCATTGTTTTTCCCTATTCAGCTCATTAACGTTTTTTTTTTAAGGAAGGAATATCAGAGCTTCTCAAATTACAGGCCGTACATGTATTCAATCATAAAAAAATGGATACTGATGCCAAGCCGCAATCAAGAGCAACTCACAACTGAGAGAATTAAAAGTCAAAGAAATCTATTCCACACTGCAAAGCAGAATAAGTCGTTAATGTTGTAGTTTTCTCGCTCTTCCTAACTGCACGGAACTCAGATGTGGCGATAGTCAAAGTCCTCCGGGTTCAAACCCGCGTCTTCGACGCTACTGTTCGTCTGCGACACCTCCGGCGCACCGAGCTTCGTCAACCCGCGCACCCACCACTCCATTTCTTGCTCCGTGTTGACGACCTGGTCCTTGCCAAAGTCCAGTCGCAGCTCCATCCACTCTTCCTTCACCACACCGTTTTTACCCGACATGTTTTCCTGCGTCCCCATCGCCCACATCCCGCGATTGTCAATTTCAAAAATAAACGCATTCGTCAGCTTCAACGAGAAGTTCATGTTCAGAGAGGGAACTAACTTCTGCCGGGTCAAGTTCAGCATGCGGATAAAACGGTGGGAGCAACGGCAGAGCGGGTCCGCATCCGGCACCACCGGCTCCCAGACTCGCTGCGTCTGACCTGCGACGTTCATCCACAGCCGCACCTCTGGTTTCATGCGAAACAGCGAAAAGGTCTCGGGTTTAACGACATAAACCGGCGACTCTTCGTCCTCCGCTTGGGTTGGGTTGCGCTCACGATCGCGAAACTTTGCACGCCAGTCACTGCTGCTCATGCGGCGCATTCGCTTTTCATCCTCCTCTTGCTCTCGCTTTGCGATGCGCACGGCCTCCTCAGGGGACTTGCTTTGATCGTTCTCCCACATATCCTGTGCCAAGCGATGGATCACGGGGTGGCGGACAAAAGTCGTCTCCCACGCCTCCGCTTGTAGATCTCCGCTTAAGAGTTCCATCGGGCCCGACAACAGCGAGCGCGGCGGCAGCACCCCCAGCTCCTTAAACCAATGAAACAGCTGCGGGTCGGTGTGGCCGATCATCAAACTCCCTTTCGTGCAGTCCAGCAGGTTGCGCACGTGGTCAGAGCTCCTTGGTACGGCGACTACGATGGACCAGTCTTGCTCACCGGAAAACTTGTGTAAAGCGTGCGGCTGCAGATCGCTTTTCACGGGCAGTTCTGCGCCGCTCTTCTCATCGTCGCCCTGTCCATTCGAACTTCTGTTGTTGCTTCGGCTTCCACCAACCCCGCTGTCAAAGCTCATCGAGATACTCGACTCTTTCATGCGGCGCACGTTTGACGTCGTGAGTTGTGCAACACGGTAAGTCCAGATGTTGTTGTAGAAACGCTTGGCATAGGGTTGGCCGAGATTCGACTTGACGCGTGTTTTGATTTCACGACCGGCGATGCCGTGCGTGAGGGGTGCGCGGGAGGTACCGGACATATCCACTCTTTTGTTTTTTCGGTGAGCCCGTACGAACGTACAGGACCTATCACTGTCTCACACCTTTGGTTATTCAAATGAAAAGAATTAATACCCAACACGCAGAAGAGAGAGACGTCGGAAAAGGGGAGAAGTGAAGAAGACACATGGCAGATGCACGCTGTTGTGTCGCGGTGAGCAGGGTAATCAGTTTGTTCGAAGCGTCATTGAAAGAAAAATAAGTGAGAGAGGGATACTCGTCAAAGAGAAAAGCAATAATTGGCGTCAGCCGCATACTAAATGGCGCGTAAAAGAAAGACTCAACGCAACGTCGATGGTCGGACTTTTTGATCGGACGACGGTAAGCACGAAAAGACGAACGACGCACTCCATTTCAATCCTTTGTGTGTGTGTGTGTGTACGTGTGTGTGGGAGGGGGGATTTGAGCATTTGAAGCGAGACACCATTCAAAATAAAAAGTCGAAAAAACGCGTAACTGAGCGTTAGAAGACGCGGTGGCAGCAAAAGCAACAGCAACAAAAGACAAGAGGCAGCCTTGTTGCCGAAAGGAACAGCGCGGTGGAGGGAAAGACAGGTAGAAGTAACACGCGGGAAAAAAAACGGCGTTGTTTCCGTCTTGTTGCTTTATCTTCATTTCCGTGTCTTTGCCTGTATATAAAAACCACCCTATTCGAAACAAAACACACTGACTTAGCACGTCGGTGTTCTTAGAACTCCACTTTACGCAGATCTCGCGACGATACCTGCATCGAAAGCCCCTTCGCCGCTACGCTATTATCCCCTTTCATACCAGCAGCAGTTACAGCCACCTTGTGTTTGGCACCACGACGCACAACGAGCAAAAAGAAGTACAGCGTAAGCATGATGATCAACACGAGGTACACTCTCAGCCCTTTCTTCTCCGCGCCCCGGCCGTCGCTGCCCATATTAAACTTCATCATAACATCCTCCCCCTCGGCAGCAGGCGGCAGCGCAGCTGCAATCAAGTTGTTTCGCGGGGACGAAAAGGAATCTGCCGGCCGGCGCGCATTCTGTGAACTTGCTGTCGTGTTCGGTGACACCAGATTCCGGGGCGAGTGGTTGCAGCTCGGCGAGGCACCCGAATTGCGTCGCATTATGTTAATCTCCTCTTTCAACGCGCGCAATTCATCCACGGGCCTCCGACGAGACGAGGCGACTGTACTGTTCGCATTAGAAGTTGGCTCACTGACCTGCCGCGATGTCTCTGAGCTTTGAGTATTGCGGTTACTCGTGCGGCTCTGCCGGTCGTGCGTGCTGGGCGCAACGAGGCGCGCCTCGGGCGGTACCACAATCTGACCTGCCGCCGCCACCTGTCCGCTTAAGCTGCTACTGCTCAGTACGACGTTTTCCATGTAAACCTTCATGTTAAGACTCGCCGGGGCGCCGAGGTGTGCATGTGGGATCGCACCCGAGGCAACGAGCGACCATATGTTCTTCACCACCTCTGTCAACTTAGCGTGATCGGCCAAGTTATTAAAAACCTGTTGAAAAGCCAGTGGCTCCGACTTAATCATCACGTACTCCACAGCAAAGCGCTCTTGATACGTGGGGCCGCCTGGTGTCGCACTGCCAGCACGCGAGGTACGCGCCGTGGAGGCGCGATTTAATGTGCTCGGTGCGGAGGCGGCCCCGCAGCCCCGCCGTTTTCGTCGTCCGCGGCGCCATGATGCTCACGCAATCCGAACGTGATTTCCGTTGCCTTATGCGAGAATTGCACGGAGGCCCCTGTGGCGTCTGCCAGCAAGATCGCACCGTAGCGCGGCACCACGTGGAATAGCTGCGGGGCGGTGCATTTTACTTTGAAGATGATGCTGGTATTTGGCTCGAGCGGTGTGTCATTGTTCTTCCACTGCAAGGTGACGATGTTGTCCCGCGGCTCGGCAGGGAAATAGAGGTTTCCACAGGAAAGTCCGAGAGACATGGTGACAGTTGTATGCAGCAGAGGTTGAAATAAGATAATTCGGGGAAAATGGGGAGAAAAGTGTGTGTCCGTGACGATTGTGTAGACAACGGTATCCCTGCGTGTGGGTTGAAGACTACGTGTCTGCTTCGCGGTCGTTGTTCTTCGCTATGAGAAAATTAAACTAAAAATCTGTGTTTGCCGTACAGACAGGTGTTCTACTGGGGATCCACCGCGGGATGTATTTGAGAGTCGAGGAAAAGAAAGACAACAGCCGTACGGCAAGATCGAACAGCAAACAGTAGCGAAACAAAAGGCAATCGGCAAAGAGCCAATTTGGTACAGACAAAGAACAAAGTAAAGAGCGTTCAGTTTGCTTCCAAGCGAGTTTGTGTATGTATCGGTGTAAGCGACCTTCTTTCCGCGGTATACTTACGAAAGCACAAAAATGGAAAGCGGACGTGTGAGAAGAGGAAAGACACTGGGTTTCTAACACAATGTGGCGATAGTCAATCGCCTCATAACGACTTCACAGGAACACTATCTACACAGCTGTGTCCCGAAAACCGACGTCAACTGCCTTAGTCAATAAGTGTGCTTAACCAACTCACACCAATAAGCAACTCGATTGAGACAGGCTGTGGACTTGCAACAGGCTGGGTTTTTCAAGAAACCCAGGAAGAAGCCATGCGCAATTGTTTGTCAAGCGGGCCCTTCGTAAGACACCATTAATTTACTGCATCGTTCCTGTTTCTTTTCCCAGCTCTGAATTAGCACGAGATGTGTGCTGACACGACACGAACTCTATAGTATTACTATGAAGGTCAAGAGCGAAGGAGAAAACACTCGCACCCGGCCAGCGCTGAAAAGTGAAGCCCGTAAAGTGCGGGGGCGACCAACTACGGCACTTTTACGAAAGCACTTGCATGTAGAAGTCAAAATGCTTAAAAGCAGACTCACGAAAAGCCAAGAGTGTGCAGATGTACAGATCGTGGTAGTTAAACACAGAGAGAGAAAGCACGGGGTGACATCGCTCCACAACTGTTTTAAATGATGACGGCACTCTTTTCAGTATCCGCCACACTTTTTCCTTTCCGCCACGAACAATCTGCTATAGACACAGAAGAAAAGAAAAAAATAAAATAAAATATATATATATATATATCTATGCTCTATCCCACACACACACGGCAACTGCCCTACCACCAGTGGATGCGACAGCGCGATTCACATGCACTCACCCACACCCGCCTGCGAAACAAAGAGGTGCTAATATCCGACATTAAGATATATAAAACGCACACACGAAAAGAAAAAAAAAACGCTTACTGCTCCTGCTGCAGCCGCGCCTCGCAGTAGTCACGGACGTCGTCAAAGAAGGGGTGCTGCATCGCCTGCAGTGCCGTAATACGCTGTTGCGGGTCATAGCGGAGCATCGCGGCAAGCAACGCCACACCGTCCGCCTCCAGCGCCGGCACCGCCTCGGCGAGCGACGAGGGCCGCCACTGAGGAAACTCGGCGTTGTAGTGCGGTAGCTGGGATACCCCCGGCCAGACGTGATCGTTCGGTGTCCCCATTAATTTAAAGATCGTGATGAGTTGCGAATACTCGCCCTCCCCGCGGAAGAGCGGGTGCCGCAACGCAAGTTCCGCCATGACGCAGCCCATTGACCACATATCCACTGATGGTAAATAGAACCGATCGCCCAGCAGCACTTCAGGAGCACGGTAATAGAGAGTGGCGATGCGGTACGTGTAGCTCTGCAGCGCAAGACCAAACGCTCGGCCCATGCCAAAGTCTGCAAGTTTCACTGTCTGCTCGTCTGCACTTACAAGAATGTTGCCCGGTTTGATGTCGCGGTGGACGATGCGGCGACTGTGGCACGCGTGCAAAGCGCTTAGCAATTGGTACATCATGTGTTTCAGCTTCCGTCCGATTATGGGCGTCGTGCGGGTGGACAAGACAGTGCGCAGGTCTTTTTCCATTCGCTCAAAAACAATGCAGAGACGGTTGTCTTCTGTGAAAAGATCAAGCAGACGTACCACATTCGGGTGGCGTATCTCTTTTAGCAACGCCACCTCGCGGATCGAAGAAACAGACAGACCCTCCTCGCCAGAATTCCACTGGCTTGTCTTGACCGCCACGGTGCAGTCCTTGACGATATCGGAACAGAGAAAAACTTTGCCGTACGAACCTTCGCCGACTTTGCACTTACGCAGATAGCGACGAAAGCCGGTAGGAAGCGGAGCGGGGGCAGTGGAAGGAACACCGCTGACGTTGCGGTGACTGCTATGTAGCGAGTCGACGGAAGACGCTGCGACGTTCATGTACGCGTCGATGAAAAGGCAATTACGAGACGCACACCTGCGGGGACGAGCAAATGGAAGCGAAAAACGGACGAGAAAGCCTGCAGAAGGGGGAGAGGTCAGCGGGGGAGTAGAGGTTGTGTGGAGGAGAGAGGCACCCAAGTGAAGTGAATGTCTGGAAACGAAGCTGTCCGTGTACCTTTGTAGTTTTGGGTACGTAGTCTGCAAGCCTCTCTGAATGCCAAAACACCAGTGTGTGTGTGTGTGTGTGTGTGTGTGTGCTTTTCTCTTGAAGTCAGCTTGGACGATTTCAAGATCAATCACCTATGAGGGAAGAGAAGGTTCTGTTAGAAGGAGTAAGGCAGAACGACAAATGATGTTCTTTGAGTTGTGTGTTTGTATGCCTATTGCTGCTTTTCGTGAAGTCAAATTGACTAGTCGAAGCGTGCTGATTCGCTTCAAAGTACAGCGTTTTCCCCTTTTTTTTTAACAACGTGAGCGAGCATTTCGCCACGGCACCTTTGCAACTTACGACACCGAAAACGGAAGTAGCGACGCTAAAATGATGCTGAGGAGAACATTAAAAAACCGGCGCAAGGGGTAGCGAAAGATCAAGGCGGCAGTAAGCGAACCGCACTTGTTGGCGCCAATTATAATGTGTTGCCGATCGGCCAAAGACTATGAAAAAGTCCGGTCTCCTAATTTATGGACAACAATCACCTTTTCGATCAAACTTCGAAGGAAAACAGAATCGCTTGCTTGTTGCCGTTACTTTTTCATCACTGGACAACCTTGACGATTGCAATACCCTTGCCGAATGGACGGAGGCAAATTCGGCACGACCGCCACTTCACCACGTGGCTCCGAGCATGCTAATGGATATAACACTACCAAACAGTATGGGCGCAGCACGGAAACAGTACACAAATCCCATATTGAAAGAAAGCGGAGATGAAGACACCACAGCTTCCAACATCCACCACTCATGAACTACTTCTCATATATTCTGACTTTAAGCAAGTAGGGAAATGGAAGCTATCTGCGCCCCACGAATCAGTCGCAGGCTCTCCCCTTCCTCAATTGCAGCCTCCGTGCGCGTCCTCTTGCGCGGCTGCGGCTGATGTTGATTACGATGACTACTACTCACGCCACTCACTGAAGAAGTACCTGGAGCTTCTGTGCAAATCCAGCTACTCACCAGGACATTACACAGATCATCGACGCCCAGCAGCGTGCCAGAGACAACTGCACCGCCGTCGTGCGTATCAGTGGCGTCTCGCGGCAGAAGTGTGATCGCGACACGACGTTGAATGTGCTGAGCGAGAAACTGGAAAGGATCGGTTGCAGCAGAAGCCGTTGTAGTGCTAGAGCTGGTGGCAACCGCCTGTGCCGTGCCGGAGTTGTTCTCTTCCATTGCAATGACACACAGTCAGCAATTGCTACTCCTTCCAGAAATTGCGTTCTTCGTTGATGAAGTCAGTGAGAAGGGACGAAGGAGCGGAAGAAGGTATAGATAGGACAGCGATAACGAAACAGAACGAGCCCCGTATATCCGTTTGGCACTCCCTGCGCAAACGCCCACTGGTGATGGAATAAGAGAGGCAGCACTGTAAGCCTTGAACGCTTCCAATAAGCATTTTTTCATGTTGGCGTGGCAACACCGTCCGACATGGGGAGCACGTAACGCGGTCACCGCTAGCTGAAAGGCAAACTGAAAACCACCTTTGCTGGTCAAAAGTAACGACTGGGGCTGCTTCCATAATTATTCGGAGGTAGGGTACTTAGTTCATCCAAATTTCTAATACAAGAGGACAAGGAGAGAAAACCCCAAAAGTGTGATCATCATCATCATCATCGCAAAACCTCCGCAGCAGCAGCAGCAGCAGGCGGCACGAGCACCGTTCCTAACCACCCCACCGTGTCTTCAATCAAGTCGTTCATCACATTCAAAATGCAGTGTTCGAACACGAGCTGCGTAAGCCCGGCACGCCGAATGTGGATTGCTGTCGCGGCAGCTAAGAAGGTATCGTTGTGCGGGTGCAACTTCGGTGAAAATGCAGGGGGGGAAAAAACAGAGGGCGGGGAGGAAGTAGCGCTGCCCGGACTACCAACAATGCATTCCTATTGTTCAACAGCGTCGACATATCCCTCTCCACGCCTGGAGGGGAAGAAGGAAAAAAAAGACTGCCAAACCCGTCCAGTGGGTCATCCATGTCCCCGCTGCTGCGGCGGCCAAAGATGTTGTGCTCTCCCAGAGCCGCAGGGGCGTAATGCGGGTCCACTCGATCTCGCGCACCGTTTATTGCCAGGTCAAGGTAGTACAGCGTTAGTCGCGCCACGTCACGTGCGCGGAGCTCCTGGGTAAAGAGGTAACGGATATTTACGGTAGTGAGGGCGTCGTGCAACACCGCCTCGGGGGTGCGAAGGTGGTCTTGGTTCGACTGCCCCTCGCCCTGACCCAGCAGGACCCGCCGGGCGGCGTAGTCCATAAAATCGCGGGCAACGCGCTCTGCCACACCGCGCAGGCCGGCATCCCAGTCAGAGGGCAACTTACCTTTTTTCTTACCACTACTGTTGTTGTTTTCTGCTTTCAACGAGCCGTCCGTTGCTGTCGCCGTGGCGACGGTGGGCGAGTTGGCGGGCGGTAGTTGTGACGGCGATAACAACGATGAGCCTACTGATGCATTCGTTGATGTTGTTGACTTCGCCGTTGCTACAGAGGTGGAGTTAGTGAAAGCCGGTCCAGCCGGGGCGAAGGAGGGGAAGTGCGCGGACGGCGATACGATAGACGGCGGTGCGTCACCAAAGCTGTACGGGTCATCAACCTCCTCTCCCTGCTGTGAAGGACCAGTGCTCGGAAAACCACCTTCGCCACCGGACGCAAAATCACCGCCAGGGCCGAACACATTGGCTGCTGCAGCAGATCCTGATGCTCCCACTCCGCCAAGCCCGTGTGGGCCGAAGCTGGGGGAGCACGGGGGTACCTCATACGCATCAGATGTTGTACCGCCTTCGTTACCGGCGGGAAACGCTCCATCTGGGCTGTCGCTAGTACTCACTGGCATCGAAAAAGCAGCTTCTTCCTCACTACTTGCAACAGCACCCCCAGCAGCAGCAGAATTGATCCCCGTCGACGTCTTGTCTATATCGAAACACCCAGAACCGGCTTTCTCCACCCTCAATGTCGTTGTGGGCAAATCTGCTGGCGCCGCTGCTGTTGCTGCGGCTTCCGCCTCAACGCGTCGTCGCGCTCGCCGATTTGCCAGCGTCACACGGTGCACGAGACCGACTGACAACACGAGTGCAATCGCACGGGCGGTGAGGGCGCCCGCAGAGCCCAACCCCTCCACCTGCTCGACCGCCACCTCGGAGGTTAAATAGCTTGCTGCTTCAAGTGACAGCTCTCGCGTAGTCAAATAACGATTCTGCTGATAGGCCGCCGCCTTCTTGGCCGCTTCCTGCTGCCGCAGCTGCTCGACAAAGTCATTTGGCGTCGCCACAATCGTTACCAACGTCGTGAGGCTCGCGAGTTCAGTGCGTGCTCCGCTGCCAGTACACCCTGGTGCCACGGAGGGGGCCCCGGCAAGTGGCGTAGGGAGAGGTGAGGACGACGGGGACAGCGGCAATGCCTCCTGTGCGGCGGACTTTATAAAACCAGGGCCGAGTTCGATGATGCTGTACTTCTTATCCGCGTGCTTCTCCACCTCCTCACAACCGATGTTGTTGCTCGTGATGTTGTTGTTACTGTTGGTGTTGTGGCTGGTGCCAGCGCGGTCGACGTGATCGTTGGCATCGAGTGGGTGTGCGTGTGATGGCGAGAGCGGACGCACCAAGTCGAGGCGCTCAGACGAGAGGGATGGAGAAAGGCGGTGGCTCGGCAACAAGCGCACGGCATCGTGAATTAACGTTTCCAACACGTGCGCAGAGACCGTTTCCAAAGCTGCCACGGAGCAAGCAGGACTGATGGGAGGTGTGGAAACTGACTTGGCTTCATCCGACTTCAGTGTTGAAAGGTCTTGTGCTGCTGCACGTGGTGCATCGAGGTCCAACGCCTTCCAATCCTCCGTAATCGCCGACGAGCTCATATCGGCTTCTCCGATGCCGCCGCAGCAGCGCGAGAGGGCCTTTTGCACATCGTTTTTATCTAACACAGCCCCCTGACGGTGAAGTGCATCCGTTGTCAGCAGCTCTGGAGGCGCATCCGCCATTATCTCCCGACCGGACTGCGGAAACAAAGCACTTTTCTCTGGCTCTCTCTGATGATCTGTTAATGATGGCTGCGCCTCTACAGCTGCCGGTGGGGACGTTGCGGCCTCGATTCCACCTTTCCCGGCGGTAGGGTTGCCCTGCATTGAGAGCAGCGGGTATAAGTCGCGATTCGGCAACGGAGATAAATTCAGTGGCTGCCGCACCCCTTGAGCGGCCAAGCTAGGCGATCCTTCCTCATCTTCAAAAGCCGATGATGACACAGACAGGGAATGCATTGGCGAGGAGAGCAGCGTGTTCACGGTGGAAACGGCCCGTAAAACTTCTGGATGTAAGAGGTTCTTTTGCTGTTGCTGTTGTACGGCTGACGAAGGAGGTGTTTTCGGGTTTGACGAAGCGGCTATTTTTGCTCCGCTTTCCACAATACTTGTGAGAGCAGAGGGTGAAAGCAGTTGCGGCTGCGGTGGGGAGGAGATTGCAATACTGATCAACGGCTCCACCTCCACACTCTGCGGCGTTCCCTGTTTTGGATCATCAGTATTACTCTCTTCCCTGTGACCGTCTCTGTCGTGCTGGGAGTTAGAGTTCGAATGAATCACCTCGGCGGCGGCGGCCACAACAGCCGGCGGCGGCAGCGGTAGCGGCTGCTCTGCACGCGGGGGTACAGAGCCCGGCGTGCTCTCGAGAGACACAAACGATGTTGTTGGCGTTGATGCAGGCGTGGAAATGTTGTCAGCAGCCTTGTTGTAGCCTATATGATCTGGTCTGATTTCCATGTCCTCTGTGTATTGATTTAATGCGTCGCTGTTGAGTCGCTTTACCCCGCTAATCACCTGTTCAGTCGCCTCCAACTCGGTGTCTGACGTTTTTGGTGCGTTGGGCTGCTGCAATTTAACTTCTTCCGCCACATCGTGAATTACGTCGGCAAGGAAGCTCTCCGCAAATTGGGCAAAAACAGCTGGAAGGGGTATCCGCACCAGCGTAGTTACTAACGAGGAGTCGATCGAAGAAGCCGCAGAGGACGGGGTGTTCACTGCGCTACTCATTTCTCCTTCGCACAACGCAGCGGCACGTACAACTTTGGCGGTGATGGCTTCCTCGTTTTCTTCTCCAACCGTAGTAAACAAAGAGGAGGTCGCGTTAACTGATAATGACTTGTTGACCTCCGCAACGACTTTCTGCTGCGCCTCCCCCTCCGCCAGTACAGCAATGTACGCACCATCTGCACCCTGTTCCTCTAGAGTATCTACGCCGTCTCGTTCGAAAGCCGCATATTCTTGCAATACAAGCCGTCCTGTACGCCCCTCCTCCTCCGTACACTTTCGTTCCTCTGCCTGCTGCCCCTTAATACCACCCGCGGTAGCAGTTTTGTTTCCGTAATGTTGCTCAACGCACTCGGCAATCCACTGCGAGAGCAACGTGTCTACCACGTTCGACACCGCTACGCACATTTTGACTCTTCGCGACACTGCCGCCGCCTCCACCTCGTTTGCACGGCGAACAGCTTTTTCTTTAGCAGCAGCGGCAGCCGCAACACCTTGCTGAGCTTTCTCATACTGTCGCGCTTCCTCTTCTTGCTTTGCTGAGGCAGCAACTACCTCAGTTTCTACAAGCACCTTCGACTGGCGTGCTTCTTCCTCCTCTACAATAGCTGAATCCAGCCGAGCAGCGGCCTCGTCAGTGGCACCCCCAACCTCTGAAACTTCCGCAACGCACCTTGCTCCGGCCTCCATTTCTCTTTTTGTTGCCACCACAGCGCTTTCCGCGTGTATCACAGCAGCACTGCGTACGAACTCATCCAAAAGGGAAGCAGTAAGGCTGCGCACAGCGTCAATGAGACCGCTTTTTGATTGACAGGAAGCGGCATTCTTCGCCTCGTACCCTCTCTGAGCGCCAGTAGCCTCGTAAACCGCAGACTCAACAGTCATTTCCTCGCCTCTAACGCGCGCAGCCTCAGCGGCGGCAGCGGCGGCGTGCGACTCGTCAAGGCCGTGGCCCTGCTCGCGGCGTGCGTCGCGCTCCTCGCCCTCCACGGCACCGCGGGCGTCAGCCTCCGCGTCCTCGGTGCGGCGGCGTGCCTCGGCGGCCTCGCGCTCGGCCTCCTCCTCCGCGGCAACGCGCTCGGCCTCGGCGGCGGCAGCGGCGGCGTGCGACTCGTCAAGGCCGTGGCCCAGCTCGCGGCGTGCGTCACGCTCCTCGCCCTCCACGGCACCGCGGGCGTCAGCCTCCGCGTCCTCGGTGCGGCGGCGTGCCTCGGCAGCCTCGCGCTCGGCCTCGGCGGCGGCAGCGGCGGCGTGCGACTCGTCAAGGTCGTGGCCCAGCTCGCGGCGTGCGTCACGCTCCTCGCCCTCCACGGCACCGCGGGCGTCAGCCTCCGCGTCCTCGGTGCGGCGGCGTGCCTCGGCGGCCTCGCGCTCGGCCTCCTCCTCCGCGGCAACGCGCTCGGCCTCGGCGGCGGCAGCGGCGGCGTGCGACTCGTCAAGGCCGTGGCCCAGCTCGCGGCGTGCGTCACGCTCCTCGCCCTCCACGGCACCGCGGGCGTCAGCCTCCGCGTCCTCGGTGCGGCGGCGTGCCTCGGCGGCCTCGCGCTCGGCCTCCTCCTCCGCGGCAACGCGCTCGGCCTCGGCGGCGGCAGCGGCGGCGTGCGACTCGTCAAGGCCGTGGCCCAGCTCGCGGCGTGCGTCACGCTCCTCGCCCTCCACGGCACCGCGGGCGTCAGCCTCCGCGTCCTCGGTGCGGCGGCGTGCCTCGGCGGCCTCGCGCTCGGCCTCCTCCTCCGCGGCAACGCGCTCGGCCTCGGCGGCGGCAGCGGCGGCGTGCGACTCGTCAAGGCCGTGGCCCAGCTCGCGGCGTGCGTCGCGCTCCTCGCCCTCCACGGCACCGCGGGCGTCAGCCTCCGCGTCCTCGGTGCGGCGGCGTGCCTCGGCGGCCTCGCGCTCGGCCTCCTCCTCCGCGGCAACGCGCTCGGCCTCGGCGGCGGCAGCGGCGGCGTGCGACTCGTCAAAGTCGTGGCCCAGCTCGCGGCGTGCGTCGCGCTCCTCGCCCTCCACGGCACCGCGGGCGTCAGCCTCCGCGTCCTCGGTGCGGCGGCGTGCCTCGGCGGCCTCGCGCTCGGCCTCTTCTGCGCATGCAGCTGTGTCTGCGGGAATTCCTTTGTGTCTCACTATTGCCTGCGCCGCATCTTCACTTGCAGTATTTAACGAGGGGTGCATCACGGCAAGCGGGACAGGGGGTGTGAAAACGTACGTTGCTTCGGCTGCTGATGACGTTTGTGGTGACGCTCCTTCAGGGTAACGCGCATCCGGCACTGGCAGAGACGGAAGAGCGGTCAAAGGCGGACACGAAGCAGCTTTTTTGGTTGTAGACGATCGTTGAGCTGCATTGCTTTGCTGAATCTCTTTTGTTTCTGTTTTTGCAGCTTTGCGTTCCTGTAGAGCAGGAAGGTGTTCCTGGTTACTCATACCGCTTCCAACGCGTGTACATTTTACAGAATCGTTCTCTAAACAACGTGCCGACGAAGCATTTGCCGCCGTCACAGCCGGTGGTTGCTGCAGCGCAATCGCCACTCGCTCCTCTTTGAAGTTTGCCCAATACCGCAGTAAGCGTCGCTCCCACTTGTGCGCAATCTCGCGGCGCGTGTGCGACTCCGCAAGGACGATTGCGAAGATGATAGAATGCAGCAGTGCGGCCAGCGGTGGTGTGGAGTTGCTGATTCTATTGTTGCTTCCGCAACTGTTGCCGTTACGTAGTGGTGTCAGCGTCGAACCTTCTTTGCCAGTAGTAACTCCAGTTGGAACCGTAACGCTAGTAGGAGGTGCTGCATACATCATCGCAGCATGATTAGTTTGTGGAATTGACGCTGCTGCCGTAGCTGTGGAGCTTGCTGGTTCTTCTCTTCGACTGAGTACGTGAAACGTTTCTTGAGTTCCTTGTATTCGTGCTAAACTGGATGAATGTAGCGCATCGTTGAAAGGATCGTTGTGGTGATGGTAGTGGGTACGTTGCCGTTGTTGCAGTGCAATGGTCTCGTGCTGAAATCCAGGCACAACAGCCACTGCATTTACACTGCTCATACGACTGCTACCGAGGTTGCTGGCAGGATCAGCATGTCGTGCTGCTGTAGGCGCACGCAGTGGCCCTGTGTTGGTGCCCTCCAGTTGCGGCACCATAAATAAATTCGGTACCGGCTCAGATACCGTCACCGCTTGTGCGGCCGCCGCACGTGACTGGGCTTCTTTTAAACTGCGCACACGCGCATGCAACGCGGCGAGGTCCTCACGGCTGGCTCCCCGCTCTTTTAACAGGCGGAATGTGCGCAACAGGTCGCTTGTCTCTTCAATGTTGCGCAGCAAACGCTCTGAGGAGAACAGAGGGGGCACCGGTTGTGGTGGTGGTCTTGTGGAAGGAATGCTGCTGGACGCGGCCACAGGCGCGTTGCTGCTGAGGGACACCGCGTTTGAGCCGTTGTTATCCTTTTTCTCGAACTGCGACGACGAGACTAGTGGCATACGATCCATTCTTGCTTTGAGGACGAGTGAAGAAAGGGAAAATAAAGAGATGTGTATGGTGGACCTCAATGACAAGGAGTGTGCCACTTGAAGTTATATATGACTAAAACGAAAGGTTGAGCACGCTTGATGGTTTCATCTGATTCATAGACGGAGCCTGTGTTTACACAGAAAGAGGGTGGATGAACAGATCGTTATTCTCGTTTTATTACTATGAGATGAGCTAACGGATTCTATGGGGTTGGGATGGCTTATGCTCTGCAATTTGGCAACGTAAAGCAGCACAGCTGATAACTGTACAGACATTAAAAGCGGAGAGTATACCTACCGGGAGGCAGAAATACTAGGGAAAAAGAAACTTCAGAGGAGCACTTCGAGAATAACACGTAAACCCGTTTCGTGAGTCAACAGAGAATTTCAAGCAGCTGCCTCAAAAGCGAAAGAAATCACCGTGCTTTTTACTATTTGCGCAAAAGGGCTAAACAGAACACTAAGCCTCCTATCAACGAGCGTACCCATTCAGTAATCAATCAGAGATTAAATTTTCAGTAAGCCTACAAAGGCCCAAAAACAGGAGCGCACGATTGTAGATCGTAGAACCACACACGCCGTACGGCTACGCAGCGTGTTCCTCGGAAATGTGGAATTTGAGCTCCTCGTTTCGCAAGAAAGACGGGAACTCCTTTCAAGTACGCACATCATCCTGTATAGATTACAACGCAGGGGTGTATTCTCGCGTCAATGGATTGGTTCGTTTTGCAGTTGTAGCGATCACAACGATCAGAGGAGAAACAAGAAACCAGTTGATAAAAGCAAATATATTTCAACAAACCGACGAAAAGGCGGCGGATGGGGAAGAGGGGGGGGTGTAAAGGGAAAAAGAGACTAAAAAAAAAACCGCACGCCGCACCTCACAACAACTAAGGGGAAGACAGAGAAAAATGAAGTGCGTCGGCAAGCACGTCCACAGACACAAACATACGCACGCATGGCGAAGCGGAGAGAAAGAAGATGCTCAACGTCATTTCCCACCGCGCAATTCAAGTGCCTAATCTGCAGCACGTTGAAAGGACATCAACATCTCGCTTGTTCTCTCCGGTACTGTTCCCTGTGCGCCGTATATCATAGCTCGATAAAACTACTAGCCGTTGGTGAGTACCACATGATGAAAATGGATGGATGGGGCTAAAGAGATCGCCAGAGAAAGGAAAAGTGGATGCCTTGATTCGCCTTCTTTATTCTCTCTGATTGAAAGTGCATGGTACTTTATCTCCTTTCAAACGACACGACCGACAAGAGAACAGAAAAAAAAAACCTGACGTCTGATTCAGCGACAGCCGTCCCTCCAGAACTGTTTAGAGAAACGAGACGAACAAAAGAAAAGAAAGACGTTACGCGCAGGTTACGCTGTCCTTGAGAAAACAAAAACAGCAGTCCGATTCAGAATTACTTAACTCCCTCCGTCGAGCACTGTAACAAAGCGGCATGGAAGAGAGGAGCAAACTGAGGACAGTGAAAAAACTGGTTGGAAAGGGCAGCAATGAGCATTTACTTGGAGATGTTCACAATACCCTTGCGCCCGCCCCTCACATAGACCTCATCCCAGACATCCGGCAACTTCTCCAGCGACGGCGCCGCCACCGTCGGGTACGTCAGTCCAGTCTGCGCAATCGCCCTCAGCACAAAGTCTAGCTTCGTTTGACGCTCGCAATGCGACATCCCGCTCAGGTAAGTTGGCGCGAACAGACCGGCCATCGTCACCTCGTTGTAGATAAGATTCGAGCCCGAGATAAAGAGCCCAAAGCCGTTCTGCGCGCCGTAGGTTACTACGTGACTTAAAGGACCCGCACACTTCAGCATCGCGTCGAAGTAACGTCCACCGACACCATTTAATAAAAGCGCGGCACCATGCTTGCCAACCGCCGCACGCATCGCCCTGGTGCCAGCACCGTTGTATTCGAATACCTCGGATCCGAACTTCGCGTGGCGCGCCTTGGCTTCCGCAAAGCGCTCGCCCGGCGTGGCCGCTGTCAGCACCGTAACACCGTACGCCTTTGCGAGCGCCGAGACGGCGAGCGATGTGAGGCTGCTACCGCCGTTCTGAATTACTATATCACCCTTGTGCAGGCGGGCAAACCCTTCCAGCAGCTGCTGCGCTACGAGGAAGTTCGTCGCTGTAACAGCAAGCTGCTGCTGCGCAGGGTCGATCTTGTGGAGTTGTGCCACTGGGACAGCGGCATTTGTCGCCCAGGTACCGTGCACGGGAGCTACCCAGACCGTGTCACCTTCCTTCACAGTCGAAACCCCAACAGTTCCGGCAGCAGCGACAGGGCAGTGCACCACCTTGCCGACACCTTCGCACCCGCCGATGCGGGGGAACGCAGCCATGTTCACGCGCTTCCGCCCAAGCGCGGTGCCGTTAACCACGGCGGCATCGACACGGTGCAAAGGCGCTGACAGCATCTGCACTACGGCCTCATCCTTGGCCAGCATCAGCTCGAACTTCTCAAAAGCAAGCACTTTACCGATGGGGCCGCTGCGGGCGTAGCGCCAACCAACGGAGGCCACTTTAGACATCTCCTGATAGGTCTCCTTTCCGAAAACGGCTAGTGTACTATAGCTTTATATCCCCTTCACTAAACTCGAAAGGTACCGTACCAGAAAGAAGAATGGAAACGGAAAGCTTCGTTTGTGACTGCTACAACTGCTAATAATACGTGCCTAACGCTGAGCTACTAAGTGGTTACAATAAGTTTTGACGAGGCGCTAGCCAACCTAACAGAGAACTAGGGGGGGAACAGCTCTGCGTCGGAGAGAGAAAACGAGAAGCTGGGTGTCAGCAGAGGACTGGGATTGTGACACTAGTGCAGACAGGTTCGTTTATTCAATACCGCACGATACGATAAAGACCTTCGCAGCAGCTAAGCCGCGAATCCTAGGTACGTGTTGCGCTGTGAATTCATACGTTGCACACCAGGAAAGAAGTAGTAAGGGTGTGAAAGACAGTAGGAAAGTAGTGTTAGACATTTTTTCTCCTCCGTTAACTATCACTGGACTCACTACCGCGAGAAGAAAAAAAAAAACTTGGGGACGTAACTCGAGAAGGACACAAAACAATCCCTTCACAGGCACCAGTTGCCGAAAGCTAAGAGGCAGTCTTCCCATTTACCTACAAAAACGAATTACGCACCACCTGCGGCAGCAATCGACCACGTCCACAGGGAAAGAAAGGCGCACCATTTTCTGGCAAACCGTTCACTGATGTCGCTGACTGACGACCGTGCGCAAAGCAAAAATGGTGCAACCTCGAAAAGCTGCTTTGGGCGCAACCCACTACACGCTCTTTCTCTGTTTCGTATTGCTTGCACACCAATGTCCGCTAGAACGATACCTAACAGAAAGTAAAAGACTGCCACTCCAATAAAAACCGCAAATCACAACATTCGATCAGGCTCGTAAGAAACTACCCGTGAACTTCCACAGAGGTGAAACGCCGCCCAACTTGCGCCTCCACGTACCCTCTGTGCTTCCTACAACAACAGCAGCGGAAACAAAAAGCCACCAATACGGAAATCAGGGCCCAAGACCGCTCATCCACCGCCTTGCACACACTGATCACCTGCATTGAAAACACCCACTGTGTTGTTCACTATAACAGAAAAAGACCGCATCCGTGCCGTCACGCTAGCGGCGCCGCCACACGTTTAAACGGCGCGCTTGCACGAGTACAGCAGGTTCTTCAGCGCCTTCACCTCCTTCTCGTTCTTGATCGCGTTCATCTTCGACTGGTAGTGCTGCAGGAACAGGTGCGTGTGCTGCTTCAGCATCTCCTCCACCTCGGCGTTCAGCACGGGGTGGTTCAGCGTAAAGAAGCGTATCACGTAGTTCAGCTGGTGCACGTACATGTAGAAGAACTTGTTCGTCGCAGTGCCGTACATCACGCTCAGATCCTTGTTCACCAGCAAGTACTCGTAGAACTTCGCGTAATTCACCTTCACGTCATCCAGGTAGCCGTTTAGGCACGCGTACAGCGACACCAGCGCGTTCATGAAGAACGAGGGGTTCTTCTGGTTGAACAGCGCCACGAAGCGCGCACCGCGGATCATCGGCACCGTCTGCACCTGGTTTCCGCCCACGGAGTCGGCGGCCAGCTTGCGGTACTCCGCAAGGATACCCTTCAGCTTGCCGGCCACAGCCTTCATGGCGACGTTCTGTGCGGACGAACCAACACGCGACACCGACAGACCGATGTTCACGGCCGGGCGCTGACCACCAGTGAACAGCTTCGTGTCCAGGTAGATCTGGCCGTCCGTGATCGAAATCACGTTCGTGACAATGTAGGCCGTCACATCGTTCGACAGCGTCTCCACAATCGGCAGGGCCGTCACGGAACCGCCGCCCTTACCGGGCGACAGCATGGCAGCGCGCTCCAGCAGACGCGAGTGCAGGTAGAACACATCACCGGGGTACGCCTCACGACCCGGGGGCCGGCGCAGCAGCAGCGAAATCTGACGGTACGCGACGGCCTGCTTCGACAGATCGTCGTACACGCACAGGCAGTGGCGGCCGCGGTTCATGAAGTACTCACCCATGGTCACGCCGGAGTACGGCGCAAGGTACTGCAGACCAGCCGGCTCCGCGGCAGTGGCAGCCATCACCGTCGTGTAGCGCAGCGCGCCGTACGAGCGCAGCAGACGGTGGATGCGCGCCACGTTGGAGCAGCGCTGGCCGATCGACACGTAGATCGAAATCACGGCGTTCTTCGACAGGATCTGCTGGTTGCTGCGCACCTGGTTGATGATCGTCGACACGGCGATCGACGTCTTACCGGTCTGGCGGTCACCCACAATCAGCTCGCGCTGGCCACGGCCGATCGGGATCATCGTATCCACGGCCTTGAAGCCGGTCAGCAGGTTGTAGTTCACCGGTGAGCGCGACACGATGTTCGGCGCACCGGCATCAACCTTACCCACCACCTGCTCCTCCAGCAGCGCGCGCGAGCGCGAGAACAGACCAACAGGCACCTCGTGGCCCAGCGGGTTCACCACCTTGCCGAGCACGTTCGAGCCCACCGGGATGTACAGCAGCTTGCCCGTCGCCATCACCTTCTGGCCGGACTGCACCTCAGTGATGTTGTCCATCAGGATGATACCGATGCGGCCGTCCTTCTCAAGGTTGAACACGAGGCCGGCGGCGAACGTCGTCGGGCTCACCTGGATCATGATGATCGTGTTGTACGCCACGCCCGGGTTGCCAGGCGCCGGGATCAGCGTCGCGATCGTACCGTCGATGGAGTGCACGTACCCGATCATCTCCGTAGCCTTAAAGAACGACTTCTGGCCAGGGGCCGCGCTGGCAGCGGCAGCCGTCGACGCGTAGCGCGCCATGGCGGAGGCCGTGCACTGGGACACAAAGCGGCGCATTGTTCAGGGAACACTGATGGTCAACGATGGCGTGAAACTAAATTGGGAGACTTGAGAGAAAAAGGAGTGTTTACCGTGAGAAGATAACGCGTTGTGGCATGCATAGAAAAGTGGGACGCGATCACCGAGTAAGAGAAAAGGAGAAAGGAGATATTGTGCAGCCAATTATCAACTGTCCTCAACAACAGTGCACCTTTTCCCAACGCTAATTAGTGAGCAACCGATACGACAAGAGTAGCTTGCTCAAAAGCAGAAGAAAAAAAGTTGAGCTGAAAGCAGCGCCCTCGTCGAAACACAACAGTACGATAGACGGTGGTACGCAAATGAACAGCGCATTGCTTTTCCTCCGGCCCTTCCACTAAAGATCAGCTCTCAAAGGCAAGGATGTAAAGTGAGGGAAACTCCGCTTTCCTTGTTGGAGGTGTCGTTTGCACCTGGGAGTTTTAGGTGAATCACCCACTTTCAAAAACAGCGTTGGGCAAACAAAGAACGACACCATTTTGTTATGACGTTTCCTGTGGATGTTGTTTTAGCGCTTGTTTCCTCTAACAGTTCGGACGTTGCCTAGCTACTACACGAGTACTACTTGAAAAACATAAGTAAAAAGAAAAAGCCCTCAGCACCGACGCAGTAATCATAAGCAAAAGCATCAACCGTACGTTGCACATCCTCCAACGGGCTCGGATAGCCCAGACATCTCGCGGAAGGATGAGCGCAATACGAACGTAACGACATGCTTATTCATTCCTAGAATGATACCAGATCTTTTCCCCTGTGTTGCAAAACGAAAAACATGGAGAGCTGTTACTGATACGGAGCGAGGTGGAAACAACAGCGCCCAAGGCGAGAACGCTGGAGGCTGCACAGTGGGGTACCACTCCTACTCAGGATCCCCATACACACACACACCAGCCGCTCCACCTTCGCGTTCTGCGCCGCCTTTGTTAATACTCTTATTACCTCGTCTACAGATAATTCATTTAACTGATCCAAAAAAGCTTACCGGCAACCGTGAAATAGGTGCTGAAGCCCGTCTTCCTATGAGTTACTGTGGAGCAAACGTATCACAGATCACCGCACACAGCAAAAAAACTAGACCACGAGATTGCGCCCGTAGTCTCACGCTAGCGGCGCCGCCACACGTTTAAACGGCGCGCTTGCACGAGTACAGCAGGTTCTTCAGCGCCTTCACCTCCTTCTCGTTCTTGATCGCGTTCATCTTCGACTGGTAGTGCTGCAGGAACAGGTGCGTGTGCTGCTTCAGCATCTCCTCCACCTCGGCGTTCAGCACGGGGTGGTTCAGCGTAAAGAAGCGTATCACGTAGTTCAGCTGGTGCACGTACATGTAGAAGAACTTGTTCGTCGCAGTGCCGTACATCACGCTCAGATCCTTGTTCACCAGCAAGTACTCGTAGAACTTCGCGTAATTCACCTTCACGTCATCCAGGTAGCCGTTTAGGCACGCGTACAGCGACACCAGCGCGTTCATGAAGAACGAGGGGTTCTTCTGGTTGAACAGCGCCACGAAGCGCGCACCGCGGATCATCGGCACCGTCTGCACCTGGTTTCCGCCCACGGAGTCGGCGGCCAGCTTGCGGTACTCCGCAAGGATACCCTTCAGCTTGCCGGCCACAGCCTTCATGGCGACGTTCTGTGCGGACGAACCAACACGCGACACCGACAGACCGATGTTCACGGCCGGGCGCTGACCACCAGTGAACAGCTTCGTGTCCAGGTAGATCTGGCCGTCCGTGATCGAAATCACGTTCGTGACAATGTAGGCCGTCACATCGTTCGACAGCGTCTCCACAATCGGCAGGGCCGTCACGGAACCGCCGCCCTTACCGGGCGACAGCATGGCAGCGCGCTCCAGCAGACGCGATGCAGGTAGAACACATCACCGGGGTACGCCTCACGACCCGGGGGCCGGCGCAGCAGCAGCGAAATCTGACGGTACGCGACGGCCTGCTTCGACAGATCGTCGTACACGCACAGGCAGTGGCGGCCGCGGTTCATGAAGTACTCACCCATGGTCACGCCGGAGTACGGCGCAAGGTACTGCAGACCAGCCGGCTCCGCGGCAGTGGCAGCCATCACCGTCGTGTAGCGCAGCGCGCCGTACGAGCGCAGCAGACGGTGGATGCGCGCCACGTTGGAGCAGCGCTGGCCGATCGACACGTAGATCGAAATCACGGCGTTCTTCGACAGGATCTGCTGGTTGCTGCGCACCTGGTTGATGATCGTCGACACGGCGATCGACGTCTTACCGGTCTGGCGGTCACCCACAATCAGCTCGCGCTGGCCACGGCCGATCGGGATCATCGTATCCACGGCCTTGAAGCCGGTCAGCAGGTTGTAGTTCACCGGTGAGCGCGACACGATGTTCGGCGCACCGGCATCAACCTTACCCACCACCTGCTCCTCCAGCAGCGCGCGCGAGCGCGAGAACAGACCAACAGGCACCTCGTGGCCCAGCGGGTTCACCACCTTGCCGAGCACGTTCGAGCCCACCGGGATGTACAGCAGCTTGCCCGTCGCCATCACCTTCTGGCCGGACTGCACCTCAGTGATGTTGTCCATCAGGATGATACCGATGCGGCCGTCCTTCTCAAGGTTGAACACGAGGCCGGCGGCGAACGTCGTCGGGCTCACCTGGATCATGATGATCGTGTTGTACGCCACGCCCGGGTTGCCAGGCGCCGGGATCAGCGTCGCGATCGTACCGTCGATGGAGTGCACGTACCCGATCATCTCCGTAGCCTTAAAGAACGACTTCTGGCCAGGGGCCGCGCTGGCAGCGGCAGCCGTCGACGCGTAGCGCGCCATGGCGGAGGCCGTGCACTGGGACACAAAGCGGCGCATGATTACGCGATGTTAATGAGTGGAGGAACGTCGATGAGAACTACAAAATGGCGGTAGGTGTTAAACAGAATTGTGGAGTATTATTTTTGAGCAGGCACCCAACATGCGAATGGTAGCGTGCGAGAAAGTGGTTGTGCGGGAACGTGAGGCCGATTTAGAAAGAGGGGGTGAAACCGGAAAAACGAGGATACACGTGTGGTAGTGAGAAAGGTCAAGGAGCATTCAAATATTAACAGAAAAAAAGCATTATGCTGTGCGTTGTAATTCCTGGGCACCTTACTTATACTGGGGAAATGGGAACAATAATGAGCAGCAGACACTCGACTGTGTGGGGATCAGAATGTTTCGGTTTGACCAAGGCGAACGCGTTGACGCTTCTTATCGAAAGTAACGGGGCAGTCAAACTTGTATGTCAATTCACAAGGAGTGCTGGTCAGCTTGCATCGGAAACACATGAACGCAACGCAGTGTCTAGCTAAGCACGATAAGTTCGCTTGCAAACACAACCAAGTTACTTTCAACGACGTAGACAACGGTGTTTTTTTTTCTCTTGTCGTAAACATTGGTGGTGTGTTGGTGTTAAAGCAAAACCTGTGGCTTGCATCCCTCGATGTCGGTGTCTTCGTCCTTCATTTAAATGTTGCTCCCCTCCCAACAGTTGCCACGACCTTTTTTTAAGAGAATAAAACAAAACCGGAGTCATCCCATCACAAAGACACCAATTTCAAATGGGATAATTGACTTGTCTGTGAGCCTTTCGAGAATCAACAAAAACAAAAACCAGTCACTTGTTGAGCGCTGTTGATGGCGCGTGGTTTTTGCTTTGTTGATTGATGCAAGGACGATAAACAACTACGTAGCTCCCTTCGACGAGCGCACCATTCCTCCGGAAGCTCTAAAAACGCACCTATAACCTGGTGAGCAAGAGTGAAGTTCGTTTAGGCACCCTCTCACCGACTTGTACCGTATCCGAATCACTCAATAACGCGCTTTTCATGAACGACGTGACGGAGGCCCGGCTGCAAAAACAAAAGAGCCAAAGCCCCGTTTACTACGTTACGACCCCGACCCCTTGAGCACACCACGCCAGCTCCCCAAAACCCGAGAAAATACTGGGAGCTACCCCAGAAAAGGGAGAAGAGAGAGCCGCCCCTTCTTAGCAGCATATGCTACTTAGCATCGTGCCAAGACGCCAATGCTAGCTTCGTCAAGACTGCCGTCCGCTTCACTCACACTCAAGCGAGAACGGTACAAAGCAAAGAAAAAAAGAAAAAAAAACGATCCACTACTAAGCCGAGCTTACGTCACTACTCAGAACGCGCCCACACCGGAAATAAGACAACCCCCTGTCTCTTTCTTACTGCACAGAAACAAAAGCAACGCGCTGTGAAAACCTCTTGAGCGTAGCACAGGCACCAACACACAAGAGCACCACACACTTAGCACCCACAGGCTCTGCTTCCCTACCTCCCCGGAGAGCCACGTCCACAATCTTCGGTGCGTTCTCTTCCAAACATTTCCGTAAGCTTGAAAAACCGCTACTATCGTACACATACCCCACCGTACTAGCGGCGCCGCCACACGTTTAAACGGCGCGCTTGCACGAGTACAGCAGGTTCTTCAGCGCCTTCACCTCCTTCTCGTTCTTGATCGCGTTCATCTTCGACTGGTAGTGCTGCAGGAACAGGTGCGTGTGCTGCTTCAGCATCTCCTCCACCTCGGCGTTCAGCACGGGGTGGTTCAGCGTAAAGAAGCGTATCACGTAGTTCAGCTGGTGCACGTACATGTAGAAGAACTTGTTCGTCGCAGTGCCGTACATCACGCTCAGATCCTTGTTCACCAGCAAGTACTCGTAGAACTTCGCGTAATTCACCTTCACGTCATCCAGGTAGCCGTTTAGGCACGCGTACAGCGACACCAGCGCGTTCATGAAGAACGAGGGGTTCTTCTGGTTGAACAGCGCCACGAAGCGCGCACCGCGGATCATCGGCACCGTCTGCACCTGGTTTCCGCCCACGGAGTCGGCGGCCAGCTTGCGGTACTCCGCAAGGATACCCTTCAGCTTGCCGGCCACAGCCTTCATGGCGACGTTCTGTGCGGACGAACCAACACGCGACACCGACAGACCGATGTTCACGGCCGGGCGCTGACCACCAGTGAACAGCTTCGTGTCCAGGTAGATCTGGCCGTCCGTGATCGAAATCACGTTCGTGACAATGTAGGCCGTCACATCGTTCGACAGCGTCTCCACAATCGGCAGGGCCGTCACGGAACCGCCGCCCTTACCGGGCGACAGCATGGCAGCGCGCTCCAGCAGACGCGAATGCAGGTAGAACACATCACCGGGGTACGCCTCACGACCCGGGGGCCGGCGCAGCAGCAGCGAAATCTGACGGTACGCGACGGCCTGCTTCGACAGATCGTCGTACACGCACAGGCAGTGGCGGCCGCGGTTCATGAAGTACTCACCCATGGTCACGCCGGAGTACGGCGCAAGGTACTGCAGACCAGCCGGCTCCGCGGCAGTGGCAGCCATCACCGTCGTGTAGCGCAGCGCGCCGTACGAGCGCAGCAGACGGTGGATGCGCGCCACGTTGGAGCAGCGCTGGCCGATCGACACGTAGATCGAAATCACGGCGTTCTTCGACAGGATCTGCTGGTTGCTGCGCACCTGGTTGATGATCGTCGACACGGCGATCGACGTCTTACCGGTCTGGCGGTCACCCACAATCAGCTCGCGCTGGCCACGGCCGATCGGGATCATCGTATCCACGGCCTTGAAGCCGGTCAGCAGGTTGTAGTTCACCGGTGAGCGCGACACGATGTTCGGCGCACCGGCATCAACCTTACCCACCACCTGCTCCTCCAGCAGCGCGCGCGAGCGCGAGAACAGACCAACAGGCACCTCGTGGCCCAGCGGGTTCACCACCTTGCCGAGCACGTTCGAGCCCACCGGGATGTACAGCAGCTTGCCCGTCGCCATCACCTTCTGGCCGGACTGCACCTCAGTGATGTTGTCCATCAGGATGATACCGATGCGGCCGTCCTTCTCAAGGTTGAACACGAGGCCGGCGGCGAACGTCGTCGGGCTCACCTGGATCATGATGATCGTGTTGTACGCCACGCCCGGGTTGCCAGGCGCCGGGATCAGCGTCGCGATCGTACCGTCGATGGAGTGCACGTACCCGATCATCTCCGTAGCCTTAAAGAACGACTTCTGGCCAGGGGCCGCGCTGGCAGCGGCAGCCGTCGACGCGTAGCGCGCCATGGCGGAGGCCGTGCACTGGGACACAAAGCGGCGCATTGCTTTCTAAGTTTGTTTGTTGCTTGTGTCGTAACTGAAACTCAACTGGTTGCTAAACTGAAAGGAAAATTCCGAGACGGGGGAGCTGCAATATCTTTGTTATGCTAGCTGTAAAAAGGCTTTATTCGTGAGAGGTAGATAATAATGTTGTGGTTTGACGTTCCGGTTGTGAGTGTAAGGGTTGTTGTGTGAACAAGGCGGAAGCAACGAAGGGGAAAGAGTGGCGTTTAAAAACTAGATCTGGAGTCAACCAACCCTTCACGAATAAAGCGTGAAGAGCGGCGCGCCCGGGGTTAAGGAAAGACGGAATAACGAAAGCTACCGTTGCGGAAACAGCTTTGTGTCTTTGGTATCAAGTCGTTCAAGGATATGTGTCAGCCTTTACCGCTGTTCTAAAAAGACAAACTTGACTTGCAAGCTAAATCACTTTAATTGTCTCACGTTATCGAGGCGAAAGGAAGTCTTTACTTATTCATTCGATCGTGTACCAGCCGCTTTTCTTTTGCCACTTCATCGATAAAATTGTGTTTTACTATGCAGATAGATTCACACGCAGGGACACTTTTTTTTAGTACAAAACGTGGAGTTGTCTGCGTCTTTGGCCAGGTATGTGATACTAATGTATGTACACACACATATATATATATATATATGGATGAGTCTTTTGGCGAGGAGGAGTGGCACAACGCTTGAGAGAAGACGATCAGATGTGCCCAGATATCTGATATGACTAGGATACACTTGAGGTTCAACTCATCACGAACGACGGACGGTAGTTTAATGATTTGAAGGGTTTAAACCCGGCAGAACCGGCAAACACAGATGCGTCACTGTGCTTTTTAACAAACAGATCTGCAACGAAGGAGAAAGCCAGCACGTAGCGCAATATGCGTTCCTCCGAACCTGCGCCTCACCTTTTGGAATGCCTCTCTCCCCTTCCGCGTCCTTCCGTGATTCTTTTCCAATCCCCTCACCCAAGACCAGCTTCCTACTAATCGAAATGAGAGAGCAGTTTTTTTCAGCGTCTCTTTTGTCAAACTACTGTTAATGGTGAATAGGGAAAAACAAGGAGTATTATAATACAATAGACGAAGCTGAGGTAAGAGACAATTGACCGCGCATTCATCAACGATGAGTACCCACACATCTGCCGCCAACGTAGAAACAGCAAACAAACAAAATCAAGGTAAGAAAACGTACGTTGAGAAGAGTGAAAGCCACAAACAGGTTTTAGAAGCCCTGCTCTCTCTCGTCCTCGTCCTGTTTGCTCCTGATGTACTCCGCAGCGGCAACAGCGTTCACGCGGTTCGGCTCCCAGTTCTTCACAATCTCCTCCACAAACGGCGAGTCGGGCTGCAGTGATGGAAAAATAGAACGACGACCAACAATGACCGCCACGATAAATATAAAGAGACACTTCGTCAGGAAGCGGGCAAAAATTAAGAAGTCGGCGAACGAGAGGTCGGCGTATGCCATCTGCCCCGAGATGATGTATGAAGTCTCGTTCTTCAGCTTCTCCCAGCGGTAGGGCAACAGGGCACGCTGGCCGTCGACGTACTCGCGCCAGACCGCTGCGGTGATGTCCTCGCCCTTCGCCTCGTAGGCGTCGATGTGGCGTTTCAGCGGCTCGTCCATCTCCGCTACCCGACGCGCACACACCGCGACGGGCACCGTGACAGGCTTCACTAAAGTACGGGCTAGCTTGCTCATCATCTTTTTATTTTTCTCGCCGGATTCTCCTCCTTTTCCTCTATGTACGTCTTTCTGGTATTCGCTAAAGATGTACAATGAAATGCAGCAAGAGCTTTTTTGATGCGCTGTTTTTGAGAAGATAGCGACAGTGACGTGCGGTAGATACACAAAGGAACAGAAGAAAGGCAGATAGCGGCAGAGTGTATTTCACAATGATTTCTCTTTTCCCAACATAGTAAGAACCGTGGTGCGTGCTTGTAAGAGACATATGTGAGGAGGACGGTAATTATCGCTATTGGTTTACAAAAGTGCTAGGCATTGTTTTTTTTTTATCTTCTTGTTGCTGTTGTTGTACTTCGCACCCGCTTACGAAGGGAAAGCCAGCGATAGCAGCATTACCGATCCTAGTAAGACCGTGAGAGTTTGAAAATGCCTAATTACCTACCCCCACCCCTTCCCAGTGAGCTAATTGCTGCCGCGACTCTCGCCTCTTTGCTTCCTTATTTTTCTTCTCGACTGTAGAAATTCACTTCAGGGTCTTTTGGCAGCCTTAGAAAGTAAGAGGAAAAACACGTGTGTTCAAGGAAGTCATTACATTGCGCTTGCACCCTTCTCTCAACTTCTCCTTTCCATTCGTCAGTGTTGTGAATCGGCTGCTTCGCTCATTACTGACTTCTCACAAGCCACGCAAGCCGCACACATGAAAACTCCTCCATAAGCGGTGCTTTTGAAGCTCTCCGAAAAGGAGGAAAGAACAACGATTCCTAGCCTTAAGAAGTTGAGAAAGCGAGGAAAACCTTCACATCTCACTACTAATGCTGAGTGTGTGCGGTGCTTCTGTGTGAGTGTGTGTGTGTGTGTGTGTGTGTGTGTGCCGCGAAGGAGAAGAGGCAGATCCTACAAGACATACTCGATTAAAACGAAGCGACAAAAATGCACAGTAGTTTTCCCTCTTTTTAGAGCCGGCTGTGCCGCCCTGGCAGATATATATATATATATATGTACTCAAAGTAGAGTGTTTCCTTGGGGATGAAAAAGTAAGATAGAGTCTTTTAATATGCATCGTGGTGGCAGAACAAGGCGTCCGTCTCCCCCTCCAGGCTGCATTAAACCAAAACGGATTTTCAAATGGAACAAGAGAAAACGACAAAGACGTCGAAAGGCATCTTTTCTCATCAAAATAACACACTCTGCTTTGGTTTCTTTTATCAGGAAACTAACGTAGAATCAGAAATAAAACTCAAAGTGAAATGTAATAGTAGTAATAATACGAACAGAAAACTGTCGAAGGGGAGAAAAAAAAACTGGTCGGTAGTACCCGGAAAACCGGGCCCTTTTGCTTTTCAGAAGCATAGCTACTTCAAAGACAAACGCAGAATGACCACTTTAATCTCCTTTTCTCTCCATCGCGATGTCTTTTTACGCCGCTCTTTTCTGTTCTCTAAGAACACTACGCACTCATTCTCCGCACAAGTATTTCGATCCGCAATCTCTCCAACTTTACGCCAAATGATACCACACCGTCTGAAAAAAAAAAAGCCTCATTTGTTTCCTTGCAAACCTATTTGCACACACCGTTACATATCTGGGAAAAGGCCCACCTTTCCGTTACTGCCTTTTGCAACTTGCACCCTGTTACACACCGCGATTACCATCAGAAGCAAAAAACTATTGGGGAGGGAGAAAAGCGATACGCGGAGTGCTATTAGCGCACTCCACGGAAAAAAGAATAAAAGGAAACGAGTTGCAGCCTCGTTCAAAGGCAGAAAAGAAAAAAACATTTGCGACCAACTTTGCGGTCTGAAAAAGGAAAAAAGTGTCCGCTTGACCCTCCGGCCCTGCACCTCTCTTGCGCTCTCAAAAATTTGCTTGCGAACAGCAATTCAAGTCAGAAAAAAACTCGTCAGCAAAGGGCCGTGACACAGGGAAAGAAGTTTCGAGGTGCTCAGGAACAGTCAGAGAAAAAAAAAAGGGAAAGGAAATCGCGTGTTTTTTTTTTTAGTGTGTGTATGTGTGTGTTGTTTTGTTTTGTTTTCCGGTGCATTGGTTCACAGGTTTGAGGACGTACTCGTTACTGGGTGCAGTACTAATTTGGCAGAAGCAGAAAACAGAAGAAAAGCAGAGTGTGAATAAGAAGACAAACAGAACGTGTCATGAGAAACGTAGTCAGCGAGATCGGAAAAGCAGTAGAGAGACAGCGAAGGAAAGAAAAGAAACGAGAGAAAATAAAATAAAAAATGCGTTTAACGTAATAATAGTTGCGGCAATAATCAAGAGGGTTAATTGAAAGTGTTTTGTTGCTTTCCTCTCCGCATTTCCTCGTCAGCACTCTGCGGGAAGGCAAAAGAGGAGTTGAGCAAAAGGAAAAACAAACGGAGGCAAAGCTGACTGGAACAAGGAGAGCCAACTCCAAAAGCGCCTAGTCCCCTTGGGTCCACAAAGGCCAGTTTCCTCTTCGTAATCTACCTCCTACCTGTTTTTCTCCGGTCATTGTCCTCAGCGCTCCTCCGGTTTTTCTTACACCTGGTTCACAAGGCGCTTGAACATGCGTCCCAAACGGCTCTGCTTCTCCGGCCACAGGAACAGATAGCACAGCACACCAGGAAACGTCATGCTGCAGCTGATGAACACGCAGCCGTACGAGTAATTGCCGTTGTAGTGTGTCTGCAGCTGCGCCTGGATCGGCGGAGCAGAGAAGCCGCCGAGGCAGCCGGCGACGAAGACGCAACCCATGAAGAAACCCAAATTTGGCCCGTGGAAGTCGCGTGCGATGAGTGCCGGCATGATCGCGAAGACTCCGGCGGTGCAGAAGCCCACAATAGACCAACACACGGCAAAAGCGGCGTAGCTGCGGCAGAAAATGAGCAGTGCCGTTGCAACACCACCAATAGAAGCGCAGATCGTGTAAGCAAATGCGTCTGTTGTGAGGGAGGCGAGACCGCCGACCAACACGGAGCCGACAATTTGAAACGAACCCCAGAAGGTGAAAACAGTCGACGCCCTCGAGGTGGAGATGGCGGGGACGTCGGCGTAGACGGTACCCTCGGCGCCCATCGACGACACGTACGGCACCGCCACATAGATGAGTCCGTAGAAAGCCCAGCCGTAAACGGCGAACATAAAGAAGTGGCTGAGGAACCGGATGGAGAGGATGACGCGGAAGACCTCCAGCCAGGTCAAACGACGCGTGTGCATGTCCTGAATCAGCTCGTCCACCGTGCACTTGCCACTTGCCTTTGGGTGGCCGTTAATGTTGCTGTCGTCGCGCGGGAGCTCGCTGTCGCTGCCGGCAGGCGAGACGAGGGTGCATGCAGCGTCCACGGTGGGTTTTGCCTTAGTCTGATCCGCTGCCACAGCGGTACCAGCCAAGTCACTGTTAGACTCGCGCAGCGCACGCACCTCCGTGCCGTGGCCTTCGCCCGAAGTCAACTCGTGCATCTCGTACTGGCCTTCCGGGTAGACGTTGACCGCCACCAGCTCCCCGCGCTCAGGCTGGTCGCCGTAGCTGCTGCCCAGCGGGCCGTTGTCCTCGCCAGAGTGACTGCTGCGGCCGTTCGCCTCGACCTCAACGTCATCCTCGATTGGGTGGCGACGGCACGATAGGAAGGTGCCTAGTAGACCAATGGAACAGAAGGCGGACATGAGCCGGAAGGTCTTGCGCCAGCCGTAGACGTCGACGAGGCTGCCGAGAACCGCCGGCACCACCGCACTGCCAATGCCACCACCGCAGAAGTTGATGCCCTGGCCGAGGCCGAGGCGGCGGCGGAACCATGAACCCGTTGCCGCCGCGCCGGGTGACAGCATAAAGGCTGATGAGATGGAGGCGAGCAGCGAGTAGGCCGCCGTCACCTGCGCAGAGCTCTTCGCGAACGAGGAGCTGAGCCACAGACCGGCGAAGAGCATCACGGTGGAGAGAAACATCATAATTCGCGGTGGCACCCGGTCGACGAGGAAGCCAGCCAACACACCGAAGATTGGGGAGAGACCAAGGGAAACGGAGTTGCCGAAGCTCACCGTCGTCGCGCTCGGGTAGCCAAGGGTCGGGTCTTTTTGCATGCTGCTGCTGAAGATGGAAAAGCTGTTGTCGATGCCGTAGCTCATCATCTGCATGAGCGCACCGGAGACGGCGACAATGTAACCGATCCAGTGATCGACCGGCTTGTACGTGACCGCGCGGTCGAACTTCTTGCAAAGCTCAACGATCAGCATTTTTTTTTTTTTTTACAGCCTCTACCTCGTTGCTGTCGTTGCGAATAAAGATTTCAACAAAGAAGTGGGGTCGCTTGAGAGGGAAAGAGCGAAAACCGGAACAATTGTGACACAGAAAAAGCGCTTGAAAGGAAAAGAAAGGGGAAAACACTCAAGGGAAAAGATGAAGCTAAAATACCTAACAGATAGAGGAGAAAAAAGAGGAGTAAGAAGAAATGACGATTAAATATACGGGAAAAGCAAATGTGAAATATGGGGTGTTTAACGAAGGCGAGGGAAGGGAGAATACAACGCTTGCGTTGAATCTTGGAACACAGAATAGTTGAAGGCAAACGAGAATGATCTCTTTCAATTCTGTGGGCAACATTTGTCGGCCGAGCGAGTGGTTTGCATTTGAGAAAGCAAAATGAATTACATGGCAAAGCAAAATGGGGGAGACGGGAGCAAGTTTTTCTTCTGCGAGGGAGCAATGGTTGCCGGTATGTGCTCGGAATCTCTTTTTCTTTTTTGCTGTCTTACGGGAACGCATAAAACTCAACTTGTTGCTCTGTGAGATGAGACCAATCTGCAAAGAGAACAAAAAAACTGGTTCATTCACGATGCTTTCCCTTCCAAGTCACAAGTTTTGAAGACCGCCGTCAACGAAAGGTCAGTTGCTTTCTCAAGTATTTCTTCCTTTCTTCTGTATCAGACCTTCTTTTTAGACAGCAAGCAGCAAAGAAGAGGTGTTCATAAAAAGGACTAAAAAAAGAGACCAGGGAAATGGGCAACGCAGCAAATGCGACTGCATTTACATAGCAGTGTAAAAGAAGTAAACAAAGCATACGTTACTACTCTAGGAACATCTAAACGTGAAACTCTATAATAAAAAGAAAAGTCAATCCTTGAACCCCTCACGCCCATGTCTAGCCCTATTATTTTGTTTTTCGGGGATTGGGTGCAGACAAAGAGTCTGTCAAGCGACACCCGCGACTTTTCCGCACAGCCTCGCGACCTTCCTTCAGCAGTTCCTGCGCTCGCCGTTCTTTAGCATTGAAGTGCGCGTCCCGATCCTCGCGAATCCACCGCAGCGCACGTCGTGCTCGCCGTGCTTCCTCTTCATAGCGGTATGGCGGCGGCACTTGATTCACTGTTGGTGGCGAGGCTGATCTTTGTCGAGTACCTTGCCCGTTCTTTGTTATTTTTTCCTTTGTTCTTTGAAAACGGGCAGCTTGCTTCACGCTACGTTTGTTGTTGGTAGTGGGCAATTTATCTTTTCTTCCAACGGGTACGCTGGATGAAGTAGCAGCCGCAAGAGGCTCCTGACCGCTGGCACGCATTGGCTCTAGGATGTCATCTTCCCACGGTGACGAACACGCAGAGGGATCTGCAGTTTTACTACTTGCAAACTCCGTTCTGAGAGAAAGAGATTTCCAATGAGCTCTAAAAGCATCAGTTACGGGGCAGGCAGAATATGCCTGGGATATAAGATACCGATCTAATTTCAGAACCGACAAACTACCGTTTGCCGTTTCCGAAAAACTGATGTCACTCAACTGATCCACTAGCTGTTGTGCGTACTTTTGCTGCAGTGCGTCGAGCCGCTGTACCTCCACTTCCAACTCACGTGCGAGAGCCGCGGCGTGCGGAAGGGCAATGGCACTCATAAAGTTGTTTTCACGATGTGGAAAAAAGAGAAATCAGTCACGAAAATAAGTTACGTGCAGATCAGTTTCACCTATACAGCCTGTTAGGGGAAAAAAAATGGGAAGCAGAAATATGTGAACGGAAAAAAGTTGTTGGCGCTTTGTAAAAAGGCAGAAAGAGGCAAAATCGAATGCAAAGAGCGAAGCACAGAAATAATGCACAAAGGAAGGCAAATGGGGAGAAAAGGAAAGAGCAACCTCACTATAACATATGTTAGCAAGTATTACATGAAGACCTGCGTGTATTGCTTAGGCAAGTTTTTGGCAACATCTCGGACTGCGCGAAAATCACATAAGAAGAGGATTTGCCAACTTTATCACCGCACGAGAAGGCAGAAGTGTTTACACAGTCTTTCGACTGTGCGAATTCCTTTACACTGAAAGAAACGAGAGTGTGCATTCTTTTCTTTCACTTCAGCGCATGCAATAATAACGATGATAAAACTATTAATTACGGATGATGTCTCGAAAATTCACTGCTGGTCTACGAACCGTAGTTTTAAATTATTTTTTTTTTCGTTAGAGCATACTAACGCAGATGCACACATTAAGCGAACTTAAAGAGAAAGAAGCATTATTTATCTGAAAAAAAAAAAGGGCTAAGGCCTGATGCGAGTACCGAAAACAACAACGAGTGGAAAAAAAAAACGCACCAGGGGGGCAGGAAACGCGCCAAATTATATGAGGTTCTTTTTTCTTCTGCAAGTGAGCCTACATGCTTCGTTCAGCCCAACACTTCTACCTATCGTAGTGCAGAAAAGTGAAAAAAATATGTCGTGCGTAATGAAAGCAGTACTATCAACAGTAACAAAAACCTCACTGCAAACAAACTACTCGTTCGCAGCAGCCAAAAATCGTGCCCAGAGCGCATCGTCAGACTCGTTCTCAGCGTCAGCCACAAAAGCCTCCACGTCCTTTTGCACCTTGCGCGCCGCTTTTCGCTTTTCCTGACGCTTCGTCTTGCGTTCCCTTTCTTCCTGGTCACGGATGTACGTTGCCACAGTGGCCACCTCGCCCTCCTCATCGTCGTCAGAAGCGACGCTTGCTTGCTGTCTCTTCTTGCCATTCTTGTGAGCACACTTCATCTTCCACTGGTTCGAAACTTTTCCCTCCTCGTTACCGTTGGAGTCTTCGTCGGTTTCATCAGTGCAGTTAGTCGACATATTGGTGATGGCAACCTCACGACGTTTGCTTTCCTTAACCAACTGTACATCATTATCTTCTTCAGCACTTGTGTCTTCTTCTTCATCGCCACGGCTCATAGTACTGTCGACAACATTGAAGGTACTGTAGTGCTCGATCAGCTTCATCTGCCTCTCCTGCGGTTGCTCCAGAGCATCGCGGTAATGCTTATTGGACTCGAATGGAGGGGCGTTGAACCAGGGCAGGCGGCCACGTTGCCAATCGTAGAGCACCATGCGCGCTGCAGCCTCCACATCAGGCTCGCCGCCGGCTACCAGCTTGCCGCGCAGCTTTGCCAGTTTCTCTAGAAAATCAACCACGTCACGCCACTCCTTCACACCGTACGTTGCTACGATATCACGATGCTTCACGATTTGTAGGACAGTGTCGACAACGTCCGTCTTGTCCGCATTTCCAAGACGCTCGACACGCACAACACCTTTAAGAACAGCTTGGACATCGTTGTTCGACTCACGATCATACACAACACCTGGGCAATCCACCAAGAAAATTGTGCGGGTCAGAGCGACATACTGCCAAATCTTTGTTTCACCAGGAATTGGTGCAACCTTGCAGACGGTCTTGCGACGGAGAGTGTTAATCAGCGAGCTTTTACCCACATTCGGGTAGCCAATGACACCGACAGAAATTGGCGTCTTGGTGCGCTTGTTGCCGCGGTGCGTCACATTGTGCAAACGCGCAAACTGGCGAAGCAGGGATATGACATTACCTTTGCCGAACGGGTGATTCACGCTAGCATGGAAAGCGATCGTCGGGTAATCCTTGCTGAGAATTTGGAGCCAGCGCGCTGTGGCCCAGAGGGGAACTAAATCGCACTTATTTAACACGAGGACAAAATGCTTGTACTTCTTTTCGCGACGCATGTACTCCTCCAGAAACGCACTGCGGGTCCCCATCGGGTCACGTGCATCCACGACGTAAAGCACGACGTCAGAGCTGTCGATCACCTTGTATAACTCGCACCAAATACGGTTAGACTGACCCTTTGTCATCAAAATACCGTTCTTCGACTTATCATTGCGGTCTTTGTGCAGGCCCTTCATCAAGTCGCGGTCTTTTTCTTTGTTAATATCATAATTATCGCTCTTGTCGCTCGCTTCCGTCGCCAAGGTCTTCATGTCCACCGCATTTAGTCGCACGCGCTTTCGATTTGCTTTGTCGCCAAAAGTCTTGTCCCATTCCATTTCCTTGCGAATACTACCGTCGGAGTTCTTTGGCTCTTCGAGAAGACTCAGCGGGAGCTTAGACTGCTTGATAATAACGCTGTACGGATCTCTATATTTGGCACCCATTTCTTCGCGAAATTTTTGGAGAGCTTCCTGTCCGATAGTACGTGTGTTGCCAAACCAGCGACGGTCAGGCGCAACACGGGCCATTTCCTGCTCAACTCTATCAGAGGCTTTCAGTACACTACCCTTAATAATGTTGCCCTTTTCGTCGCGCTTGATTTTTGATTTGTACATTTTCAAGCGTTTGATGGTACGTTGATCACGAAGGCTGGTTTTGGTGGGGTCAGTGCGGCGATTTGGATTCGTAGGGGCCAGGAGGCCCTTTCCTGCCTTCTTGCCTG
Source organism: Crithidia expoeki (assembly GCA_900240875.1). Classification (NCBI taxonomy): domain Eukaryota; phylum Euglenozoa; class Kinetoplastea; order Trypanosomatida; family Trypanosomatidae; genus Crithidia; species Crithidia expoeki. Next base: position 401,630 of record OESE01000202.1, read on the forward strand.
GCTTACCCATTTTGCCGTCGTGCTAAAAAAAAAAGAAGCGGAGAAACGGAATACAGTTTACGTGATTGCGGCAATTAACGTTTGATCAAAAAAAAAAAAAGCTACAAAATGCGCTAAGCCAGGAGCGGCAACAACCAGAAATATATGTGAAAATAATAATAATAATAATACGAACAAGAAGTTGCTCTGCAGCGCAAAGTTCTACCGATTAACTTACAAGGCAACCCCTTTTCTGAATAACAAGATAGTGCGGCGTTCCCATTTATGGTTTTGATATTGGCGGACTCGATAAAAAAGATGGGAAAAGAGGATGAAAGTAAGGATAAGAGCAATGTAGTTTTACGTCAGCAGCACACCGTAGCAAATTGGAAGCCCTTTCTTTCTCCGTTGCGGGGGACAGACAAGCAAACAATAGCAGAAAAAAAAAGACTACTCCGTGTTAGAAGAAAATTCAACTTCCGCTAAAAATCGCTTGTGGGGGGAAAAAAGAGCCACCATTAATAAACATGTGTTTATTATGGCAATTAAAAGTCCTCTTTTTTTTGTTGATCTGGCACGAATTTCAGCCAAAATGAATATGACTGATTTGCATTATCTACATCGTGACAATGCTGTTCTGGTGTTTCTCTGTTGCGTCGTTACGTTAGAAAAAGCTTAACACCATCTCAGTGTTGCATTCTTTTTATTTTCTAGTTTCCGTTGTACTAACAGCCAAGACACACACATCAACGCACTATCTCGACAAGCAAGTCAGAAAAAAAAATACGCACCTTGCACCTTTTTTCTCCAGAGATATAAAATAGAACCAATTACCTTTGTTCCCCGTTAAAGTATCATTTGAATTTTCATTGCATATACAAATTGTTGTCTGAATCTTAACACCGCATACAGCTCATCGATTTCCAACACCGTTCACACACACGCAATTTTTTTTTTTTTTACGGCGCTTACTTTTTTGTAGTGGGGCGGACGGAGTTATCAAACCACGCGTACTCCTTTGAAACTTCCGCGAGGTCTGCGTCGGTTATCTCGACGTCCTTGTCCAGGCCCATAACGTCGTGGATGATACTGGCATCGTCCTTACTGCGAAGCTTGCAGCCGAGGCCGATACACATGAAGTCAAGCAGACCCTGCATGCCAAATTTTTCGGCGGCCGTCATGGTGAGGAGGTAGTGTTTCTGGTGCAAGGGAGAGCACAGGCGTTGGTTGAAGAAATCATTATCCCACCTCTCTGTGACAACGTAGGAAAAGTCCCGGTAAATGCACGGACGGGTGAGCTCGCTAGCGGCCTTGCCGTCTACGCCGTAGTGCGCAGCCCAGCGGACGAGGTGCTCAAGTACAGTCGCTGGGAACTCAAATTCAGGGATCTCCTCTCCCTCAGCCTCTTTGATGAAAGGGCAAGTCTTCAGCTGCGCCTTAGGTACCTCAAGGTACTTACCGTCTTCGCACTGCACGATTATGTATACATCGCGGTTCACTTTGAACTCGCCATTGGGACCTTTGAGTACGACACGGGTATCAGGAACGTTTTCCTCGGGCATTGATTTGAACATTGAGGGACGTCGAAAGAGAAAAGTAGGAGAGAAAAGATCGAACACAGCTGGCTTTAATTACGCAATAAAACTTGAATGAGTAACGCCACGTAAAAACAAGCAAAGAGGAAGAGCCTCGAAACTGGAGTTTTATTTGCGACGGTTTTCCTTATCAGTTTTAGGTCGAGAAAGGTAAAGAAAGGTGAAGTAAAAGCAGGAAAAAAAATGGATTTTGCAAAACAAAAACTGTGATTCAAGAATCGGCGAAAGGCAAGAAGTTAGTAGACCCGGAAGCTATTATGTTTCGACGAGAAACACTTTACAATAAGAGGCTTCAGAATATTAAGAAAAGTACTTAATTGTAGAACGTCAATTGGCTTTAGGAGCGGACCGCATAGCGTAAAGTATTGTGGTGTAGTCGTTAAACACGTTTCGTTACTAGTACGTGATTAGATTTTTGCGTTGCGTTCAGACCATTTTGGTCATTTCTGTTATTTTACGGTTTTACTTATTCAACGCTAAATTAACAGGGTGTCGTCATAAATGTAGCTGAAGCACCAAGCATTAATTTCTTGGTTGTGCAAAATGCAGAAAGGGTATAAACAGGTGGGATACTAAGCGGCACTTTAATTTCCCTTATTGGAAAAGAGCGAGCTGCAGAAAAAACGCAACGTCGCGTGAGGCCGTCTTCTTGCGTTTCGTGATGCTCACTTGAAGTGCAGCCGTGATAAAACCTGCCAGTTGACTTACTCGTTTCAAACCCGGTTCGTTTCGTAGCGTTAGGCAAGGACAAAGTTTACGTAGAGAGCAGGCGGCTTCAATAGGTTGTTGTGTGGTTGGGTTGGCGCGCTTTTCTCGGCGGGGGTTCGGGGTGTTTGTGTGAGGGGGGGGGGGCCTGCGCCCCCCGTCTCTCACCCGGGCCCCACGGCTCGGCGGCCAGGGAGGCCCGCGGCGCCTCGGGGAGCGGGCCCATGACGGCGGGGGAGAGGGGCCTGGGTAGGGGGGGGGAGGGCTCTTGACTGGGGTAGGGAGGGGACCGATTCGGGGGCCGGGGAAACCCTTCGCCTCTCACCACCCGGGAGCACGAACCGCGCCGGCACCGCCATCTCCTCAACAGGCGAGATGACTTTGCGGACGTGCGCTTTGGTCGCGCCCATCGGGCTGATCACTGCGCTAGCGTTTCAAAGGTGTGTGAGGGAGGCTTTTAAAACACATTAAACAAGGCACGCCGTTTCGCCTACGACGGAAGCAGATCGATCGCCACCTCCGCTGGTGCGCCGGCCGATATCAAAGCTGGCGCCGCCCGCGCAACCGACAGCTCTTGCTGGCTTCCAATTGACTGAATCACACGAACCACTGTGTGCCACACAGCTGTTGCGTCAGCCGCCTGCTCGCCTAATTGCTGCTGGTGCTGTTTGGTCGGTGCGTCTTCCTGTTGGCAACCTAGCCGCACGAGGTCCATGGTGGAGTGGAGAATTCTCGGTTTCACCAGCACGTCCTGCAGCGCTTGCTGCTTATCCTCTACCGTGAACGGCTGACTGCGACGCCGCTGCAGACTTCCCACGTAATCAATGAGCAGCTGCATGGTTTCGTCTAGACGGCTTTGTTGGTGTCCAACGCTTCTGCCCAACCCACGCGTCAGATCACCGTAGAGATTCACAAGCTCTGGCATTTTCGAAGCGCCGGAGTACTGTGCGTGGTCGCTACCTGGTGGCAAGAACGGGTAGTACACCGCCATCAAGGCGGCAGCGAGACACAGTTCTTTCCGCGTCGTGCGTGGCGAGTTGCACAACCGGCGCACGACAAGGCTCACTGCAACAAAGTTTTGCTCGTTGGCCGCCGCGACCATGGCAATGAGGCGGACGTAGCGGCAGGATGGTGGCGCGTGGGTGGCGCACAGCTGTGCGGTCTCCGCGTCGCGACGCAGAGCGGCCCAGAGCGACATAGACTCCCACACATTTGCCTGATCACGCGTAAAGTTTCTCTCGTTGTCGTTCTTGTTGTCACCGTCATCGTCATTGATGTGCTTTGCGCGTGTTGCATCGGATGCTGTATCTGTCGTGCTCGTTAATGTACGCACCAGCCGCTTTAGTGCCCGCTGACAGTGCTGATAGTTGGCAGAGGATTCCAGAGCTGGTCCAGCGGTGAGGGGCGACTTGGGTTGGAGAAAAGCACGTAGAGCATTCCAGTGCGTGTAGGCGTTGACGCACGCCACCGGTATCGTTTGGTAGAAGAGCATCACCTCACTTATATGGCCTGTAGTGGCGAGCGCGGCCATGGTGTGGTTGTACACCGCGGCGTGGTGCACATCGCGTTCACTCAGCAGCGCACCGGAGGCAACGGAAAGCCGATTGGATTCCCTTGCATGGCGAAGAAGCTGCGTGACTGTCAACTGAGTGACGTCGCTATCCACAGACCATGCTCTTGCCGCTTTCCTGTTTTCGTTTCCTCGTTTGTGCCCTCCCTCGGTGGCGGCAAGTAGCTCCAGCGGATCTCCGTAGAAAAAGAGTAGTGTCATCCAGGGCTGGCGCGCCAACTGCAGGAGAGCCATGACGCGGCCGGCACTCACTGGTACTGCATCGTCATCGTTGTTCCGCTTCACAGCATGAGCTTTTTCGGGGCTTATGGGAATTGATTCCGCACCCGTCGTTTGGGGCTCTGGAGTTTTCGTTACGGCGGCGTGCTTCGAGCCGACTGATGCGAGCGACGATAATGATGATGCGCGTTGCGCGGCTTTCAGTTCCAGCACCACAGCAATCGCCTCGCGCCAGCGACTGGGCGGGCAAACTGACAAATACGCATCCATCACCAGACGCTGCGCCTTCCGCAACGCGCGTGCCTGTCGGTCCTCAGCTTTTGTGTCAACAGGCACCATGAGCAGCTGCCGAAGCTGATCGACCCACGCAAAGAGCTGCTCGTTGTCATCTTCGTTATCAGAGTTTGTCCCTGTGTACACGTGTGTAGGGGCGGTTTCTTCGTTTCCTTTTCCTTGTATAGCTTCTCCATCGCTGCGAGGCTGCATGCGCTGTGACGAGGCGGCGCGAAAGCGCATATGTACTGCTTCTAACACCCCTCGTAACCAGTCTTCAGAATAGGACGAGGAGGATTGGAGCTGCGCGATTCCCACCACACGCTCCATCGGCACCGCTTCGGCCAGCGCCCACGCCTGACGCCACCCGTCACGGCGCTGCCGGGCGACACGCTGCAGCACTGCACGGAACATGCGTCCGTCCGCACCGCAGAGGGTGAGGGCATCACGCAAGTGTCCGGCGCCGGCGAGGCTTGCACAGCAGTCCACACGTGCCTCCCAATCCACTTCCGCTAACTCGCCACTTGAAGAATGTGTTGGTGAACCTTCATCGCCACGTCTCCCCGCTTGTGGCTCATTGACCCGTCGCTGGTGATTGCCGAGTTCATCCAGCAGCAGCAACGGTAGCTCAGGACTGACTTCAGCCAGCAGCGGCGATCGTAATGGATACCGGTAGTGTCGTGCGCTGAGGGGTATGCCAGAAACTTTAGCCTCCACGAGACACTGAATTTGCTCTAGAAGCAGCTGGTGACGCTCACTCAAGTTTTGGGCGGGGGCGCTGGAAGAGCCAGCGTCTGGTACTCCCACTTCTACTCGGGACGGGTCTCGCTGAGAACTCCGTCCGCAACCACGAGCATCACCTCGGCGGTTATCGTCTTGCCCGTGACCAGCAGCGGAAGGAATCGTGTTTCTTTTTGAATTACTTGCCATTGTCGAGGACGATTTGGTTGAACCATCGTAGGTCACCGTCTCGCTCGCGTGTGAAAGTGATTTCAGAATGTGCTCCAGCAGGTCCGCCTTCTCTCGCACGGTGCCGTCGCGCAGCAACACCCAACGAGCCTCTCGCAGGATCGCCAGGCTGTCCGGACGCAGGCGCGCGCCACGGCGCACTGCTAAGTGTGTCTGAGCTATCTGATCGTAGAGGCGGTGTCGGGAGGCGAGGGTGGACGACGCCCCGGTGCGAGCAACATAAGCTCGCAGCGCCTGGAGCCACGTGGTGGACATTATAGTAACGAAAAGTACAGCTAGTTTTACCTCCCTTCGTTTTTCCAAGTATTGTGAGTAAATGCGCAAGGAAAGTTCGTGGACAACCCCGTTTCTTTCTGAACTGCGACAACCCAAAGGAAAGGAGAAGAGAAACTTACTTGGTGTTCTGGAAGATAGAATATGAAGTGGTGTGTTGCAAAGCTGCTCCTGTTTTCCCGTCTGGCGCATAAACCTTTTGGGAGTTGTTTTCGAAAAGTTTACATGCCAGGTGTAAAAACAACTGCTACTTCTCCCCATTCTCTGGTGCCCCCAATTCTCTTGATTGGCAATTAACGCGGTGCTCTGTTAACTGTGTGGTTGTTGTCCTTATCTCTTCGTCTTTCTCAGCAAGCAAGACGTGCGTAGGTGGAAACGATTGTGGACCATCTCGACACCGCTGGCATCAGTCTATGTCATCAACAGTTCTTTTCGCCTCTGACGAGTGCGACAGGTACGCGAACTTAATAAGTACAAGAGAGAATGAAAAGTTGAGTATAGCCGTGAGTGCTTTTCACGGGGCTCGGGTCACCTTCGTCTTCAGACGGTGCACACGCACCTCCGCCAGCTCCGCCTTCGTGTAGCGCGGCGCGAGCTCGCCTTCCACCATCGCCTGCCCGCTCGCCGCCGCCTGCCGCAACATCGCATCAATCTCCTCCGCCGTCGCCCAGCGCACCTCTTCGTGTCGAAAGCCGTCTTGTGTGCGATGCAGTTCATACAAACCCTCATGTACCTTTGCTGACGCAGTAGCACCCGCAGCGGCAGCATACGGTGGCAGTCGCACCCACCACCCATCGCCCACGTAGCGGCCAACGCGGAGGTCGTCGAAGAGGTCGAACTCGAAGGGTGTCGCATCAGCTCGGTAGCCGTGTGCCACAAGCGAATGCACGAGCAGCCCGGTCTCGACTGCACCACTTTCAGCGTTGTTTCTGTTCAGGCTCCTATTATTTTCGTCCGAGCGGTCACCACTCCCGCTGTCAAAGACCAATTCCATCACAGCAGCTCCGCGTCGATTGTGGTACGTGCAGTAAGCGTTACCGCGGCCGCAGTAAGACGTGTCCGCGTCCACAATCATAAAACCGCCTGGCTGACGCACCACAGCGGGGGTGTCGCCGATCGGTTGGTGTCCACCGCAGACGGTGTGAATGCCCGACTCAATCAAGTAGGCTGCGGCTGTAAGGCAGATGTAATGGGGGCCGTCAACTTGCATCACGGTACCCACGGCGACGGATTGCGGGGCGATAACGCGCGGGTACACGTAGGAGCGCAGCGACTCACCGCACATGCCAGTGTTGCTGATCCACTCTTGAAAAGCAGCCGCCTTAAAGGCCGAGAGCGCTCCCAGCCACTCCAACGCGGACTTCCGTTTTGGTGCTGGTATAACTGTTGCCGTAGTTGCGCTTGCCGTGGGTTGAGTGAATGCCGTAGAGGAAACAACGCAGCTGCTGGGTGTCTCCGCTGTTTCCGTTATGCTGTCCACTCCGTTGTCTTCTCCGGCAGGCACCGGCTGCACCTCCGGCAACCACCACTCCCCTGCTGTCAGCTGCTCCGCGTACGACGTCGCCTCCAAGCTGGGCACAAAGCCTGCGTTGCTGCCGTTCACGCCGCCGTGCACAAAGAGGACGCCGTCCAGCGTCACGGTTAGCTCCCCGAGGCGAAGGTACTCGTAGTACACACCGCCAGGCTGGGCAGCGGCGAAGAAGGAGTTCGCGACCTCTTCATCACTTACCACACGACGAGAGACAGAAGGAAAAGACACACTCTGTGCACTGCCATTGTGAGCAGCAGTAAAGTCAGCTGACCTGTTGCTTATGGACTTTCGAAGTCTGTACAGCTCCTCCAGCTCCTGTCGCCGGTGATCAAACACATTCTGGCACCCCAATTTGTGCTTCAATGCCCACTGAAGAAATGTAACAGGGTCGGCAATCAGTTTTTCCTCACCGTTTTCGTTGGAAGGGCTGGCGGACGCATTACTCGTAGGACTTCTACTAGTGGTGGTGCTACCCGTGTCGTTGCCAGCGCTCTGCTGTCGCTGGCGGAGGTAGTCCTTGTAGCGCAGATGCTTCGTCATCGCCGCTGCTGCCACCGCGTCGCGCGACGGTCGGGGCAGGTTGAAACACCACTTCTCCGCTACGTCCGCCTCCAACCCTGCCACGCCGAGTGCCACGCGCGGGTGAAACACCATCTTGTTGACATCCCGGTTGCCAAGCAGGAGGTGCACGCGGGAGGGGAAACGACGTTTAAAGTCGAGCAGGATGTGTCCAAAGGTCAGGTCCGCACCGTGATCGAAGGCGTCTCCGCCAAAGACGAAGTGGGAGGTGGCATCTTGGAAAGTGAGGCGGTAGCGCGTGACGTCGACGAGGTGATCGTAGTTGGGGTCACGGGGTGATTTCACTTCGGCTGCCATTGGCCGCTGCGTGTGGTCAGTTAAGGTGACGCCGGACTCTGCCGTGGGATGTGGCGACGACTGAGGGGGTAACGACGTTCCTGCAGATATTGTTGCTGTGGTAGTCGGTGAAACTGGTTCTGCGTGGCGGGGTACCAGAGGGCTTTGCAGAGGTGCCCACTGGGATGTGCCTCTTGCATAATTCGGACTCACCGCAGTGGAAGCGTTATCAGCACTGTTATCGTCAGGGTGAGTGATGTTTTTTGGCGCTACAGCCCCCACGTCTTCCCATTTGACTACGCGTGAGATGCACACGAAGCGTTGGAAGTATGAAAAGTCTCCTTCAACGTCTGTGATGTAGCTAATACGGCGCCGCAAGCCACCACTGAGGCGCAGCATGTTATTTCTAGTACCACGTTTGGCGTAGGGAATGTCTGCGCACTGTCGGGTGCGCGGGAACAACGTCCTTTTCCTTTCTGCGAGAATAAAAGGCGGGCGAAGCAACGCAAATGAAGTGCAGATTCACGTCAAGGTTTGTTAAAAGGAAACAAAGGGGGGGGGGAAGACTGATACGCTCGAGTTACTCACAACTCACTTTTAGAAAAAGAGAGGAGCACCTTGAATTGAGCGGATGCAGCAGCAACAGTCGCTATCTTGATAACAATACCTGAGCGTTGTTTGCAATTGCCCTCAGTCATCTGCTTTAGAAATCTTGCTCATCCGTATACCGTCTCTTGAGTCCCCGTTTACACCCTTTTTCCTACTCGCTTTTTCTTCTTGGCAGTTGCTGGGTATTGGCACGTGTTGAGAATTGGTAATAGCACATCGCGTTGATTGCCGCAAGAAACAACAGTTGCTTTCGTATTCGGAAACGGCTAAAACACAAGGTAGAAAAAATTTTTTATACAGTAATGCCGTACACGGTTACGATGCAGTACATGGCAGTATTCTCGCTCTTGTGCACGTAGCACGCATCACTCGTCGGGTTCCACGAGCAGGACGAGATGGCGTGCATCCCTGCACCGTTCTTTTGAAAAATGGAGACGAGGGCGATGTACTTACGGGGCAGCTTCGCCTCCTGTGTCAGACGTTGCACGATTTGGTCCGAGATGGAGGTGACGAGGGCGGCAACTTTGTTGTGTTGGTAACGCGATTCGCGGGTGAAGAGGCGGCTGACGACGTCGTCGCAGATCACGGAGGCGTCGTCCGCCAGCGTGAGTCGATCCTCCGAGGACATGCTCTACCGTATAACTAAATCTAAGTGATCTATTGAGCTGTTCGCTGTGGACGTAGGGAGAGCGATCGGGAGAGAGAGCTTCAAAACACGTGTGTGTGTGTGTGTGTGTGTGTGTATGTGTGTGTGGGAGGAGTACCGGCGTTACAACCCCTTCCCCAAATGCCGATGAGCGGTGGCGCACATTCAGAATTTCATTCGTTGATCCTATTTGGAGCGTACCACCGCCCCATTCAGCAAACCAACAGGAGGAAAAGGCCAACAGGGATTTCCTACGTTTCAGTGTTTGAGTTCATTACTATTGCTTTTCCTTTTTTCAGAATATTGACAACCAAAACAGGTTGTTAATGGAATTCGAGTCCAAGAGAAGTCTACGTGTACAGAATAGCAACGACAAGTGGCAGGGCAGCGAACAAAAACTGTGCCCTCAAATTCTAAAGTGAAAAGAAAACCCAAAAGGTGAAGAAAAACATATTGAAGAGAATCAGCTTTAGCGTTCTTGTTCGGTGTCGAGTACGCTGTGCTCCCCGCTACAGCAAGCACTCTACTTCAATCGGTCGGCTAGCGCGCGCATCACACACTTCTTTTTACCCACTACAGCATGTTTGCCGCGACAAGGCGATCAATACAACCCTGCACGTAGCTCTCCCTCCGGGGATCTAAATGCATAGCAGTTTGGTAGTGCTGCAGGGCTTCTTGTGGCCGACGCAGACACACCATGCACTCCGCGAGGGTAATGTAAATTGCCGCCTCACCGGGGCACTGCACGAGCAACGCTTTCAATTCCTCCAGCGCTTCCTGTGGTCGGTCCAGCCGCAGCAGCACATCTGTGCGTTGCCGCCGCGCCGTGACGTTATTTGGGTGGCGCTGCAGAGATTCCGAGTAAAGCCGCAGCGCACACTTCAGATGCGTTGGCGAGTTGTTCTGTCGATGGTAGGTGAGGGCAAAGCGATTCATGATGGCGGGCGTCGGATTGATTTTCACCGCTTCTTTGTAGTACCCACGGGCTTTGTCCACCTGCTCCTCGCGGATAAAACGCTCACCTAGACCTGCATAGGCGATGTACAGCGTCGGGTCCACCGCCAGCGCTGTCTTGAAAGCGCGTTCAGCCTCTGCCTTGTTGTCTTGGCCCAGCAACTCGTACCCGTACAGGGCGTGCGCATAGGCCAGCGTTGGCGCCACCTGCACCGCACGCTTCAGCATCACCAACGAATCGCGAGGGTCTTTGATTAAGCTGTACGCGTTCGCCACTACGCAGAGCGTGGTTGGGTGGAACGGTTCCGCGTCGGTCAGTCGCTGCGCAAGACAGCCGAGGGCGCTCTCGTTCTTCAGATGCCAGAGAGCGGTGCTGTAATAGATGAAAGCAGTGTTCGTCAGATCCCACGGGGCGGCTCGCAGTAATCGCTCGAAGGTCGCTGCACTCTCCTGGACGTCGCCGTTGTGGAACTGGGCAAGTGCCAAGTGACGCAGCAGCAGCGGGGAGACGGCGAGGGTGGCACTGGAAACTTGGCGAACCCGGGTGCGTGGACTGGTTAAAGGGGAGCCGCCCTTGGGAAGCGCAGCGGCGGACCGTGTATAGGCTTGACCCTGAGGCTGCTGCTGGAGTGCAGTTCGCATAAAGCCTATCGAGCGAGAAACTCCAGGTGTTTCATCGCTTCCAGTTTGTTGCTCCTGTTGGAGAAGGTTTTGAATGGCGTCGACGGCTTCCGGGCAGCGGTAGGTGTTGGAGAGAAAAATAGCTCGCAAAAATGGCTGCAAGTGGTGCTGGATGCAACAACGCTGCGACGCCGTCAGCGGCAGCGGATCGAGCGTCAAGGCCACGTTCACAGCCGGATTTCCATTAGAACCCTTCGTCACTCCTTTCAACGAAGGCTCGCTCGTACTGTTGCTGCTGGTTAATGATCCGTTATGTCGTTTTGTGGGGCCTCTTGACGCACCGCTGAACGGGGAGGCGGTGCGCGACAGTGCTGTCGCGCATTGTTGACCTTCTTCTTCGGCACCCCACTGCATGTGCTCATTGTCGCGGCCGCGTCGCTGTGGTGGCCGTTGTTGCTGTTGCTGCTGTTGGAAGAACGCATTTGCTTCTTCATTTCCTGCAACTGTGGCTTGACCTTGCATACTTCCACGAAGCGTGTTGTTTTCGGATGTCTCTTCCTCCTCCTCCTCCGCCAGCGGCTCCTTAACCGTCAACAACTCCTGCACAGCCGCCTCCGACGGCCACGCAAGTCGCACGTACTCCAGGAACGCGTCCAGCCGTGTCGGCTGCGCTGCGAAGGCGCGGCGGAAGAAATCGACGGCGAACGGCGGGCGCTGGCGGTGTTTTTGGCACTGACCGAGCCAATACAAAACCTGAGACAGCCGTGCCTCAGTGGCAAACGCGTAGGAACGCAACTGCCGCTCAATGTCAGCACTACTGTTTGACAAATTCAATTGCTGTTTGCGCAGGGCCGCACCCGCGGAGTCAAGTTGATGCTTCACGTACATCAGCTGCGACAGCACTTTCACGCCGTCCTCGTAGTGTTGGGTACCGTAGCAGCACACTCCAAGCAGGTACTGACACTCCCACTGCGCTTTCAAATCCACTGTTTCGTAGCTCAGGTCCACAATTTCACCGTGAGCGATGCCCTCAAAGAGATAGTTGCTGTTGTTGCTGCTCGGCGCGGTGGTGGCGCTGCTCCAAGTGCGCCGTCCATCCAATGGCAGCACGCCTCCGTCAACGATCGTGAATTTATTCCCGAGCGGCCCACCAGCCGTCCGCGGCCGCGTCACGTGTACCTCGAAGAAAGGGTAGTGGTGATGCAGAAGCCGATACGCCGTCCCGATTGCGCCACTTAGAAAGTAACAATGCGCCAATAGGTGCAGGTGGGCGTAGGAGGCTTCCAAGTTGAAGAGACGCTGGGCGAGTTCGATGGCGTCGGGATAGAGGTAGCCGGCGAGACTTTCGTGCACCGCCGCGGTGAGGCTGAGCAGCAGATCGGCTGAGGCCGTCGATGGATGCGCAGAGGGTGTTGTGTCCGGTTGTTGTTGCTGCTGCTGATGGGATTGTGCCGCAGTGGATGCGGCACCACCACGCCCAGCACCAGCACCAGCAGCAACAGGGTCCGTGTGCACTGTCGCATAGCTACGTGCAGTCCCTGTATTATAAGTTAGACTCCCACTGTTGTTGGTGCTTGCATAGACCGTTGTTGTGCTCCCCGTCCCAGCGACTTTCGGCGCTGGTCCGCTGTAACCGCCGGCGGAGGTGAATAGAGGGTTGATACCGGCACCACCACTCCCGCTGCCGATGCTATTGCTGTTGCCGCCGCTGCGTTGGGAGGTGGGCGGACGTTGTTGTGGTGATGGCCGTGGACGGTTTGTTGCAGCGTTACCAGTGCCAGCAACACCAACTGCGGAACTGCGGTAGGGAGCGCCGGAGGGCCGCCCGTAGGCTGACGAAGATGATGACGGTGGTGGAGGAGGGGGAGTAGCCGACATATATATATGTATATGTATATACGTATATTGGGTATTGTGTTTATATGAGTGGGTCGTGCGTGTGTCTGAGGTGTTTGTTTGCGTGTACGGGAGAAAAGGAGAGTTGTCTTCAGCCAAATCGTGTGCCGGCAGAAGTAGTTGGGCAATCTCTGAAAGCAGGAACTTTTGTCCAAAGAGACGATACGGAAAAGAAAAACAGCAGCTGGGAAAGGAAAGGAGTTTGGCGAATGAGTTTAAGGTGCACAGATATAAAAAGGCTGCTTTCACAGTTCGAAGAAGAATGCGCACGGAGCTGTTTTTCAGAGGTGAAGTAATTTCGACAAGGCATGACAGCATCCAATTAAAGACATTGAACGAGTACCTTTCTTTTATTGGCTCGCGAAAGGATAAAAGAGGAAACGAACTTCAAGTTGCTCCGCCAACTCCTGTTCATTGTAGTTTTGTTGCGTTTGTACCGTTTGCATTGTGCTGATGTACGAATTTCTGTTACGACATTGTAGTAATAAGTGTATCGGTAGTCTATGTCAAGTCGTGCGACGCGGAGAATCGACGCGTGCGTACCCGCACACTAACAACGTATAAGGTTATCCCCGCAAGGGTGAAGAAGTGTTGAATTCAAAGCTAACAATAAGAAAATCAGAAGCAGAGGTGCCGCATTGAACGTTCAGTGAAAGAAAGACACGTGCTCCACCTGCTGCTTTGTCCTCCCCGCTTTCTGCGCTTTATACAGAAGAGGCTGCAGCAACGGCGCACCCCTCAGTCTCTCCTTCACTACCGGCCTCGCCCTGCTCCTGTTGTTGCTGCCTCGGCTGCTGAGCCACCTTGTGCTCCATTCGCGACACCTCCGAGTAACCCTGCGTGTTACGGATGTGGTACAGCACATTTGCGTTGCTAAACATCCCGTCTTTCAACGACACAAGCAAAAACTGTGAGTGGGGAAAGTAGAGTTGCAACATGCGGCCGATGTTCTGCGTGTGACTCGGGTCTAAAGCTGCGTCTACTTCATCGAGGATGTAGAGTGGGGCCGGGCGGACACGCAGGATGGCCAAAATCAGGCACAGGGCGAGAAGCGAGCGCTGACCACCGCTCAGCTCGGACAGCGACTCCTTCGGTTTACCGTTGAAGGAAACACGCACGCTCAGACCCGTTAGGTGGCTCGCGTCATCGCGCTCCTCCTGCAGCTGTGCCGCTGCCCCGGGCAGGCACGTCGCGAAGAGCTTGCCAAAAATGGCGCTTACGACGTGGACCATGCGATCGAGAGCGCCCCACTTCTTCGACTCGATTTCTTGAATGCAACGCTGGATTGCCGCTTTGTCCTCGCCGAGGGCAGTGCGCTGCTTCGACAGCTCCTCGTACTCGCGGCGGCGCTCCTCGTATAGAATGGCAGATTTCTGTGACAGCTTCGAGGACATGACGGCGGCGCGCGCCTCAATCTCACGCAGGTCTTGCAAGATTGCTGCGGTGCGGGCTGCGTCGGCGAAGTCGTACGGACCCCCTGCTTCGTTGAACTTGTCGCGCTCCCCAGCTACCCACGGATGCCGGTGCTCGGCGTCGTGAACGCGCTTCTTCAAGTCTTCGAGCGACTTCGTCTGCTCCCGCAGTTCTACCTCGCTGTTTTTAACTAAATTGTCCAACGTTGCCTTCCGCTCCGCCAACCGCGTCAGTTCCTCCTGCGTTTCCTCGATTTCTTTTTCAATCTGCAGTCGCTGTTCCTCGGTGCGTTTGTACCGCGTCTGCACACCGTTCAGCTGTTGCTGCACCTCTTCGATCTGTGCGACGAGCTTCAACTTCGTACTCTGCTGCTGGGCCAGCTCATCCTGTGCCTCGAGCGTCTTTCGCGCTAAATCAGCTGCTTGTTGCTCCGTGTCCGCCTCCAGTCGTTCGAACTCCGCCGCGTCGAGCTCCTCCTCGGCCGTCAATTTAGCCAACGTTGCTTCGGCAGCGGCGAGCTGCGCCTCCATCTCCTGCCGTGCCGCCGTTAAATCAGTCGTCTGTGCCTGCGAAGCCAAACTCTGCTGCCGCTTCAGCAGGACTTCAACCGACTCCTTCGCTTCGACGAGCGCCACGGCAGCCTTCTCTAACCACTCATTCACCTCACTTAGCGCCCCTTGCACGGCGGATGCTGCAGCAGTGTAACGCTGCTTCGCCAGCTCGGCCGCCTCCTCTGCGGATTTGAAGGCGACGATGTCATGCTGATGTTGGCGCAGTGTGTCGCGAACTTCGTTGTACTCGACCTCGAGCGCACGGGTGCGCTGCAGCAGCGCCTTCAACGGCGCCTTCTGCGCAGCGTAGGTGTGCAGCTCTGCGAAGGTGTCCCGCAGTTGCTTCGTCGATCCGCCGGTCATGAGTCCGTTTGGCTCCGCAATCTCACCATCAAGTGTCACTGCCTTGGCTTTGATGGCCGGGGTGTAGGCGAGTTCCTGTGCGAGACGCAAGCTGGAACAGACAAGGAAGCTGCCAAAAACAAAATCGGCCAGCGCGCCCAGCTGCTGCTGCGAAGAGGATGAAGTTGGGGATGATGATATTTGAACGAGGTCGCGAGCCCACTGTACCCACTCACCGTGCTGCTCCGCCAGCCGCTGCGCCGCCCTCAGCTTCGTGTCGTCGATCAGAAAACGCGGTTTCTGCAGTTTGTTGAGGGCAAGAAACGACGTGCGCTGCCGCAGCCCGCCGTGAATGATGGCCTCCGCCACACTGTCATCCTCCACCACGACACGCAGCAGCTGATTTTGAGCACCGACCATGAGGCCTAACGAGTGCTTCGTGTCTTTCGGCACTATCAGCTCACCGACACGGCCCAGCACCTTCTCCTCTGTCCCGGCTGGGCAGGCGTAACGATTGTAGTCAAGATCAAAGCTACGCGTGTTATTTGTCATCTGCCGCTGGAAGTTGTCGTATTCAGCTTGATACTCCCGCTTTAAGGTCGATATCTCGCCTTCCAGCATTTCTTTTCGCCGCTGCTTCGGTTCCAGCGGTGCGTACCTGGCGCGTGCTTTTTCCAGCGTTGCGTTTGCCTTCTCCACTTCACGCTGGAGGTGATCGACGCGGCTGCGCTGCTCGGCTTGTTGGGCTTCCGCCCGTTTCTGCTGCGTCGTCAGTTCCGCCACGCGCTCATTGATACGGCGGACACGCGACTGTTGCTCAATCAGCTGCAGGTCAATCTGCTGGCGCTCCTCAGCGAGCGAAATGCCAGACGTGCCGGCTTGCACGCCAGACTGCAGCAGCTTCAGACTTTTCTTCAAATTGGTGCAGGTTGCCCGACCCTCTTTAATCTCCTCCAGCAGCGCTTCGTGGTGCTGGCGGCGAGCGGCGAACGCGGCATGGCCACTGCTTTGTTTCTCGTGCTCCTTGCGTAAAGCCTTCAGATGTGCCTCGAGCTGCTTTAACGAGGCGACGCAGTTCGCCAGCTGACCCTCATAGCGACCGTGTACCCTTGTGAGTTCATCCTCTTCTTCCCGCAGCGACACAGCGGCCTCGCTTGGGGCGCTGAGCGATTCCTGCAGTTGCATCTGCCGGCGTGTGAGCTCCTCCTCTTGCCGCGGCAGCGCCTGCAGCTGCATCTTCGCGTTCTGCACATCCTGCCGGCGCGCCGTTACTGTCGATTCCACATCCGCCAGCTGCCGGCAGTGGGTGTAGTATTCCAGCGCAGTTCTGAAGCGCTGCTTCTCTTCCATTTTCGCCCGTTTTTCCATGAACCGATTGTACTCCTCCTGATCCGCCTTCATCGTTTCGAGCAGCGGGCGGATTTGGACCTCGATGTTCGTGTCGATCTCCTCCATTCTGCGCTCCTTGTTGCGGATTAGCGTCTCAGCGGTGCGACGGCGGTGGTCAAACGCTTTCGTGCCGACTGCCTCTTCGATCAACGACAGAATATCCTGCGAGCGCATACCGATCAACCTATGCACCGTACCCTGCAGGATCATAAAGTGTGGGTTGTCGACGTTCAGGCTGATGCTCTCAAAAAAACGTTTCACCTTACTCTGTAAAGAGACGTTGTTGTTGAAGAAGAACTGCTGGCGCCCGCCCAGCTTGATTTGACGACCAATCGTGATGGTTGGATATTCCTCGCAGCTGTACCCGGGTGGAGCGGAAGCGGGGTCGTCATTCACAAATTCAATGGTCACGCGCGCAGCGTGGACGCCCGTGGTGCCGGCACGAAAGATTAACTCTCGCGGATCTTCAGCACGCACCCGCTTTAAGTTTGTAATGCCCATGACAAAACAGATTGCGTCGAAGATGTTCGATTTCCCACTGCCGTTAAGACCGGTGATAGCGTTGAAGTGGGGACTGAGGTCCGCCAACTCCTTGCGGTGGGCGTACGACTTGAAGCCGTCAATCACAATGGACTTAACGCGCATTAGAAAAAAAAGAGAGCGGAAAACGTTGTTGCTGTGGATTTTTGTTCTGCGTTAATGCTTGTGAGAAGTTTGTGTTGCACTGGCGATCTATGTGTGCGTGATAACGTGAAAAAGCTGATGGGTAATACCCATACGGTGAGTATGCGCCGTTGCCGTTTCTCTTAAAGAGACAGCTCCAGCAAGAACGGTCAGTCACGTTTTCGGCTACTGCTTCGGGTTGAAACGCAATTACCCAACCGAAGCAATAGTCTTGTCCCAGGTGATACTTGTCAAATAGTTTTTTGGCAGTCTGTGTGCTCTCTAACTTCCTTCGTTGCCGGTCAGCTTCAACAGAACGAAAACATAGAAGGTGATGGGCACGGTAGCAGTAACGGGACACAAACCACGAGGAGTGTTGGGGGGAGCAAAGATCACGAGAGCACGGTGAGAAATAGGTAAACGTGCACACAACAGTGCCGTACGGTCGTTGAGGTTGTAGCATATCGAGGCAAGAACGCCAAGGCTCTTGGTTCAACTCTGTGCAGGAAAACCAATGCAACGATCCAACAAAAGACACGCCTTGCTCCAATTTGCTGTGGCCCTTGATCGAAGGAGAGACATAAAGAACGAGATGCACTGCCGTTTGAAGATGTCATCACATCTTGCCTTGTGTGGTGGACAGGGCACGGTCCGCCTCGACCGTGTGGGGGGCACTGAAAAAGAAGGACAAGATCGTCAGCCCTCTTTGGTTTTTCCCTTTATTCAAAGCAGCTGATTGTGTTTGGTGTTACACCGAAGACGCGTGACTCGCCGCACAAGTGTAAAACATATACTAAAGCTGCTTGAAGATTGTCGTTAGTGAGTATATAAGTGCAAGCCGGTGAAGGATAAGCAAAGCACCGATTTTACGAAAGGACAGAAGGCACTCACTGTCCCTTTTAAGCACAAACAAAACACAGGGAAGGCTAATTTCCAGCAACGTGTGCGCAGAGAACTAAAAAAAAAAGAAAAGCAAGGAGAAGCACATAGGTAGGAAAACAATCTAAGCAACACCGAAAACACGGCGTGGGTGAAAGCCATGCGCACAGACACTCTCATTGACGTTCACGCGAAACGAAGCGAACAGAGCACCGTCACAGCCGAATGGCGAGATTGCTCTAATCTCGTGGGCGCGAGAAACAAAAAGATGAAACGTGCCACGTACCTTCGCGGCAAGACAGAGTGCATAACACAGAGACACACACGCAACACACCCAGGGGGAGAAAAGAGAAGGAGATAAAACCCATCGAAACAGCTGTTCTAAATATACAGGGCGACAGAAGTTATTTAACGAAGCAGAAGGCAGTCTACTCTAAAGTAAAGCTCACCACCGTTACAAAAGGTATGAGCGGAGGGGCTTTAATCACATTAAAAAGAAGACAGGTGCTGCGTGCGGACCTCGAGCGGGCTGAATCTGTTTGATTAAGTTTTCAGTTGGTATCACGCGTTACTGCCGGTTGGCGTGGAGATTGCCTCCGCCGCCTTAGCCAAAAATGGGTGCTTCAACAGCTCCGCTGCCGTCGGGCGTAGCTTAGGATTTCGCTCAAAACACTTTGACAACAGGTCCATTAACTCGGGGTCGACATCGGTGGGAATCTCCGTCGGCAACCCGGTCGAGTTCGCAATCTTGTAGACGGCGGCCCACATTGAGTTGCACTCCGGCCACGGCGGCTTCCCCGTCAGCATCTCAACTATCGTGCAGCCGAGCGACCAAATGTCGCTCTTCATGCCGTAGCCGCCGGCCTCGCACTTAATCACCTCCGGTGCCATCCAGTATGGTGTACCGACCATCGTCGAGCACCCGTGTGTGGCGCTGCAGACGTCATCGATTGACTTACTGCACCCGAAGTCCGCTAGCTTCACCACACCGTCAACCGACACGAGGACGTTGTCGCCTTTGATATCGCGGTGCACAATGCCGCAGTCGTGCAAATACTTCACCCCCGTCACCATCTGATAGGCCCACTGCCGCAGCGTCTTCAGTGGAATGGACTTGAACTTGTTCACGAGGCTCGTCAGCGTGCCGCCGCTCACGTACTCCATGAAGATGTTCAGCGTGTTCTTTGTCTTGTCCTCGAGACTGCCGTAGTACTGCACACAGTTTGGGTGGTGCAGTCGCTTCATCAGCGCAATTTCGTTCCGCAGCTTCTCCATCTCCTCCTCGCTCTCTACGTTGCCGAGCTCGATCACTTTACAGCAAACGGTGCGGCCATTGCGCAGGAGGGCGGTGTATACGGCACCGAAGCTGCCTTTACCGATTGTCTTCAGCTGCGTCCACCTCTCCAGATCGCTGTCTTCCAGCAGCACCTGTGGCGCGTTCAGCTGGAGAGCCAATGGAGATGTCACAGCTGCCGCATTCGCGCGGTTACCATCCGTCCTAAAACTGTTGGTATCATTGCTACTTGTTTTGCTGTTGTTGTTTCGGACGCTCTCGTAGGCGGACGGGCTCGTCGCTGCTTCGGTGAAGGTGGACGGGACGATGCTGTTGCGGCGTGAAAAGCTGACGGACACGGAGGGGCGACGCTGCGGCTCGGTGATGCGGCGCAACTGCTCCGCATCGAGCGGTTCCAGAACGGCGGCGGCGGCCTCGTCGGACAGCCCTGGCACTGCTGTCCTTGCTGTGTCGGCCCTCCCGGCCCCACCTTCCACTTCCTCGCCGTTCTCCTCTTCATCCGACAAGTGAATTGCTTTGTGCCGGGTTGAGTTATCATCGACGTGTTCGCCATTTTGGAACATCCCGGCAATCCAGTCGCCGTTTGCCAGCCACTCACACCCGTCCCCATGCTTCACGCCGTCTTTGAACATACCAATGTAGCGCGATCCATCAGACCAGAGGTAGGTGCCGCGGCCATTGGGCTTCCCGTTGGCAAACTCGCCTTCGTAAACGTCGCCGTCCGCATTCGTCTGCACACCCCGACCTTCCTTTTCGTTACGGTTGAACTCGCCCTCATATGTCACATTTGCGGCAACTTCGATTAGCTTGCCTGGCCCGTGTCGCATGCCAGCCAGCCACTCCCCTTCGTAGATGTTTCCACCGGCATAGACCATGCGACCATAGCCCTGACGCATGTCAGCCACCCATTCCCCTGTATAAAGCCCTGTAGTGTCCTTCATCTCCCCGTAGCCCTCCATTCGACCGTTCACGTACTCACCCTTGTAGTAGTCGCCGTCTGTCCAGGTATACGTACCCTTACCGTGCATCGTGCCATCCAACCACTCTCCCTCATATGTGTCCCCTGTGTGCCATGTAGCCTTCCCGTAACCGGCCATCTCGCCGTTTTCGTCAATGGTGCCGACGTAGTAACCTTCGTCGAAGTCGATCTGCTCTACCCCGGGCAGCAGCCGCACCCCGCAGTAGTCCAGCGGCTCATTGGCACCGTTCTCCGTCTCCGCACCACGTTCAAACTCGTCCTCCGCAAGCTCCTCGTCTTCCCGGGCGTTTGGAAGCGGAGCAGGGCCGTGGACGTTGTTGCTGATGTTTGCGTTCACGTTACTACCACGACGATCGCCGCCTTGGTTCATCAAAGACTGCGACGAGGGCGTTGCTGCATTGTTATTACTGCCGCTTCGGATGTACGCGGCTGCGCCCGCAGGGCTAGTAAGAAAACTCTTTTCGTTTCCGGCAGTTGAACGCTCCTGCTGCTTGAGAACATCAGTCAAGGCATGCGTCGGGTTGTTGGCGAGAGGTGTGGTCGAAATGTTGATGACTGCCGGAACCACGGCGCTGGCGCCGCCTTTGTAATAAGAACGCGACGTCATTTTCTTCCTCTTGCGCTGCGCCCTTGCTAAGTGTAAAGGAAAGAAAGGAACTAGGAAGCAAACTAACTCCCGAGTCTGCTCTAAATGGCAGTGATCGCTAAAGCTGGCTGCGGCCTGCCAGCGTTCCCTCTAAGTGTTATGATATTATTTGCTTTACTAATAAGGGGTTTAGTTCTCCAAAGCAAGCAGCGCTCTGGTCGGTGAAGTCAACAGCGGATCTGAAAATGGTAATGAACACGACGTTGGACTTTGTTTGTCTCTTCGGTGGAAAAAAAACGGACGAAGTCGAACTCGCAAAACAGGGCACGACAGGCGGGTGGAATCGGAGCAGGTGAATATCGCTGCTGGGCTTTTATAAGATAGGAGCTGAAGAAGAAAAAAAAAACAACAGAGAGTCAGGCAACGCGGATGACGCAACTCACACACACACACACACACACACACACACACACACACAGGGAGAAGCGACGTCCTCCAATCAGCAATGCTGAATAAAACGGCGAGAGGAAAAATCAAGGCTAGTAGAGCACAAAGCAGGAGGGAAAGTCAACGGGAAAGGTGCTCAACTGCTCCTCCTCTCAAGTTTGTGTTGCGCAATTGTGGTAAAGGAAAAACAAAATGAGGGATAGGCAGTACAGAAGATGTGGAATCGCTTCCCTCTTCAACAAAACGTGCACAACAACAACAACAACAAAAAACGACTATCCAAGAGTGCGTGTGTTAACGTGAAGAGACTGTGGGAAGACGGCTTTATGGTCAAGTCAGTCGCAGTTACGAAGTGTCCATGAAGCGGTGTCGAAAGTACCTTTGCAAGATAAACACTCAAGAGAAGGAAAGAGGAGACTTCTCGAGCGACAACCGGACAAGTCTATTATTGCTGTTTGTGAGGTGGAAATACGCGGTAGGCTAAATAATGCAGATGTATATAAAGGTAGTAAACCTTACAAAACGCACGCACACGCACACAATGTATATATATATATATATATATATATATATATATATATATATATATGTCTTCAAGTGGAAAACGAAAGCAGTTACTTACACTGTATTTCTAAAAAATGGACCGGTGTTACAGGCAGCTGATAGGAGGGCTTGACAACGTGTTGTTGAGTGGATGTGAGAGAGACGTTGGAGAGGAAAAGGTTATATGATCAGGCGAAGAGAGAGAGGAGACAACGACGAGACGTAATTGACGCAGTTAAAATCAACAGGGGAGACTTGCCGCCTCAACTGCTTGCATCAGTCCTTCATTTACCAGCTGCTGCACTCTTTTCCAGATGGCAACACGTGCCGACCAAGTACACGATGCTGCGAAGCAAACGCGTGCTGACAGCAAAGCGGCTTTCAAATGCCTGCGTGCGCCTCGTTCAAATACAGACAACAAATACCAAGAGAATTGTGGGCTCATTGAGTAACTTGATCCCACTCCCTTTACACACGATTTCATTTGAGCCCCCCCCTCCCCTGTACGCATCGACGAAAGATGCGCTAGAGACCGAAGCATCGTAGCCTACGTCAGATACAACTGTAAAACCGCAGCACGTTGCCGCTTCCAAGTATCAGGAGTTTTAGGAAAAAATTACCAGTAAGACACGTCGAAGACGAATTCGAATATACTGCTTGTACGTTCGATCAATCAGCTGCTCTCGCTAAAGGACCTTGACTTTCCTTTTCCATTTGTCGCCTATCAGCTACTTTTGCTAAGAGGGAAATCATGAATATACGTACAGGATTTAAACGAGTGCTGCCAAGCGAGAACAAAGACACATGACGCACAAGAGAAGGGAGTAAAAACAATACGGGTTATAACTAGACCTTCACGTCACACTATTTTGGAAAGGAAAGGAAAACCGGTCTGAAGAAATAGAGAGTCCTCGTCAGCTCGGCAAAGCACATGCATAGAAGATAAACATAAAATGCCAAAAAGGGCGGGTTGCACTCAGCTCTGCTCCACTCTCACTTTTCCGTCATCTTCCTGAGGATGAGAGAGAGAGAGAGACAGAAGCTCCGCCATCAAACCAACTGCTTTCAACAACAAGCGAGAAAGGGAGCTAGAAAACAGTCGAAGCCAACCAGAAAGAGACAACAGAGGCATCACGTTAGAGGAATGACAGTGACAAAACGAAGGAGTAGGCAGGGAAGGTGAACTCCACGCCACGATACAGGTCAAAACAATAATAAAACTAAAAAAAAAATAATGGGGTTAAATCAGACTTGCGCTTCCCTATGGCCTAGTTTTGAGGGCACAGATAGACGTTCAGTGAAACAGGAGGCAGTGTATGACAGAAATTGGTTCAGGATTTTCCTTCTACAAGTAAAGTTAAAAGCCGCGAATGGAAACTTGACAGAGCTTTATTAGTCCAGCCAGTAAAACAAAAATTGCTTTGAGCGCATTCCTTGAAGGTGTTTTACTTCTTGATATTCAAGGAACGACAACAATCATACTTAAAAAGTTCAAAACAACACGTCAAATAGAGCGACACGACGACTACAAACGCAAATTGACGCACAGACAAAACCAAGTAATCTTAATGAGGTCACACGTTGCAAAAACGCCAGGTGGAAGAGGACGAGACTCTGAAGAGGTGAAAGCAAGTGTGAACGGCAGGGTGGTGCATGCAAGCACACAGCCATGAAAAGACTTGAAAGCAAAGTTCTCGAATTCTGCCGCACACCTATGAGCGCGTCGGAGAATAAAACCACCAGTAAACAAACAAGAACAGGTAGTAGCAACAACTATGAGCCTGGAAATAAAACTTACGGAAAAGGACGAAACGTAGAACCAAAGGAAGACTCTTTGCGATGCTGGCCGTAAATCAATGATCAGTCCACTGTGTTCTGATAAAAGAAACCAACAACAAAGAAGGCGGTGCCTGCCGCCTCCAACGCTGAAGTGTATAATGCGGGTACCTATGCAGTCCAACGTAATACAGGGCGCGCGTAAACAGAGTGTAACACACATCTACACTCAAACCAGAAAGAAGAATATGATTGCGATACTGTGAAACTACTTAAATAAAACCAACGGGGAAACCCGCAAATTGGGCACTTCGAACAAAACACGCGAAGAACAGAAACACTGAGTTTGCATGCTGACCTTATAGACTCAACCCATCGATTAAGCCACAAGTGCTTTCTCTTTCCATTTCTCTCTCCGTTTAAGAGTAGGCGGCGGTGTTCGCGCTCACGTACATGCTTGGATCCATGTGACGCACAGTCACCGTTGGGCGCGTGTACGCCGGCCGGGCCGGAGCAGGCGCTGCCGGTGCGGCGTAAGCGGACTGCGTCGTGGTGGTGTAGAAGTTCGGGTCGACGTGGTGCACACAGGCCGGTGCACGGCGCGGCGTCGGCGCTGGCATCGGTGCGTTCTTGGAGGAGCGGTAGTTCTTGCTGTACTCCGTCTCGTAGTTCCCCTTAGGCCGTGAGTGCAGCGTGGCGGCAGCGGGGGCTTGCTTCGCCCACTTCTCCTCCGGCGGCTTAAAGGCGCGCGGGGAGCAGGACGCAGGTTTCGCAGAGCTGCCGTTGCTGTTTGACAGCACCGCTGCGGCGGCGTTGCGCACGGAGGCACGTGCGTTCGGTAGAACCGATGAGCGTGGCGTTCCACGCACCGACGAGCGCGCCGACGGCGGCATCACCATCCCCTTGTCGCTCTGGGACGGCGTCTTCAGCGGGGGTACCGCCGCCGCGGCACCATCCTTCTTCTGGTCCTCTGGACGGCCGTAGTCCTTCTCGTACGTGCTGTTGTACAACGTCAGGTCGGCGGGGGCCCGACGCATGCGCGGCGAAGGCTTCTCCACCCCCGACTGCTCCGACTGCGGTGCGCCCCTCGAGTCTGCCGGCAGCTTGTCGGCTGGCTGCTGCTGCGGGCTCGCGGCGCTGCTCGTTGGCTTCGCCTTCTTTGCCTTTGCGACATCGGCTTTCTCCAGCTTATTTTCCTCCGTCGAATGCTGCTGTTGCCCCTCTGGACGCCCGTAGTCCTTCTTGTATGTGCTGTCGTACAACGTCGGGTCGGCCGGCGCACGACGTTTCCGAGGTGACTCCAGTGGAGCCTTCTCGGGATTTTGCTGCTGCTTGGCCTTCGCGGCATCAGCGGGCTTCGGTGTCACGGCACGCGGAGTCGTACTGCCCTCGCCAGGTAGCTCCTGCCGAGGGCGGTTCTTGTACACCTCCTCGTCGTAGGGCTTGTAAGCACGGCCATAGGTTGACTTATACATATCAGGGTCAATGGGTGCTCGGTGCGGAGCAGGGGCTGGCACCGCCTCTTCCTCACCCTCCTCAGCGGCACGGTCCCGTGGAGAGTAGGGCTTGAAGTCTTCGCCGTAGGTGGAGCTGTACATATTGGGTCGACAGGGGCTCGCTCGCGCCGCAGCTGCGCAGCACCCTGATCCACTTTTTCCTCCAATGTAGGCTGCCGCTCTTCCGAAATGGAGGCCCCCTCGCCAGCAGCGCCATTGGCGGCGACCACCTTAGCCGGTGCCGCACGAATTCCCGGCTGCCCTTCTGTATTACCCTCGGACTGGACACTACTACAGACGTCATCACGGTACACTTTAAAGTCCTCGCCGTATGTGGATTTATACATGTTCGGGTCGATAGGGGCCCGCTCGCCGCGTTCGACCGCTGCCTCCGGGAGCGGCAGTCGGCACGCCTCCATATCATAGGGCTTAAAAGCATCACCGTAGCTAGAACGGTACATGTTCGGGTCGACAGGTGTCTTCTCGTCCTCGGCGTTGTCCTCCTCGGGGTGCTCGTGCTTGTACGCGTCCGGGCCGTAGTCCTTGTAGGCGTCCTTGTTCGTCGTCTTGTACATGTTCGGGTCGACAGGTGCCTTCTCGTCCTCGGCGTTGTCCTCCTCGGGGCGCTCGTGCTTGTACGCGTCCGGGCCGTAGTCCTTGTAGGCGTCCTTGTTCGTCGTCTTGTACATGTTCGGGTCGACAGGTGCCCTCTCGTCCTCGGCGTTGTCCTCCTCGGGGCGCTCGTGCTTGTACGCGTCCGGGCCGTAGTCCTTGTAGGCGTCCTTGTTCGTCGTCTTGTACATGTTCGGGTCGACAGGTGCCTTCTCGTCCTCGGCGTTGTCCTCCTCGGGGTGCTCGTGCTTGTACGCGTCCGGGCCGTAGTCCTTGTAGGCGTCCTTGTTCGTCGTCTTGTACATGTTCGGGTCGACAGGTGCCTTCTCGTCCTCGGCGTTGTCCTCCTCGGGGCGCTCGTGCTTGTACGCGTCCGGGCCGTAGTCCTTGTAGGCGTCCTTGTTCGTCGTCTTGTACATGTTCGGGTCGACAGGTGCCTCTCGTCCTCGGCGTTGTCCTCCTCGGGGCGCTCGTGCTTGTACGCGTCCGGGCCGTAGTCCTTGTAGGCGTCCTTGTTCGTCGTCTTGTACATGTTCGGGTCGACAGGTGCCTTCTCGTCCTCGGCGTTGTCCTCCTCGGGGTGCTCGTGCTTGTACGCGTCCGGGCCGTAGTCCTTGTAGGCGTCCTTGTTCGTCGTCTTGTACATGTTCGGGTCGACAGGTGCCTTCTCGTCCTCGGCGTTGTCCTCCTCGGGGCGCTCGTGCTTGTACGCGTCCGGGCCGTAGTCCTTGTAGGCGTCCTTGTTCGTCGTCTTGTACATGTTCGGGTCGACAGGTGCCTTCTCGTCCTCGGCGTTGTCCTCCTCGGGGTGCTCGTGCTTGTACGCGTCCGGGCCGTAGTCCTTGTAGGCGTCCTTGTTCGTCGTCTTGTACATGTTCGGGTCGACAGGTGCCTTCTCGTCCTCGGCGTTGTCCTCCTCGGGGTGCTCGTGCTTGTACGCGTCCGGGCCGTAGTCCTTGTAGGCGTCCTTGTTCGTCGTCTTGTACATGTTCGGGTCGACAGGTGCCTTCTCGTCCTCGGCGTTGTCCTCCTCGGGGTGCTCGTGCTTGTACGCGTCCGGGCCGTAGTCCTTGTAGGCGTCCTTGTTCGTCGTCTTGTACATGTTCGGGTCGACAGGTGCCTTCTCGTCCTCGGCGTTGTCCTCCTCGGGGTGCTCGTGCTTGTACGCGTCCGGGCCGTAGTCCTTGTAGGCGTCCTTGTTCGTCGTCTTGTACATGTTCGGGTCGACAGGTGCCTTCTCGTCCTCGGCGTTGTCCTCCTCGGGGCGCTCGTGCTTGTACGCGTCCGGGCCGTAGTCCTTGTAGGCGTCCTTGTTCGTCGTCTTGTACATGTTCGGGTCGACAGGTGCCTTCTCGTCCTCGGCGTTGTCCTCCTCGGGGCGCTCGTGCTTGTACGCGTCCGGGCCGTAGTCCTTGTAGGCGTCCTTGTTCGTCGTCTTGTACATGTTCGGGTCGACAGGTGCCTTCTCGTCCTCGGCGTTGTCCTCCTCGGGGGCTCGTGCTTGTACGCGTCCGGGCCGTAGTCCTTGTAGGCGTCCTTGTTCGTCGTCTTGTACATGTTCGGGTCGACAGGTGCCTTCTCGTCCTCGGCGTTGTCCTCCTCGGGGCGCTCGTGCTTGTACGCGTCCGGGCCGTAGTCCTTGTAGGCGTCCTTGTTCGTCGTCTTGTACATGTTCGGGTCGACAGGTGCCTTCTCGTCCTCGGCGTTGTCCTCCTCGGGGCGCTCGTGCTTGTACGCGTCCGGGCCGTAGTCCTTGTAGGCGTCCTTGTTCGTCGTCTTGTACATGTTCGGGTCGACAGGTGCCTTCTCGTCCTCGGCGTTGTCCTCCTCGGGGGCTCGTGCTTGTACGCGTCCGGGCCGTAGTCCTTGTAGGCGTCCTTGTTCGTCGTCTTGTACATGTTCGGGTCGACAGGTGCCTTCTCGTCCTCGGCGTTGTCCTCCTCGGGGCGCTCGTGCTTGTACGCGTCCGGGCCGTAGTCCTTGTAGGCGTCCTTGTTCGTCGTCTTGTACATGTTCGGGTCGACAGGTGCCTTCTCGTCCTCGGCGTTGTCCTCCTCGGGGCGCTCGTGCTTGTACGCGTCCGGGCCGTAGTCCTTGTAGGCGTCCTTGTTCGTCGTCTTGTACATGTTCGGGTCGACAGGTGCCTTCTCGTCCTCGGCGTTGTCCTCCTCGGGGCGCTCGTGCTTGTACGCGTCCGGGCCGTAGTCCTTGTAGGCGTCCTTGTTCGTCGTCTTGTACATGTTCGGGTCGACAGGTGCCTTCTCGTCCTCGGCGTTGTCCTCCTCGGGGCGCTCGTGCTTGTACGCGTCCGGGCCGTAGTCCTTGTAGGCGTCCTTGTTCGTCGTCTTGTACATGTTCGGGTCGACAGGTGCCTTCTCGTCCTCGGCGTTGTCCTCCTCGGGGCGCTCGTGCTTGTACGCGTCCGGGCCGTAGTCCTTGTAGGCGTCCTTGTTCGTCGTCTTGTACATGTTCGGGTCGACAGGTGCCTTCTCGTCCTCGGCGTTGTCCTCCTCGGGGCGCTCGTGCTTGTACGCGTCCGGGCCGTAGTCCTTGTAGGCGTCCTTGTTCGTCGTCTTGTACATGTTCGGGTCGACAGGTGCCTTCTCGTCCTCGGCGTTGTCCTCCTCGGGGCGCTCGTGCTTGTACGCGTCCGGGCCGTAGTCCTTGTAGGCGTCCTTGTTCGTCGTCTTGTACATGTTCGGGTCGACAGGTGCCTTCTCGTCCTCGGCGTTGTCCTCCTCGGGGCGCTCGTGCTTGTACGCGTCCGGGCCGTAGTCCTTGTAGGCGTCCTTGTTCGTCGTCTTGTACATGTTCGGGTCGACAGGTGCCTTCTCGTCCTCGGCGTTGTCCTCCTCGGGGCGCTCGTGCTTGTACGCGTCCGGGCCGTAGTCCTTGTAGGCGTCCTTGTTCGTCGTCTTGTACATGTTCGGGTCGACAGGTGCCTTCTCGTCCTCGGCGTTGTCCTCCTCGGGGCGCTCGTGCTTGTACGCGTCCGGGCCGTAGTCCTTGTAGGCGTCCTTGTTCGTCGTCTTGTACATGTTCGGGTCGACAGGTGCCTTCTCGTCCTCGGCGTTGTCCTCCTCGGGGCGCTCGTGCTTGTACGCGTCCGGGCCGTAGTCCTTGTAGGCGTCCTTGTTCGTCGTCTTGTACATGTTCGGGTCGACAGGTGCCTTCTCGTCCTCGGCGTTGTCCTCCTCGGGGCGCTCGTGCTTGTACGCGTCCGGGCCGTAGTCCTTGTAGGCGTCCTTGTTCGTCGTCTTGTACATGTTCGGGTCGACAGGTGCCTTCTCGTCCTCGGCGTTGTCCTCCTCGGGGCGCTCGTGCTTGTACGCGTCCGGGCCGTAGTCCTTGTAGGCGTCCTTGTTCGTCGTCTTGTACATGTTCGGGTCGACAGGTGCCTTCTCGTCCTCGGCGTTGTCCTCCTCGGGGCGCTCGTGCTTGTACGCGTCCGGGCCGTAGTCCTTGTAGGCGTCCTTGTTCGTCGTCTTGTACATGTTCGGGTCGACAGGTGCCTTCTCGTCCTCGGCGTTGTCCTCCTCGGGGCGCTCGTGCTTGTACGCGTCCGGGCCGTAGTCCTTGTAGGCGTCCTTGTTCGTCGTCTTGTACATGTTCGGGTCGACAGGTGCCTTCTCGTCCTCGGCGTTGTCCTCCTCGGGGTGCTCGTGCTTGTACGCGTCCGGGCCGTAGTCCTTGTAGGCGTCCTTGTTCGTCGTCTTGTACATGTTCGGGTCGACAGGTGCCTTCTCGTCCTCGGCGTTGTCCTCCTCGGGGCGCTCGTGCTTGTACGCGTCCGGGCCGTAGTCCTTGTAGGCGTCCTTGTTCGTCGTCTTGTACATGTTCGGGTCTACTGGTATTTTGTCGTCCTCGTCTTCATCGTAGTTGTTGGTTTCGGGCTGCCGAGGAAATCCCCTCCACTGGTACGCTTCCTCGTATTCTGTTTGCGGAAAGCTGGTGTTTCCATGGGTGCTTCGGGGTTGCTCGACTGGCATTTGCGGAGAAGGAAGTAAGGCAGGGAGGGTTTTCGTGCTCTGCGGTGCGGCGTTGTCAACGTGCTGTGTTGTATCTGGCGTTCCTACGCTGCTAAGTGTAGCTTGCGTACAGGAATCCGTGTTGCTGTGTTTGGGGGAAGGGCGATGTTTAAAGTCGATCTCGTGTGGAGAGGCCCAAGAAAAACTAGTTGCAGCTTACGTGCGTAGGAAGCGCTGTCAGACGATCGAGGGTTCACGTGGAAGAGTAATGTCT
The DNA here is from genome assembly GCA_900240875.1 of Crithidia expoeki. Lineage (NCBI taxonomy): Eukaryota > Euglenozoa > Kinetoplastea > Trypanosomatida > Trypanosomatidae > Crithidia > Crithidia expoeki. The sequence continues at coordinate 431,538 of OESE01000202.1, forward strand.
GTCGCAGAAAACCGGGGCTAAGTGTGGGGGTGGGCTGTGTGTGCTGGTGTTCAATTGGGGTACAGCTTGTATGGTTGGTATACGTAAGCGGTAAAAGAGACAGAGAAGAGCGGGCTGAAAGCACTGTTGAGTAGTGCTGTCAGTTCTCACAGCTGAATCAATAAGCTTTTTTAGTCTGCTCTCAGCACTCGTTCTACTGGTACGCCTAGCTAGTCAACTCGAAGTGTTGGCTAACTGACAGCAAGTAAACAAAAAGGAAAGGGGATGACAAGGTACGGATGCCTCCGTCTGGCGGTAATACTGTCAGTGAGATGCGGTTTCACAGTCGAGGGTGTGCGGGAAGAAGGACGCGGGGAAATGGAACGCAGCTTATTGAACCAGAAACGGATAGAACAGAATTATTCAAAAAAAATCAAAGGACAGTTATGCTGAGATCAGAATTGTTGCAGTGAGTTGCCGTCGTAGTTTTATGTTGACAAATGGAGCCGTACGTACGTTGAAAGAGACGCACAGAAGCGGAAAACGAGGACAGTGGTGTTAAGTGGTGACGCTGCGTGGACCCAAGACTCGACCCATGTGGGCAAAGCGTGGACGTGTAGCTTGCGTTGAATGTCACAGGTTCAATGTCTACTTCATTCGATCTACACCTGGTGTTGCTATTATTCTTTTGTAGCAATGGGGGGCTTGAGCAAGCGGAGGTCCGCTTTCTGTTGGAAAATGGTTAATGGAAGAGAGAGAGAACAAAGAAAGCGTCTATTATACATGGCACCCACAAACAGGCGTGTCTATTCAATACAAAAGTGAGGCGAAGAAAATGTGCTCGTAAAACCGCAACGTGTCGAATACACGCTTGTCTTAAGTTCGGGGTAGAGATACACGAGACTTGTTGTCTTGCTGCTACATTAGTTATTGAGTTCCGCTATTTACATCCGCACTGGAGGCAGACGGCGCTGAAAGACGCAGTGCTCCACCGGCGCATCCGCCGCCTGCTTCGACGTACACCAACGAGCGTCGTTCTCGTCTTCCACGGCTTCGCTATGGTCATCAGAACCAGCAGCAGTCGGGACTGCAAGAGATGCAAAACCGGTGGTAGTACTGAAAACTGACGCAAAGGCCATGCCGGTCGCTGCTGAAGCCGCAGCTAACCCACCGCGTGCTTTCGCGGATAAGGTACTCAGTACACTAGCGGTTTTCTGACATGCCTTGGCGTTGGTGACGCTGTCGTACAGACTGCGTTCGTCTTTGTTCTGCATGTTCGTGTTGTTCCTGTTGTCGTTGGTGTTACGCATACGATCAGCACAGTCGTTCGTACTTTCGCTGTTTCCATTAACCTTGGAGTTTCTGGTCGGGGGTTGGGGGAAGGCGCCGTAGGTGTCGGTGTTGGTTGAGACCGGGAGAGCCGCAGTCAGGTCATTCACCGGATCTTTCGAGAAGAGAAGCACTCGATGAACCCCGTCTTTTCCGTTGGTCCTACTGATCCCACCACCACGCACCGACGAAGGGGCGGCACCTGCTGAGACCTGGAGCACTGATTGATGTGCAGACGCATAACAACCGTCTTGTTCTCCGCCCTTGTCCACAACTCCACCGTCGCATGGGTTTGGGATGGAACCTCCATCCACTCCACCATTGCGGTTATAGTCAACGTCGTACGTGGTGCGCATCAAATCTTGTCGCACCTGCGACGCATTGCGACCGCACGTAATGCGCGGGTCCCCGAGAAGGCCATCGTTCAGAGCTGCACCTTGACCGTTGCTGCTGCTGCTGATGTTGCTGTTCTTGTGTGCTCTACCCTGCAGGCGGTCTTCCAGCCAGTTTCCAACGAGGGTGCCGTTGCTGTAGGTGTTGTTAAAAGCCTCGCCAACAGTGCCGCGGTCAGAGGGCATTGAGTGGTCCGGTAAGATGAGCTGCTTAAATAATTTATAGCAATGATCAAAACAACGATTGCGGCTTTGTGGGTTATTGGGGTGCAGCTGATGGTGCGTGGACAGTTTATCAAGCCTTCAGTGTCGTAATCAAGGTTCTTGTTGGAGTGGGAGCTTGTATTTGTGTGCTTTCTAATGCGTCTTGTTCCTTGTAACAGGGGGGGGAGGCGGAAGGCAGAAGTAAGAGTAAGGGGTAAATAGCAGAGGTAGACGGTACCGTTTCGCATTCCCATAAACTCTTTCTTTAATTTACTTTTAAGCAGCAATCATAGGAGCAGTAAGAGACCGTCAGTGGTTGATACGCGGCACTCTCCCGCGTCTATACCTCACAAAGACGGCTCGTTCCATTCGTTTGTTTGGTTGCCGAACCACTGTCCCACGTTTCAGGGCTTCCTCATTGCGATGTTGTAATGGGAAAAACAAATTAGCTTAATCGACGTTTAAGTCTGCGGGGAACAGTGTTGTTTCTTTCCTGAGTCGTTAGTTCAAGTAAGCTGCCCTCCTCGACTTCTTACGCGACGCGCCACTCACCGATTTCGCAGGAGACTCCGTCGTCGTTTTCCGCTTCTTCAGTGGCGATGTCGCCGCAGTCGTGCTGCCCGCCTCCGCAGCTGCAGACCGGGTCCGCTTCACTACGCGTGGCACCATGACCGCCTTCCCAGCTGTTGCAGACACGCCTTCATCGCAGTCTTCGACTGGTGTTGCTTTTACGTCATTGTCCTTCTTTTGTTCACCTCGGCGCTTGCCTTGCTTGGTTTGTTGTTGAGGTGCCGTCACGTACCTTTCACGACGTTGCCGCGCCTGCGCCATGGCAGCGGCCTGTGACTGTGCCCGGGCTTGCCGCTTAAAGGCTGCGTGTGCTTTGTTTGTTTGCACGCGGTCGCTGAACTGCTCTGTAACCTGCTGCTTCGCCTGTATCTTCGCCGAGGACACCTCATCCAACAGTGGCAGGATCGCCGACTCCTTCGCAGCTGGCGATTTCCACAGAGTCAGCTTGCTCTTCGTGCGTTTTTCAATTCGTTGGATTAAACTCACGTCGTACTCGGTGACCAAAGCAACGGAGTGACCCTCGCGGCCGGCACGGGCGGTACGGCCAACGCGATGCACGTACGTCTCCGCATGCTTCGGCACATCGTAATGAAGCACTAATCCCACCGTTGGAATGTCTAAGCCGCGTGCCGCAATATCCGTGCAGATGAGAATGCGCGCGATGCCGAGCTTAAAGCTTGCGACGTTGTCCAGACGGTGTTGTTGGGTAAGGAGGGAATCGAGGCTGCATACGGGGAAACCAAGCAGCTGCAGCGTCAGTCGCACCAGCTCTGCACGCAGGCAGGAGTTGACGTAGACAATGGTCGACTGATTTTTACCTTGTGCACGCAGGGCGGCAACTAGGTATGGGAGCTTCACCATGTTGGGAATGAACAGGTAGTGTTGCTGCAACGTCTCCGGAAGGTGTAAAGCGGTGTTTGGCAACGCCGCGGACGAGTAGGAGGAAGCCAACGATCTCCCCGAAGTACCAGCCGTATCTGCATTGTGCGCATTGCCACCGTCGCGTGCATCAGCAGCTGCAGTGGAACTTGCATCTTGCGTGGCCGTCCCGCCGTTTTCCTGAATCACACCTTTTACTACGATCACCGCCAGCGTCTTTGGATCAGTTATTCCGAGCTTCGCCAGCACTGAAACGGTTTCGTCACTGCCATCACTAATATTGTTGTTATCTGTTGTAAACGGTGTTGTTGTCCCTGGATTAGCAAAAGACGTGAGTCGAGGGTGCAAGGTGGCAGTGAACATTAGCACTTGCCGCTGCGCCGTCGCCGGGGGCAGCAGCCGCAGCAGCGCCCACACATCACACTGAATGTCTCCCTCCGTCAAGCGATCGGCCTCATCCAGCACCAAGTACCGTAGGTGCGCGAACGCTTTTTTAGTTTCCTGACCGAAGGTTTCGAGCAGGTGACGCAGGCGCCCCGGGGTTGCAGCCACGATATGCGGCCGCGCCTTCAGCGCGTCCACCTGCGCCTCTGTCGCCACCCCGCCAATCGCCAGCATCGTCCGCACCTGCAGCGGGGCACCGAAAGCGACAAACTGGTCAATAATCTGATAGGCGAGCTCACGGGACGGGGTCAAAATGAGGGCGTAGACGCCGTACGTGTCAACGGCTAACGTTTGGAGAATCGGGAGGGCGAAGGCGGCGGTCTTGCCAGAGCCTGTGACTGCGCCACCCACGACGTGTTGCCCGGCGAGGATTGCCGGGATGCAGCGCTGCTGGATTGGGGTGGGTGTCTGGAGGGCCATGTAGCTGCACTGCTTTGCCAACCACGGCTGCACACCGACCTGCTGAAACTGCGTCATTTTACGTGGGGATGTGCCTTTTCGGTGTGAGGAGTGGACGGGCTCTGCAGGATATGTCTTTGTTCGCTTGTGTGCGTGCCGAAGTAGGGCGACAGTATCTCCAGTATAAGTGAATAACGCTGCCTGGAAGTTCGGGTAGTCATATAGTTTTTCTTTGAATTCGGGAATGGAAGAGAAGCGAGGAGGAAGGCGGGAAGGAAGAGGAGTAGTAGGACATGTAAAAGGAACAGGGCTGTAGGCGAGTAAGCAGAGCATTGAGATTGCAGACACGGTTTTCACGTTTTTCATTGAAAAGAGGTGATCTGCGCTTGCTGGAATAAAAAGTAAAAACGCCACGGAGAACAGTGAAAAGGTGAAAACGCGCACACGCCAAAGCCCTTCCCCACACAAATACAGCAACAACACCGCAGCAAACGAAGCTCGACACTTTACACAGCTTGAAAGGTGCGGTCGCAACACAACAATATGCTAGCATCGTTCAAGGTCCCTCCCTTCCTCATCTCTTGATTTTAAATCACGTTCCAGTTGTTCGCTGAAGACGATTCAGGATAAAGTAAATTTAAAGATGACAGCTTCTTCTCATCTCACAACAACGTGCGAGTAGAAAGCGAAAGGGGTGCGCTGATCCTCGTTCAACGCCAGTTCCCCCCCTCCACAAAGAGAGACAATAATAGTGGAGAGTTGCGAATACGAACTGAAAGGGTATAGCACAGTCCGAAAACAATACGGAGAAAACAAAGAAACAGTAACTTCTAAAGGAAGAGAAACCAGTCAATCGAGGAAACGGAAAATCTGCCGACGGAGAATAGGAAGCAAGCGCAAGGAGCGGAAAGGCAGCGTGGAGAGAAGCACGTGGCAAGTTTGCAACCACGACAGCCGCGCCAGTAGGCAACGTGTAAGAAAATGCCCAGGCGTTGGCCTTTTCACGCCGCACATATACAGCTTCTTGGGTTTGAAGACGATGAGGAAAGAAACGCTAAGGACAACGTTGCAGACTTTATTTTAATTCCGAGATTTTATGCCTGTGGCGTGTTGTCGTTCGCTACAATCCGCATCTTCTTTCTTCGCCTTAGGTTCCAACACACGCACACACACAAACACACTCAGATGTCTTATCATTCATTAGCAAGTTTCTTTTTCTCCTTTCCCGTCCTGCTGATTACAGGTTGCTGCCGAGCTTCTCCACGCGATGACCTTTCTCGAAATAGTATGCAGGCGTGCGCATCGAACATAGCTCTTCCGCACTCGTTGGGTGTACGCCGATGGTGTTGTAGAAGTCGCTGATCTTCGCCCCCATCTTCATGCAGATGCCGACACTCTGGATGATCTCCGGCGCGTTGTCGCCCAGCATGTGCACACCGAGCACCTCGCCGTCAGCATGGTTCGTGACGATGCGAATCATGAACTTCTTGTAGGTGCTGCCGCTGATGTTGTGCAGCAGTGGTGTGAAGCTGCTCTCGTACACGGCAACCTGGTCGTACTTTTTTGCCGCGTCCTCCTCAATGTAACCGCACGTACCGATTGGCGGAATCGAGAAAACGGCGCAGGCCACCTTCGTGTGGTCGGTCGCGCGCGGCTTCTTGCCGAAAACGGTGTCCACAAACGCGGCACCCTCGTTGATCGCTACCGGGGTCAGCATAAGGCGGTTCGTGACATCGCCGATGGCGTAGATGTTGTCGACGTTCGTCTTGGAGTATTTGTCCACCTGCACAGCGCCACCCTTCGCTACCACCACACCGGCCTTGTCCAGCTGTAGCGAGTGAGAGCGCGGGACTCGACCAATCGCGAGCATCACCTGATCGTAGTCCGCCTCCGCCCCACTCTCAAAGACAACGTGCTTTGAGCCGTCGTCGTTCTTGGTAATCTTCGCCGGGTTGTCGCCGGTGCGGATGTTGATGCCATTGGCGCGGAGCTGCTCCGTCAGCTGCTTGCGCACTTCCAAGTCAAAGCCGCGCAGGATCACCTCCTTGCGGTAGACCAGATCCACCTGGCCGCCGCGGGCCTTGTAGGCGTTGAAGATGCCGGCGAATTCCACGGAGATGTAGCCACCACCCACGCACAAAGCACGCTTCGGGGCCTGCTCGAGGTAGAAAGCCTCGTTGCTCGTGATGCACAGCTCATCGCCCGGGATGCCGAGGCGCTGCGGCCAGGAGCCCGTTGCGATCAAAATGTACTCCGTGTCCAGCGTCTCGAGCACCTCGCTGTTCGCATCCTCGGATTTGCGCACCACGACGGTGTTCCTGTCCTGCACGGCACCGAAACCTTGGTGGAAACTGAGGCCCTCCGTGTCAGCGAACATGCCTTCGTAACTCTGGTTGATGTTCGAGACGGCCTTGTTCTTCGCCGCGATCAGCGTCTGCCAGTTCGGCTTGACGGAGTCGCGGTCGAGCTCCCAGCCGAAGCCGGCGGACTCTCGAATCGTATCCATGTAACCGGCGCCGGTCACCATCAGTTTCTTCGGCACGCAGCCGACGTTAACGCATGTGCCGCCAAGAGCGGCGTAGTATGGTGGGCCGTGGTGTTTCTGCACATCGATGACGGCGACTTTTTTTTTGTAGAGCGCCGCGGCATTCCAGCCCGCCTCGAGGCCGCCGGAGCCTGCGCCGATCACGACGAGGTCGTATTCGCGGGACATCAGTCGAGTGGAAAAACGGAGAATTTTCGAAACGTTTGGGGTGGGTGAGAGAATAGGAAATAAAGAATACGTGTGAATGCCAGATGTATAAAAAGGCCCTTCCTTGTCGTTTCCCAACTGGTAAATCGCAACGGTAGCTCTCCTGAGAGGTGCGTATGTGGAGGAGGTACGTGAAGACTCACGAGTTCGAAAACTAATCGCTTGTGTGTATTATACAATCTTAGGTGTCCACAGAGTGGGAGTCCAGAAAAAAAAAGGAGGAGGGATGAGGATAAGAGAAAGGATAACCGGAGTCTTGGACGCGGGTTGGTGTTACCCAAATTCTGGGGCAAGACGGACTGCTCTTCTCTTTTTTTTTTCTTCGGTAGCGTTTGAGGAGAAGCCTAATTGCGCGTTGGCGTATTCGACACTCAGAACAGTAGTTGGCATCGTTGTCGGCGTCAACGTACGCTTCACAGTGTCGTGATCGCAAACAGTTCACACCAGTTTTTTCTCCTCCTTTAACGCACCGCGTTACAACAAAGAAAAGGCAGCAGCCCTTTGGTAGTTGCGTTCTCTCGTTGCGCTCTTTTTGTAAAAAATCTCAGCGTCAACAACTATAAGCGGAACAACCAAAACTTCAGCAACACCTCCAGCAAGACAGGAGGAAACTACACCATCCTAAACCGCTCGCTCTGCGCCACACGAGAGCTGCTGTAAGATCATTCAACCACACACAATCAATAAGTGCAAACAGAAACCTACCTTGAAAGAAAAAGAGATGATTAACGGAACACGCCACGCGGCATCTTCGGTCCATTCAGCGGAAACGGCGTGATGTCCTCCAGGTAGCGCACCCGAAAGTCCGCACTGCGGTCCTGCACCGCACGCACCGCACCCTGACGACCATTGTAAAAACCCATCACACGTACCACCAAATCCACCTTCTCACCACGGCCAAGCGGCCGGCCAGCCGCGGCCCGCGCTTCTCGAACCTTCGGCAGCAAGTCGTTCAAGTACGCACTTGTAACCTGGTGGCCGTTGTCGGTTGAACCGTCGCCGCGGAAACCGCGATCGCCGCCTTTCAGCCCACGGTTGCCCGCAGTGTACGTGTTCAGCAGCCGCCGTCCGCTGTAGTCGTACGCGACGGCGTAGGTGTTACGGCGACGCGAGACGAGATAGAGAAAGATGTAATCCTTGTTGTACTTCGGCATCTCGCCCCACAGGTCCAGCTGCGCATACGCCGTCAAGCCGTCGTTGTCCATTGCCGCATCCCTCTCGCCTTTCAACAACGAGTAACCGAACTTGCTTTGGAAGTAGTCATCGCCTAGAATACGCTGGGGCAGTGCGGTGCTCTGCTCTGACGAAGCAGCCTCTTCATCTGCTTCCGTTCCTCCGGCAGTCTTAGCAAGTCCTGCCATCGTCGTTAATGAGTCTTGTTTTCTACCACTGCCCAGCGCCGCCGCTTCTTGCTCGTACCACTGCCGTTCGTTGAATCCACGCTGCGACACGAAGCCGTCCCGAGCCGCAAGTTGGCTTATTTCTTCCTGGATTGTCTGTGCACGGGCGCGATGCAGGATGCCGTCCAGGTCTGCTTGCGGCAGTCGCGGCGAGACATAACTTTTGTCTACACCGCCGTCCAATGTAGACTCCACGCCGTTGGCTACTCCGCGGAGGATGCGCTCCCTACGGCTACCACCACCGTTGCTGTTCACCTGACTCCAGTCGTGGCTGCTGCTGTTGTTAAATCCGTGTTGCTGCTGATTCTGCTGCTGCTGTTGCTCCAGTGTGTCGTTGGCGGTGCGGATTAAAAACTCGTTGAAGTACTGCTGACCGCCTTGCTGTGGTTTGAGAAGGGTCGGGACGCGGCGGTACTTGTCAGGGAACATGCCGGCACGCGGACGCGGCTTACCGCGGCGCAGCAGCGCTGCCGATTTGTTTAACATTGAGGGAAAACAGAGAAATGGTTTGAGAAAGTTCAATCTCAACGAGATTGAGACCTAACGCAGCCCAACACGAGCACGTTCAATTACTACCGTTTGCACTGACCGATGAGTGTTGAAAGCGGTGAAGAGGAAAAACGGGAGAGAGCGGTAAATCGAATCGCAGAGGTGGGGGAACTTTACAGTAAGGTGGATTTCCAGCGGTGAAAAAAAGGAGAACGTCTGGGTAGCCGACGACTCGACATGTGCTTCTCGAAAGTCGATTAACATTGCCTTTGCTTCTTTTCCATATCGCTTCCACAAATTCTGTTTTGTTTGCCCACTCGACAGAAGCCGCACTGAGGATTACTAGGAGGCAAGCAAACAACAACAACAACAACCGCAAACAGTCAAAGGAAAGCAGCATCTTGCCGCATTTACATCAGCACCCACGGAGACAGTACGTGTTACCGCCCTTCTGCAGCAGAAAACCAAACTCATTCAGCTGACGAAACATTGCCGCGGCATTACGACAGCCGACCGCCTTGCACACGCCCAGAATCGTCTGCTCCGTGAACAAATTCATCCCTCCGTTCTCTTCCACAATAATCTGCTTCAATCGGTGCAGCACAGCATCCCGCTGGCTGAGCTTCGCGGGCTTCTTTCCAGTTCCGGCAATACCATCCCCAGCTCCAACAGCAGCCGAGCCCGGCGCAGCGAGCCCATCGAAAGAGTGCAGGCACGATTGAAGAAGCCGCACGGCGTACTGGGCGTCTTCGCGGGTGACTTCGTGCCGCAACTCAAGCTTCGCGCGTGCCTCGGAGACACGAATTAGGGCCTGCAAATACCGCGGTGTGACTGTCCCCTCAAGGCCTATGCCTTCAGCATTGGTGAAGGTTGTGGGCGACGACGAAGACTGCATGCTTCTGGTACCACCACCCGCGCCATGCACGCTCACACCACTCTCAGCACCGACACCATAACTACTAATGGAGTACATCGAATCTCGACCGCCGTCACTGCTTCGCCCATCTCCCTCACCTGGGAAGCCGTACTGCGGTTCTGGCAGGTGCTGGCGCTGAGCCAGGTAGTGCGCCAGCAACACGTCGCTTGCCTCGCGGCAGAGCGTCGGCTGACACTGCGAGCGGCAGAAGAGAAGAAAGCGGCGGACGAGTGAGAGGGGAAGCGATGCGGCGTGGCGGTGTCCCGACGAGATCCCCCACCTATCCCTATCTCCATCCTGTTGATAAGTACCACTTTTATAGTTATGATTGTAGTCTGCGTTTGCGCCACGTCGGTGCCACTGCAGCACGTGGTCTGTCAGCGCCTGTTGTGCCCTCCCGCTAGTGCCGTGCGGGTTGCGCAGGCAGGCGATAATGTCAAATCGGCTCATCAACGCCGGCGATAAGTTCACATTTGCCGCCAGGGTTTTACTGCTGTCGAAGCTGCCTCCGATCGGGTTGCCGGCCGCGAGGACGGAGGTATGCACTGGCATGGAGAAAATCATCCCGGCCTTCGCAAGGCTCACCGTCTCCTGCTCCATAACTTCCAACAGCGCCTTGTGCTCCTGCACGCCTTTATCGATTTCGTCGAGGCACGTAATCCCACCGTCACCGTGCACAACTGCACCGGCTTCGAAGGTGGTTTCGCCAGACACCGGGTCGCGCGTGAGCGTCATGGTCAGTCCACACGAGGAGGAGGTGTGCGTACAGACAAAAGCGCTGCGCGGGGCGATAGCACAGGCGGCACGCAACAGCTGCGATTTACCGAGGCCTGGGTCGCCGACCAACAGAAGGTGAATGCTGCTGCGTGTTTCACCGCCGTTCTTGTCGCGGTTGCCGCCGACGATAGCCAGCAACAGCGCCTGTTTCACGAGTTCCATGCCGAAGATGGACGGAGCCACCGAGGCGGTGAGCCGTGTAAACCACTGCGGGTGTCGCGCCATCTCGTAGTACCGACCGGTCTCCTCGGCAGACCAGCTATCCAGGCCACAACCGGGGAGGGACGTCAACATAGCCACCCCTGCTGCCGCCGCTGCCTCTACGTGGTGCATCTTAGCATTAGTATTATTGCTGTCCACATCGCTTTCTTCCAGAGACATCGCTTCGAGGTTATTTCCTGAGTTCGCCATGAGTCCGTTGAAACCGCCACTGCTGTTGCGCGTGAACCGCCACGGGTCGTCCAGGCCGCCTCCACCAGCCCCCATGCCGCCAATCACATTTGTAAAGAGGGAATTTGCGTTACGCTGACGGTGCTGAAGTATGGCTGCTCCGGCGCTGCTGCTGTTGGAACTGCTGCTGCTGCCGCCTTGGCTGCGCAAGCCATGCACGGCACGCGCGCGTAGACAAACTTGCTGCATTCCACTGCCCTGTTTCCCTTCGCTGCGACGGGTTTCGAGAATGCCGCAGACGCACACACCGTCGCCGACTGTCACCGCGTCCAACCAGGGCTGACGCAGCTCTACCTCAATCATCACATGCATGCCACCATTGCAATGATTCCCATTACTGTTATTATTATTGCTATCACCGCCATTGCTGTTGTTTGGCGTCGGCGAAGCATCGAAAAAGGTCGTGTGCTCCTGCAAACGCAAGAGCTGAACTTCTTCGCAGACCGCCTGCTCCGTTAACGGGGCCCACTTGTAGCCACGACAGCGCGGGCTCGCGCAGGGCCCTGGGTAAGTCAACACACCGTCTTCCGTGGACTGTTCTTTGATCACACCGCAATGCCCGCAGCGGTATGCCATGCGAAGACACGAAATGCGGGTCGGGCTCATGCGCACAATGGTGCCTTTGATGGTGAGCAGACGGCCTAACTGGGCAGCGCCGATGTGGTCGAAGGGTGTGGCGCGGCGCACATCACCGGCAACCGCAGCGTAGAGACGACGCAGCGCTGGCGCAGACACGTTCGCTGTTGTTGCCGCAACAATTGTGCTGTTTCGACTGCTATTTGTATTCCCACTTAATGCGGAGGCCATGCGACGTGCCTCGTACTGATAGAGCCACACCGCGGTGAAAAACTCAATCAGCGCCAGTACAATTTTCGGCTGATCCAGCAGGGCAGACCGCATAACAGATGTTAAGATGTTGCCAAGGATGTCGTTGCCTTCTTCGTCACCACCCATGTCCTCCGTGTTGTGGTTGTTGTTGTGTCGATGTGTGCGGCGGCCATGCATGTTCGCTGTAGCACTCGAATCCACCAGGCTTAAGACAATGAAATCTGTAACGGCAACGGTGGCCGCCGTGTTTGGGGTGACAGACTCTGGAGTGGCTTCCGGGATGGACAGCGGGTACACGTCGAGTTGACTCAGCAATGGCTGGAAGACGTCCCACATAGCCTCTACGATGGGGTCAGTGTAACGCACAGCACCGGCCAGGGGGCAACCGCAGTGCAGTTCCCACAGCGCATCCATCCACGCGTTGTCGTTGTTTGTATTAGTACTGTTTCGGTTGTTACTATTGCTGCTGTTGGTTCGAGGTTGCGGCGGTGCCCGGCCGTGTGGCACGGCGGCGGCTGGCGTTTCTGACAGCGTCGTCTGACGGAAAGACATCGATTCGAAAAACAGATGAGCTTCTAAAACAATAATAACAACAAGGCACCGGTGATAGCAGAGAGGAGCAAGAACAATGAGGAAAGGGAGAACTTTGCAAAGCAACGCTGTTTAACAGAATTGGTAAAAGACAGAGAGAGGAACGGCGGCGGCGGTGGTGAGAAAGTGAAGCAGTGGTGCGGTTCGCATTAAGCGCACGTAATGTTGGCAAGGAAAGGTTTGCGTGCAGGTTTTTCTATAAAGTGCTGGTGGTCTATTTAAGATCCCAGTGTCAGTCTCGTGTATAGGAGAGATGGAATACTGGGTGTGTACGGCTCTTAGGGTTGCTTAGTTGTGTGTAGTGTGTGTTTGTATGTATCGCGCCTATTTGGAGAATAACGTGATCAGCCAAATGCCGCATCAAAGAAATCAGCTTGTATCGTTGCGCTATTGATTTTAATACATCTTTGTTGTCGTCTGAGCGCTCCGTCTCTTTGTTAGCATGAATGACGTTTAATTGCGTGAGATGCATGCGCACGACTCGGCGAGTAGTCAGTCACACGTGGAGGGAAGAAAGACGATACGAAAAGGGAAACAGCAAGTTTGCAGAGGCTGCATTGCCGCCCAAGGGCAACCAGTAATTACTTATGCTGATTGTGGAAGTGCTTGATTTTCGACATTAATAACGAACAGCCGAGTCCTAACGTGCGTTGTTCATCAACGTAAACGACGAATGCTGTCGCCACTTTTGATACTCATCATTTACTTTGGCACCGATAGGTAATGTTTAGGGTTATCAAAAAACTCGGTAAGAAAAAGCTGTGAGTCAGGCAAATTGGACAACGGTGATCATATCAATGCGAGCGCAGTGAGCTGTAGCAGCGCAGCGGGCACGCTATGTCAGGAATAACAGAAGTAAAAAAACAAATGAGGTCGGGTATACGTGCTGCCTTCCTTCTATGCGTTACATCAGCTCCTTTTCCTTGAAGGCGCGGACCAAAGAACCGTCTAGCATCATATTTTTGCAGATGTCGTACCCACCCAGCAGCTCCCCATCCAGGTACACCTGCGGATAGGTCGGCCAGTCGCTGTACAGCTTCAAACCCTCGCATACATCATCGTCGTCGAGGATATTGAAGAAACTGTACTTGACGCCCAGCTGGTTAAACAGATCCACGAGCTGCACCGTGAAGCGGCAACGAGGCTGCTCCGGTGTTCCCGTAAGGAAGACAACGAGTCGATCGTGTTCGATGATGCCTTTGATGTCTTTCGCTAGGTCTGCCGGGACGTCGGAAGGTGCCCAACACGCGCGCGAGGTGTGAAGAGATGCTGCAGGGGAGTGCAGAGCGGGACACAGACAAGAAAGGGAGGAGGGTGCTGTGTGAAACGTGGTGCTCGGCAACGCGTGTGACGTGAACCGCGCAGAGAATTGCGTTGTCCCGGTACGCACACCCGCTACACGAGAAAAGCACGCGTAACGCATTACAGGAAACCGGAAGTGTTTATCCTTTATCTCCGGTGGAAAGCAAGTGAGACACCTAGGCGCCTCCGCTCAGATTACAACTAGAGTTTTTCGGTTCTCAACTGAAATAAGGGAAGCACGCAGACTTGAGTGCAACGGAAAAAAAAAGAAAAATCAGAAGAACACAGACATGCGGCAGTGTGTTTTGCTATATGTGGTGATAGTTTGTTTGACGATGACAGCACTTTTTCTATCTATTTTGTGTATTTAACGGAGATTGCGCTGTTATTATGTAAATAGTCTGATGAATGAGGGTTAATTCTAAGTTGTGAAGTGAGAAAACGGTAGGAAAGACACAGGGAAGGGCACTACACTAAAACTGAAGGAAAAAGCCTACATAACAGGATGTCTGTGGACTTTAAATTTGGGCGAGAGTCTCCGGATCTCGATCGCCCAAAGCGGTGCGTCACTCCAAGATGGTCTTGACGGTGATGGACAACGTTGGCAGATATAACGAGGATTGAGCACACATCTTATAAGGGTACTTGTTTTCACCGCCTCGTTTCAAATGCTTGCTTTCAGTTGTTTTCTTCTGTGAGATATGGGCTGGATTTCCTCGCGCACTTCGGCAGGGCGTCCTCAACAAGTCGAATCAACTTCATCTCCTTTCACTAAGCACTTGTGCATAGATACGAGAGGATACCGTCGTTGTAGCTCAGCGCACGAACGCAACACGGCGGACCTCGCTGCGCCACGGCGAGGGACGGAGGTGGGAGCAGCTTATACCGAAGCGGAAACGCAGATAATTTGCTGACACTTTGTACGTCTTGTCGTTCCTGCTGCAGTGGCTCCGTGTTTGACACATCCGTGCGGCTGCGTTTGTGCGTCAAGACGTCGTCTTTTCCATCTGCATCAGCCTTCACATTTAGGTTAGATCCTCCGCTGATGATGACGCACACACCCGACGACGGATTTACAGCTGGAGGTGAAGCATCGGGTACGTGATCATCAACAGTTTCTCTATTTGTACCAATGGTTTCTCCCATGAAAGGCAAATAAGAGGCGCAGATAAGTGAAGTACCAAATGACGCTGACGGTGCTACTACTGTTGAAGGTGTGGCGGAGCACAGCCATTCTGTGGTGCTGTCATCCCAGAAAGGCAGTTCCCATACACCTGAAAGCTCTTCTTCACCGTTTGAAGCTATATTTGTGAACGAAGAATTGATTGAGGTCATTGTTGGTGCTTCGACAGCCCATACCGGAGCAGAAGGTTTACGACAATCATACAGCAGCCAGCAACGTTCCTGGACAATTGTATTGCTCTTTATACGGTATTGTGATCTACACGCACGCGACATGGTGACCAAGTACGTGTAGGAGTTGTCACTGTGTGCGTTGGACAATCCACTTGCCGTCAAATAAACCTGCGCGGCAGGCGGAGCCTCCAGTACAGATGTCACCGCCCATCTTTCACTACGAAAAGGAGCACAAGCGCTCGAAGTGAATTGGTCTGGCAGTGTAAAGAAAACCGCTGGTTTGACGGTGGCCGTACTGAAGAGGCCGACGTGTCTCCGTCCAGCAGCGGCAAAAACACGTCCCGTTGTGGGACCAGCAGCATTCCCTCCTGTGGACTCAAACGAACTACGAAGCCGCTGATGCTGGTGTTCTTCTGCTGAGGCGCGTCGATGCACATCGAAAATACGAGGTCCGTGTCCACGCTGGGCATCCCCAACCATGAAATCGATTCTATCATAACCACCAGTCTTCAATGGGGTTGTACTACTACTGCTGTAATTATCGTTTCGTTTTCTGACGACAGCGACCTCTGCTTCGTCGACATCGTTTCCGTCCGGCATTGCTAGCGGTACCATCCACGCCGTTTCGCTTTGGACGGACGCCAACCACACACCATGCACGTTCACACGAGAGGAGTCACGCGCGACAGTGCCATCTCCGCGGTAGCGCCCCTCGCCGCGACGGTGACAGATGAGATACGCATCTGTTGGCGCCGCGTTATCTGCCACAGCTGAAACGTTTTGTCCGGAGATGACCGTTTCCAGCGGCTTCCACGCCGGGGTGAAGAAGGAGCTTGTGGCGTGGGAATTGGAGAGTTGCGTGTACGCTGTGAACAGGCGTGAGTGCTCGTCACGGAGAAAAATAGTGGCCTGAGTCCATTCGATGGCACCGCTGGCGTTGGTGTAGTTGCTCCTTCCGTTGGGACTTGCCCGCAGCACAGAGACGGTTGACTGAGCATCGCCGAGTGCCACCACCGCGTGCAATGCAGACTCTGGTACTGTTTCGCTTGAAGAAACAGCGTGGTGTTGACTGCTGTCTTTCTCTTCGTTATGACGGATGTTGTTTCCTTCCTCTGCCCCGCTTGTTATCCAGCAGGAGGCGGTGAGATGACGGTGCGGCTGTGGGAGAACAACACGCGTTGCGTTCGACGCATTTTCGAAGTTACATAGGCAGCTGTTGTTTCCTCTATTCAAATTATGTGTGCTGTTTGATGCAAGACGGATCAGCTGACACTCGTGCCGGCTAAGCAGAAGGACGCTTGTGCGGTCGGGTGACGGCTGCACCGCTGACCACCGGGGAGACGACGTCAGCAGTGGCGGCGGCAGACGGATGACTTGCGACGGAATATTGGTGGTGAAGCTATCGTAATACATGTAGAACAGGACAGCTTTGCTCTTCTGTGATTGAATCGTGCAAAGAATAACGTACCGTTAGATCCAAGGGCAATGATAGAGGACAAAGTCAAAGAATAGCAGAGCCTGGAAAAAATTTCCTGGGGCACAGTTGGAAGCCAAACAGGAGTACTTTAAAGTACTCTTGGTTCGAAGTTACCTAGCACGTTTTTTACTTGTGTCGACAGGCGCCATGTTCTACAGGTAGCAGGTAAAGTAGGCCATAAAGCTATTCGTTGAAACAACGACAACAGTGTAAGTCAGCTTTATTGAGTGCAAGTGAACGCTAGAGGCGAAAGGGCGTTGCATTGGTTTGTTCATCAAACGAAAGGAGGAACAAAAGCAGGAAGAACCGTCGAATGAAGAACAAATCCACGTTTCTTCAGCGCATTTCCTCTTTCACCCTAATGCTTGGCATCGCCCGACGTGGGAAGTCCCACAAACACCTTAAAGCCGTCATAGGTGACCCACTGCAGCGCCGTCAGCGTACTCACCATCAGCAGCCGCGGGACCAAGCCTTTCCACAGCCCCTTCCAGCCCAAGTCGTGAACGAGCGTCACGATGTCGTGCAGTGTGCCGGAGGAGCCGCCTGGGTGTCCTCCTATGCCGCCGCTGCTGGATCCGGCGGCGTTACTCTTCTGATTGAGCCTCGACAGGACGGTGTCGGCCGGGTGCGAGACCAGCCCGCACAGCACACCAGCCAGCATACCCGCCGTCAAGCTGACAAAGAGCTTGCTCAGCGTGCTGGGGCGATCGGGGTTGTGCAGGCCCACTGCGTGGAGGACGGACGCGAGGCTCACGACAATCATCTCAAAAGACGCAAACTTCATCATCGTGTAAGGTACCTGGCGGCACCACAGCGGGACGAGGCCTTTGTAAAACCCATGCAGACCTTCCGCCTCCCACATGCGCGGCAGTGCTGAACGGAGGCTGGCGGAGAAGGTCGGGGAGGTCTGCATGCGGATTTTCACTGCTTCCCACGGCGCGAGGCCGAGGTCGGCCACTATCTCCGCCAGCGAGCTCGAGAGGAGGAACACGACCACCTGAAACACGCCCCAGTCGTAGATGGACTTACTAGGGGGGTCGAGTGGGTTCAGTGCCATTAATTCCGCGTTGCGCCGGTCCCGTGGAGCGATGAGCAGTACGTACTTGAACACCTCGTAGAGCGAAAACTTCAGCGCGCCTTGGGTACAGTAGCCCCACGCGGTCGGTATCCACCCACGGAAAAAGAGTGGCAGGACCCGCAGGACCGACCCGCCTGCCTCGGCGTAGTAAAGGTGCAAAAAGCCCTCCTTGAAGCTGCGGTACTCGCCGACCTGTAAGCGGCACTTTACGACGTCAATCGGCGTTACCGCCACGTGCACCGTGCCGGCTACAACACCTCCCAGAAAGCAGTAAATGAAATATTGAAATGTGTAAGGGATGACTTGACCTGTGCTGGGATCGATGCTCGCGCTGGACGTCGCACGCCACACGCAGGTCACGCAGATCAGCGCAACCACGGCGGCGGCGCTGGCGACCGTCACGAGGTGTTGAAAGCAGATCTGATCGCGGGCACGCACCACCGGTGTAATGGATTGCGAGGTCGGGAAGGCGCAGCCGGCAGCGTTGTCGGCGATGTTCACCACCACGGCATCGGTGTGATGATCGTTACCGTTGCTGAGAAGCGGCTGTGTCGGAGGGCTTGCAGTGTCCCGGCTGTCTCCGCCCTGTGGCTCTTTGTCGGTGGTGAAGGAAGGGTTGACGGGTGCGAGCACGTTGCGGCCGTGCAACGGTATGACGATGGAGGGCTGCGTTGTGGGAAACATGCTTGTTCACGCTGCAAACTACTATTCTGGACTCAAATAATCAAGACTTGGTTTGAAGAAAACACGTTTCCGTGTCGTTGAAGTGATGGGTCTTCGGTAAGTTGCAGGAAGAGAAATAGTCGATTAGAAGATAGCGCGTACGCTGTCAGAAATGATGAGTGACGAAACGAAGCGTATAAAGGAAGGAAGACGGAAAGTGGAGGTCTGATACAATATAGATGAGTGAAAGGAGGATCAGAAAGAGAAGTCTGCAGCGAGTACTGAAGCACTGTGGGCAGTAAATGAGAAAGAGGAAAGAACCAGAAGCGACAGAATGACAATGACCAAAGGAGGGAGAGAGGGAAAGAGCCGAACAGGAAAAAAGAGGAAACTGAGGAAGACGATAACAGAAGTCGAGTGGCGACCAAAAGTACCACGTGACCCTTGAGTGGGCTCTACAGGAAGGGAGGACTAAAAGAACAAGAAAAGAATACGATGCGACGCTCAACGTCAAAACAAAAGGGTAAAAACAGGCTTTTAAAATTTCTGGACCGCGTTGAGGACACAACACAGTGCCGGAACACCAGCAACACGAAGCCTTGCTAATCCGCAGAGAAGAGAGCGCACATTCACACTCTCGTAAGGGAGGAGGGGGACACCTGAAGCGGAAAGGTTAGAAGGCAACTATTGACAGACAGAGCTCACTGTATGAAAGGCGTTAACAATAACGAACACTGTGAGAAAGCAAGCAGTTCGACCGTGTGTGTGTGTGTGTGTGTGTGTGTGTGTGTGTGTGTGTGTGTGCTGTTTTATCACGTGGTTGTGCACGCTAATCGAAGGAGAGAACGATAGCAGCGGGCAGAAGAATGAATGTCTAAAAGCAGCAGAGGGCACCACAAAAACAAGGAGGAGGGACTTGCACAACGAGTCCAGCCAACGCCTTTTGCGTCGCGGAGAGCACACTGCGACTCTTGTCATTGCTCGTTTTACGGGCGTTTGAGCAGCAAGATAACACCTCAAGTTGGAAAGGGATACACATAAGTTATATATATATATATATATCTTTTTTTTGAAAAACAGTATAAGAGCAGCAAGCGAAAACACTCTAAGCAAAGCGGTTTCTCCAGCTCTTGACACCGTCAGCACAACTAATCGAAAACACCAGAATCGCTTCATCGTTGTTGTTATTGTTGTTGTTATTTACTGGCTTGTCAAAACGCGCACCACAGCTCCGACACCTGCTACTTGATAAAGAGCAGCGTACCACTCATAGGCCGCACGAAGCTCATCGGCGCTTTCTGTGTGTTCTGTGGACAACTCTATTTTTGTCATACACGTATAGAGAACTCTCATCAAGGTGTCCTGCTGCTCAACACTGAGGCGGTCTAATAAAGCAACACGTCGTTGCATTGATGGGTCTGAGGACTCCGCCTTAACGGTTGTCTCGAGACGCGTTGCTACCGTCGGAGCGCCATTTCGATCCGATGTTGTGATAGTGTCTACACTACACAACACGTGTATGATGTCACGCGCCTCTGAAAGCTGCAATTGCTTGAAGGGAACATCAACTAAACGATCAAGCGCAGTGCATAATGATGCCGACACGCACATGAGCATAACACGGTCAAGTACTTTTCTGGGGTTTTCACTAGCACGCCGCTGAAAATAAACGATGGGAGAAGAATGAATAAAGGACGGAATAACGTAGAAGGAAAAGAGAAAAACACTTGTAAATCACTGATTTGTTCTATCTGCATGGCACAATGCCCTCTTCCCTTGGCACACGGTTCTAGTTGCTTGTCACCGACACGCAGCATATAAAAGAAATCTGACTACTCCAGGTTTGACCCTTTGAAGATGGTTGAGCAAAGGCCTTAAGGCGAGACTGGCAGCGCGTGCTACTACGGGAAAGCCGCGCTTCCTCGCATGGTGATTTCTGTTTCTTTGGCGCAGTCCCACCTTTTTTTCTTTTTTTTTTTCCACTACTACCATCAACATCACAAACAAACGCGACGTTCAGAAACAACGCGAGAGACGAGATAGTGACTGATGTTGAAGGGCACAAGTGCCACATGAACGAATGTCGTACAAGGAATCAATAAGAGCAATAAAACTCAAACCAAATCATAGGAGGGAGGGAAATGAAGAAACGGTACAGCAACGCCGCATTTTTTGATGCCTTCGCGCAGATCAAAGGCTGTGCAAGAACAGCAGACGTGTGTTGGCATTTCAATTGCTCCCATGAATTTCATTTTCCCACTGTTTATTGTGTTTTGGGTGTCACCACTCTCTAGATGGATCGTTGCGCCACGCTCCGGGGGCCGTGAAACTCTCCCCCAAGGCAGACAGGGACTCGTAAACTAGAGAAGAACCGTGAACATTGAAAAAGGAGAAGGGAAATAGGGGGAAAACAATCACTAACACTGGTGCCCTAGCCGCCATGCTCCGTCAACCGCGCATTTTTTTTTTTAAATACCTTCTTTCATTTACTTTACTTCACGCGTTGTGCAGGCGGTTCAAATGCAGCTTCTTCCTCTACCTCATTTTCGTCTTCTTCTTCACTAGGAAAACGAGGGATTACACAGGAGGGGCAATTTTTGCTTAGTTGGACTTCTTCGCGGCCTCTTCGGCGGCCTTCGCCAGAACCTTACGGCGCTGCGCGAGCATGTACGAGTACATTACGTAGCTGCCGTACGGATAAATCCCGAGCAGAATAAACCATACGCAGTTGTACCATGAAAACGTGAAGTTCATTTTGTTCGGCAGCTCCACTGTCCACGGCTTGTGCTCGCTGATCCACGGCAGCGACTTGTACAGGCAGCCAATTTCACCTGTGATGCCAATGGGGTACAATACCATAAACGCAGAGTAGCGCAGCCACGTCAGCGGCGCCACCTTCGCCTTAAGCAGATTCGTGCCGTAGAAGGAGTAGCGCACAATCTCGCTGAGGCACCACGCCACAACCATCTGAACAAAGATGGGGCTCTTCGTCGCTTCGGTGTCGCCAATACGCAGGGAGCCGTAAAGGACGATGAGGCGCGACAGCACCTGCAGGAACGTAGTGCCGACGGGGCTGCGGACGAGGCCCATCGCAGCATGGAAGATCTCCGCCACCGCACCAGTCTGAAAAACGCAGAGCAGCGTAGCGATCTCAGGGTAGACGGTGGCAGCGCTCTCGCCGGCTGCTATGTGCCGCAACACCTTGAGCAGGATGGTGCACCAGCCGGCACACATGCCCGTGTTGTAGGCAAGCAGATACATGTCCTTGATGTTCATGATGTTGTGCGTCGGGGGAGAGGGCAAAAATAGAAGGCACAGAAATACAGCGTTCTTTCTCGATAGAGCTGTGTGTACGTCAGAAAGAAGGTGGTGTATCGATGGTTGGTAAGGGGGGGAAGAAGTTATGTAGAGAAGTAAATAACGGGAAGTGAACGCCCCCAACGGGAGTATCACAGCAGTGATACGGGAAAGCAAAAACAACTAAACGTTCGACTAGCTACCAACAGAGTGCTGAGAATTGAACTCCCTCAGCTGGCCGGAGCCTACGATTGCTCTGTTTTGTTGGAAGAACAAATAAGCACGGTGCAAATTGTAAAAAGAAAAAACCAACAAAGGGAATTCTCACAGATCTCAAGGGTGCGGCTACTTCAGACGGCGCTTTTTCTTTTTGCTGCTCCCACCGTCCATACCCATCATATCCCCCATCAGCGCTTGCCATTCGTCCGCCTCCTTCGCAATCTTCTCCGCCACGTGTTGGCGTTCCTGCGCTGCCCGCTGCCGCTTCAATTTTATCTGCTCCGCCCGCCGCGCCGCACGCTCTTCGTCGTTTTTCGGCCGACGGCGCAACTGCGCGTAGAACTTGCCGGTCTGCACATGGGACAGCGGCACCGAGATCGTCTCCATCAGCGCGGTAATAGCAATATCTTTATCCTTCTGATCACTACTGTTTTCAGTTTGCACCTCAAACTTCTCCTTCTCTCCAAACGGCACTTTTACAAAGACGGTACCTTCGAGGGTGAGTCGATCCACGATACCTTCGACGTAGCGCCCGGTGCGCGGGTGAATTACGTGACAGCGCGCACCGCCTTGCAGCGCCTCCGTTGCCGTGCCCGCTGGCCTCCAGGGCCGCAGGGACTCGCTGTACACTACCTCTTCGACGTTGTGGCCCAAGATCCAGGCTTTGTACCGGATCCGGTCTACCTCATTTTCTGGGGCCACGACGCCTGTGATGACGCAGGGATACCAATCGCGGCCATCAAATAGCACTTCGTAGGGGGCTGCAGCACTGCTGCTGTTGCTGCCGCTGCTACTCAACGTGTTGTTGTTGTTTTGAGCGGGAGGAGGATAGAAATGGCTGCCTCCAACTCTCCCATCATCGACGACTTACTCAGCTTCTTCACCAGTCCAGGTGTCACCTGAATGTTCTCCTCTTCGTTCAGCAACTTTGCCAAGGTGCGCAGCTGCGTCTCCACTTCCTCAATCAACGCAAGCTGCTCCGCGTCCTCCGCCTCGTCGGCGGCACCATCCGGGTCATGTGAAGCTAAAATACTCTCGAGGCCTTCGACGAGTTCACGGTAGCTCGCGATGCGCTCCTCGCGACTCATACGCCGCACATCATCCTCTATCGCCTCGCTCATAGTTGTGGGAAAGACGAAAAAGAGAAATACTATAATTGAGCGATTATTGTTTTCTTTAATGGCACCACAGGCCGTACGTGTTTCCTGATTCAGTAGTGCACGCTGGTGGTTTCTTCTTTCCTCGGTGTAGGAGTAACGAACGGAGCAAGAAAATAGAAAGAGTTTGAAAAAAGGCGCACGAAGACACTTCGAAACCAAAAGGAGGGCCGAACCCTCAAGCAATCATACAAGCAGAGCACTAATGGTGTAAATCGAACGTTAGAAGATACAAAAACAAAACACAGCGGCAACAAGGCTCCTACGGTTTGTGACGCAGTCGCCACGCGGTTGTCTCTGCGAGGCAGGAGTGGGAGGTCTGCGGAAGGGAATAATCGCCGCAAGAAACGCGAGTTACGCCTCCTAAGAGACCACGATTTCAAAACATTTTTTTGGTTATTTTGGATGTTAGTGACGAGTCAATAAGCGCAGGTGTCCACTTACGCACATTGCTGCGCGAAGCGATCCTATTAACATCACGGCTGACTTTCCGTTGGTTGGTGCGAGGGCCAGCTACAGAAAGCGGTGCGCGCCGAAGGGGAAAAAAAAACGCCTACTGTACATACGTAAAGCTGTTCTCTCACTCGATCGCTGCTCAGACAAGAAAACATGACGCCAAATAGCAGGAGATACAATATTAGAAAGAGAGGATTTGATGGAGTATTGTATGGGAACAATAACATTGAACGCCGCAGGTCAGGATGAGAGAAACAGAGACGGCATTTTACATCGCGCCTCTCATGTTTCCACATCGTCGGCTTCGTCGTCCACCCCGTCATGTTCTTTGCCCTCCCCGTCCTCGTCTTTCTCCGCACCGCCCGTTTCTAGCTCTACGCGTTCCCGTTCCTCTTCCTCCTCTCTTTGCGCCTGGGCCTGCAGGGCACGGCGGGCGATGGCGATTTGGCGCCGCCGGACGTAGCGCTCCTTGCGACGCTGCATTCGATGCTCCAACGCGGTGAAGAACAATTCTCGATTTTCCTGCTCCAAGGCACGGGCTGCGAGGGCACCTTCCAACACCTGCAGCGTCCGCAGAGACTCGTTTGCGACTGCCATAGCAGCTGGTGTAAGCAGCGATAGTACCTCAGTTGCCGCCGCCGCAGATTTTGAACTATTGTTGTCCTTGTTACGCTGTTGTGTCTCTTCTCCGAAAGCGCCGTCCCGGCTTGCATCAAGTTTCAAGCCGGCTGTTGGGTCTGCCCCGTGCTCAATCAAGAACTTTACAGTGTCGTGCGCGCGGGCGAGCACCGCCCAGTGCAGCGGTGTTCCCGCGTAGCGGCTACGCTTGCTGGGCTGCCAGCGCACTTGCAAAGGGATTCTCGAGGCACTTGCTGCGAGGCCGCTATCGTTGTGAACAACAGCAGCACCGTCACCGTATGGGTTGTGCCCGTTATACAATGGAGAAAAAGCATCGGCAAATGATGCGCTGATATTTTTCTCACGGCACGAAAAAAGAATGCCGTAGGCTGTCATGTTCACCGGTGGCGTGGTTCCGGCGTGCACGAAGCCATGCTGTTGCAGACGCTGCGCGACGCTCTGGCGATGCTGCTGCTCAGCGAGCAGACAACGGTAAATGAGGAAGTCGCGCTGCTGTGCCTGACGGTCAGCTTCCGCAGCTTCTTCCTCCCCTTCATCCAGTAACTCAGCATCGTTTTCATTTTCAACTCCTGCTGCTGAGGCTGCTTCTTCTTTCCCGTTTCGAGCTGCCTCGTCTTCCGCCATTGATTCGAGCGCATAGGTACGAGTCACCCGCAGCAGCTCTGGGTGTGCCAGCAGCGCTGCCATCTCCTCCTCACTCATCACCTCCGCCATCTCCTCCTCGATATTTTCGCTCGCAAGCTGAGGAACATTCGACGAATCCTGCCCGGACGACGCTCCACCGTCGTTGTGGTAGTTGTCATCGCTCAATAAGTCCGCCTCGATGCTCGCACGGGACACGGCGCTGGTGTCGATGTGGCAGGGCGGGTGCCAGCGATTTGTGTAGACGCCAGCTGCCACCACGAGCTGTCGCAGCCGCGCTGTGTCATTGTGGAACGCGGCGGTGCAGATGTCACGTGGGCGTGTGTTCATCTGAGTTGTTGGGGTTGTGGATGCGAATTTGTGTTCCTAGTGTAAAGGAAAGCTAATTGGAAAGTGTCAGTCCGACTTGGTTGTAAGTGTGTGTTTGTGTGTTACTCGCCTTGGAAACTGCGAAGAGGTTGAAAGCGAAGGTCGATGTAACGAGGCAAGCAGGGCGAGTTATTGACAAATTGACAAGTGCTATGAGAAGAGACTGCGTATGCATGGTGTTCGCTTCTTCAGCGATTGTCGGTCGGTGTACGCTGCACGAGTCTCACCGTGGATAGCATAGCTTTTTGTGAAAACGTAGGCCCGCAACATATGTATGCCGATGTGAGGAATAGGGAGCCTCCTCCACCTGACACAGCTGTTGAAAGCACTTCGTGTTTTTTTTGTGTGTGTGTTACTGTGAACGATGCCCACTGCACCACCATCACCCTCACCGAATACGAAAACACATGCCACAAACAGCGAAAAACACGTCGCCAAACAAATCGTGTGTGCAAGAGATGTCGAGGCGCGTCTGCTGTCCTCTTCACGCAGGCGGCGCAGCGCGTCGTGCCCGCATCGCACGCTTCATCGACTCCTGCGTCCACAACTCCTCCGATAACGCCAATCGCTTCTCCATCAACTCCTGATACCTCGGATCCTCTTCTATTTCAACCGCTCTATACGAGTTTGCCACCGTGCTGTAGTTTAGCGTCAGAATGACTTTCAAGATGAGGCCCCCAAAGAGGAAAGCGCAGAAGATGTAAGCGTTGCGGCGTGCAGCGTGGAAGCCGACTGCCTCCTCGTACGCTGTGAAAGGTCGATAGTACGCACGTGGCATGCTACTAAAAGGAAACCTATATCTAAGGCACTGGTTGCGCAAATGTGTACGTCAACAGCTGTGTTGTGACGAAGCAAAGTCGACTGTTTCTGGCCTGCTTTAACAGAAAGGGAAACAGACGCATAACAGATGTAATTCGTTGGAAGAAAAATATTAATTAAGTCAGAAGGGGTAAGGGGGAAGTAAGACGGAAAACGGGGAGTTAGTCAGCCTTGGAACAGGAGCAATACAAGCGAAGCTGCGTAAATTCCGTTTGTTAGCCTGCTTTTCCGAATAGCTAGACGCACGCACCTGTGACGCGTAAACGATTCAACGACATAAAAGCTATCGCCCTTGAACGACAGAGGTTGTTTCCCTCACAATGCGTGTTTAGCTCACGTACTTGGGTGCCGCACTATTCTTTTGTTTGTTTGTTTGTCAGTTTCCTCCGGCAAGCACTTCTATACATGCAGAACGAAGTACCACCCGCTTTACTTTGTATGGTTAAGGGGTAAAGCGGGAGTGGGTATCTACTTAGTCGCACCGAACACGAGGTGATTTCGCGTGGTGAGTTTCAAAAGCAGTAGCTAGGAAAAACCAAGGTCTGTGGACAATATGGAAGGAAGAACATCGACGCCTTCTTGTTTGCTGGATCGGGGTGATCGTTGATCTTTGTGGAAGCCTGTAAGGATGCGTTTCGTGGCACAACGCACGGCTTTTAAAAGGACCATTCGACACACCACTTTAGATCCGCTTTGAAGAGACTCGAGCACGCAAGCAGCCTTCCCTTTACATATACGCAACTAGGTAAAATCAACCGTGACGGAAAGCAAGTGCCACGAAGCACATTCGAAAAGGATGTCAGCAGCAGCGAAAAACCATCCGACGTCGCTGCTGGATAGCACGATAAGAACGGAAAGAGGAGAAACCAACTAGCCGAAAAGGGGAAAAGCGTATTGCAGCATTCATGCGTACGGCGGAATGCGCTCCTAGTCCAAAAGCGTCATCTGCTACGAGCGCTTCCCTCGAGAGCAGGGAGGAAAAGGAATAGAGACAGGGCATTGGAAGTGGGAGAAAGCTCCACGGGTGGACACAGGTCGATCGTTACACGGGAAAGAGTACAAAACTTGAAAGCAAAGTGCCAATAAAGAAACAAGTGTCTACGGGGAGGAGTGCTACGTGGGCTCCTTGAGTGAGAGTGAGACGTTAAGTACACCACCCTTTGCCGGACAAAGAAAAGGTCGGAAAGGAAAGGAAAGGAATAGCTGACACACGTAGCAAAATGTAAATACATTGCCTTCTTCGCCACCAGGAGAGAAGGCACAGCTGCTACGAACCGTCAAACTAAAACGCACAAAACCTACATTGCAGCAAAACAGTTCGGGGTTTTGCCATTTTTCATTTCCGCGGAGAGTCACCGGCGCGCCACGTCTGCTTGAAACGCTCGCTCTGCCGCACCGCGTGCGTCTTTGTGTCAAAGTAATAGGGCTTTCCGCTGTACTTCTCGTCCGCCGTCATCACCCACAGCAGCACCTCGTACTCGGGGCCGTCTTCCCCTTTGCGTAGCTTCATGGGCGTCACCTGCCCCGCACGGCAGTGCTTCGCCACTAGCTGCCGCACAGCGTCGATGCTCGGCGCCGGCTCGTTGTTGATGGACAGCAGCTCGTGGTCAATGTCGACGCCCATCTGGTCCGCCGGTCCGCCGATGAAGACGCCGTCCACCACCAGCGCACCCTCCACGATGTTGTCGGCCAGCGAGAAGCCGATGAAGGGGCGGGCTGCCGCGGCTGCCGTCGGCACAGCCGTCGTCGCCTTCATGCGGTCCTGGTAATCCTTGTCGTAGTGCTCCGCTGCCGCGCGCAGGTCAGCCGCCGCATCGCTTGTAATCGAGCCCTCGCGCTCGTCACTCGACAGTGCCTGGTCCGCTGCCTTGGAGTCGACGCCTTCGGATCCGGTGTGCTGGGCAGGTACTTGTACAATGACCAGAGGCCGAAGACCATGAGCACCACCATAGACGCCTTTAAGGGTTGTGCCCTCTTCATCTGTAATAGTCCTGTTGGAAACTAACAAGAGTAAAGTCGGAGGCTGTTTCTGGTTAGAACCGATGCGCACCGAGGGAAAACCGGGAGAAAGGGACTCAAACGGCAATACTGTGTGCTTTACAGTACATAAACCGCAAGAAGAACAAAGTTGAAGAAAACAGAGGGGCAAAAACAAACTGGGTCACGTAGCGTCGTCTCTAGTAGATATAGGTGATAAGTTGTTGAAAGTTCGATTGAGGCAATTAAAGCTAATTACGAAGGGAAAAGATAGCAACAGGTATACTGCAGTGGTGGCGGCATTTAGCATTGGCGCTTCAAAATCCATTTCTCGCAATAAATAAAAGCAGTGTCTACGACAACTGCTTGCAAAGCGGCTGATCAGATGGCAAAGCACGGGTTATCAGTGCTACTTGACACGCTTATTTTTCCGCAGCAAGGTTCTTAAAGGCCGAGGAGGTTGAACGGTGGTGTACGAGGGCTCAGAAACGCAACAAGTAAAGCACTTGTTAGCCTTCGCTCTTTGTGTGGGAGTGGTTTCCATCGTATCCAAGAGTTCTACGACACAGCTTGGCTAAAATCATTGAACTGGTGCTTGACAAAAGCAAGGGGAATTAAGAAGAGAGAAAGGAAAAGAACACAAACAGAGCAATAGAGAATGGGCTGAGATCACGCTCTTGATGGACGCAACGCAACTGGTACAACTAATGGTACACAAGTGAGTTTCCAGCAGCACCATAGGCTATAAAGCACCGCACCTTGCGTAATGAGTCTTCACGCAGCAACAGTATAAAATACATCGAAAGAAGTGTACAAGACGGTAAAACAAGCGCACACTTCCTGCTCATCATAAAGAAGTGTAGTTTATCTCTGATGCCAATGCAAAGCTGACGCGACGCGAAGCAGAAAACTAAAAGGGTAACAACCAAAGTCGACTTGTAATTTTCAGAAACATAGTAATGATCAACAAGCATGTAGAGAGGACATAAGTGCACCAAAACACCACAGCAGAGGCTCTGCGAAACCCACGGCTATCACCCCAGTTAACGCATTCGAGAAATTAAAAAAGTTCTGTTGCTTTTGAGAAAATCGATGGTAAAAAAGCGCCCGCCTTTGTAGAGAAGGTAACGTGCAAAGTGGGGTAAGACCACTGAAAGGAAAACCAAACTCATAACAGAAGACAAACAGGAGGCAAAGACCTAAGAAGCGCACCCTTACCGCCACACCACACTGCAAAGGGAAAAAGAATAGCGAATGACGTTCATGTTAGAAGTCAAAAGTCGCAATTTCCACTTTGTTTGCATTTTCTTTTTTCATTTCCGCGGAGAGTCACCGGCGCGCCACGTCTGCTTGAAACGCTCGCTCTGCCGCACCGCGTGCGTCTTTGTGTCAAAGTAATAGGGCTTTCCGCTGTACTTCTCGTCCGCCGTCATCACCCACAGCAGCACCTCGTACTCGGGGCCGTCTTCCCCTTTGCGTAGCTTCATGGGCGTCACCTGCCCCGCACGGCAGTGCTTCGCCACTAGCTGCCGCACAGCGTCGATGCTCGGCGCCGGCTCGTTGTTGATGGACAGCAGCTCGTGGTCAATGTCGACGCCCATCTGGTCCGCCGGTCCGCCGATGAAGACGCCGTCCACCACCAGCGCACCCTCCACGATGTTGTCGGCCAGCGAGAAGCCGATGAAGGGGCGGGCTGCCGCGGCTGCCGTCGGCACAGCCGTCGTCGCCTTCATGCGGTCCTGGTAATCCTTGTCGTAGTGCTCCGCTGCCGCGCGCAGGTCAGCCGCCGCATTGCTTGTAATCGAGCCCTCGCGCTCGTCACTCGACAGTGCCTGGTCCGCTGCCTTGGAGTCGACGTCTTTCACCTCCAAAATTTGAGCACTCGACGGTGGTAGTGATAGAACACGTGACGTGGTTGTTTTCAGCGTTTTAGTTGCCGCTACAGTTGTGCTTCGGACATACTTGTATAAGGACCAAAAAATAAGTGCGAGCAACAGAAGCAAAGTAGCTTTCTTCTCACGCGTCGCCCTGCGCCAGACGGTGACTATGGAGGAAGCCGGTGGGGCAGAGACTGTTGCAGCAGGTGCAGCTGACATTAGAATTGCGCTTATAATGAGGGGGATAATGCAAATACATATATATATATATATATATATATATAAGATAATATAAGGAACAGTACGTTTGAATTGTTTTCAGTTGTGATTGGCGCAGTGCTGGTGTATTTAGTGTCAGAATATTCAAAACTCAGACTTGACGTTTGAGAAACCTGATTGCGAAAGTCGTTCGGCCAAGTGCGTCAAAAAAAGAAGCACTCTTGATAGACTTAGCCTGGCGGGGAAACAAGAAGTACGGAGAGACGCAAGCGCGTGGGGAAGTGAGACGAGAGTGGAGTTATGAATTATCTACAAACGACGAGCCGTTTATTATCGTATGTGTTTCGACCGAAAACTCGCTCACATAAGTACGGTGAACGCAAGCAGTCAGAATTGCATTTTTCAGTGAACTCGAGGTGTTCAAGGTGTGCTAGACTTCTACCGTTCTAAAGGTTGGAGCCGCACATGTGTGTGCCGCGTATACTTGTTTCCACTGTGTGAGTTTGGACGATTTCGGTACGAAACGCTGAAAGAAGGCAACTTCCGTCACAACAGAAAAATACATACATACTACGAACAAGAACCGGAAAAGTACAACCACAGCCATTCAGGTACAGATTTAACCTCGAGTCCAATTGCACTATAGCAAGCAAAAGAGTACGTGAACGCTTTACTAGTAACCCACAGAACGTTTACTCAGACACACAGAGGCAGCAGCGCTGCTTTCCAACGGAACAAACACAATGTTGCACCACCACCCCGACAACACGAGAAGCGGTCGGTGGTAGCTTCAAAACGCACAGCACAGTGGAAAAGAGCAGAAAAGGACCAACGCGGCGAAGAGAAGCGGAATGGGAGCCCAGTGCACGAGAAAAGCAAAAAGCGCCGAACTACAAGGAGAAAAAAACAAGCGGAACCACGCACCGTCTGGCCATTTTGATTACCTCTGCAACACGCGATTCCGCGGCGTGTACCCGCGCGGCTCCGGCGACAGCCCATTCGAGCCGGCCAGCGTCGCCGCAAACTTCTCGTCCTCATCGGGGCTGACACCACGACTGCTGCCGGAACAGCCGCTGCTGTGCTGCAGCGACCCCACGTGCACCGACCGCGGCGGCGCCTGCATCAGTGGTCGGTTGGGTGTCACCGAGAAGGCGGACGACGGTGAAGGACGCATGACGTCCGCAACACTCTCGGGCCGCGGCGTCGTCGCACTTGACCGAGGCGCACACGGCGTGTTCGTGGCCGACACCGCTGGCGACTCGAGAACATCCATAGACTCGACAATGCGCTTCTTTCGCGGGCTCTCAAGTCGATCGTGGAGGTGCACGTCAAAGAAAAACGGTTTGTCACTGTGTTGCGGGTCGGCCGTCATGATCCACAGCGCCACACTGTACTGCTGGTTCATTTGAGTGACAAGGGTGAAAGGGGAGACACGGCCGCAACGACAGCGTGAGTCTACAACGCGCCGAGCCTCAGCAATCGTGTTAACATCAACACCGCACACTCGCAACAGAATGTCGCCAATACGGATCCCTGTCTGATACGCCGGGCCACCCTTATAGAGTCCATCAACCACCAAAATGCCGCGCCTCACGTCCTCAGCAAGGGAAAAACCAATAAAAGGACGGGGCGGTGGAACGTTGAAATCCGGAAGCGCCCCCGCCAACATGCGCCCCCTGTACTCGGCATTGTAGCTCAACGTCGCCTCTAGAAGATCCCGCTGTGCCGCTTCAAACGCCGCCTCCGCCGCCTCGAAGTCCTTCCTCTCCGCGACCGTCAAATCAATGCGAGCCCCCTCCTCCAGAGAAACCACCACACCGCGAGCAACAATCTCAGACGTCTCCAGTACATGAATAACGTCGGTAACAACACAGTCCACACGTACTGCAGCTACCCGCGCAGCCTCG
The DNA here is from genome assembly GCA_900240875.1 of Crithidia expoeki. NCBI lineage: Eukaryota > Euglenozoa > Kinetoplastea > Trypanosomatida > Trypanosomatidae > Crithidia > Crithidia expoeki. Next base: position 463,391 of record OESE01000202.1, read on the forward strand.
GCGGCGGCAGCGGCGGCGTGCGACTCGTCAAGGCCGTGGCCCAGCTCGCGGCGTGCGTCACGCTCCTCGCCCTCCACGGCACCGCGGGCGTCAGCCTCCGCGTCCTCGGTGCGGCGGCGTGCCTCGGCAGCCTCGCGCTCGGCCTCGGCGGCGGCAGCGGCGGCGTGCGACTCGTCAAGGCGTGGCCCAGCTCGCGGCGTGCGTCACGCTCCTCGCCCTCCACGGCACCGCGGGCGTCAGCCTCCGCGTCCTCGGTGCGGCGGCGTGCCTCGGCAGCCTCGCGCTCGGCCTCGGCGGCGGCAGCGGCGGCGTGCGACTCGTCAAGGCCGTGGCCCAGCTCGCGGCGTGCGTCACGCTCCTCGCCCTCCACGGCACCGCGGGCGTCAGCCTCCGCGTCCTCGGTGCGGCGGCGTGCCTCGGCAGCCTCGCGCTCGGCCTCGGCGGCGGCAGCGGCGGCGTGCGACTCGTCAAGGCCGTGGCCCAGCTCGCGGCGTGCGTCACGCTCCTCGCCCTCCACGGCACCGCGGGCGTCAGCCTCCGCGTCCTCGGTGCGGCGGCGTGCCTCGGCAGCCTCGCGCTCGGCCTCGGCGGCGGCAGCGGCGGCGTGCGACTCGTCAAGGCCGTGGCCCAGCTCGCGGCGTGCGTCACGCTCCTCGCCCTCCACGGCACCGCGGGCGTCAGCCTCCGCGTCCTCGGTGCGGCGGCGTGCCTCGGCAGCCTCGCGCTCGGCCTCGGCGGCGGCAGCGGCGGCGTGCGACTCGTCAAGGTCGTGGCCCAGCTCGCGGCGTGCGTCACGCTCCTCGCCCTCCACGGCACCGCGGGCGTCAGCCTCCGCGTCCTCGGTGCGGCGGCGTGCCTCGGCAGCCTCGCGCTCGGCCTCGGCGGCGGCAGCGGCGGCGTGCGACTCGTCAAGGTCGTGGCCCAGCTCGCGGCGTGCGTCACGCTCCTCGCCCTCCACGGCACCGCGGGCGTCAGCCTCCGCGTCCTCGGTGCGGCGGCGTGCCTCGGCAGCCTCGCGCTCGGCCTCGGCGGCGGCAGCGGCGGCGTGCGACTCGTCAAGGCCGTGGCCCAGCTCGCGGCGTGCGTCACGCTCCTCGCCCTCCACGGCACCGCGGGCGTCAGCCTCCGCGTCCTCGGTGCGGCGGCGTGCCTCGGCAGCCTCGCGCTCGGCCTCGGCGGCGGCAGCGGCGGCGTGCGACTCGTCAAGGCGTGGCCCAGCTCGCGGCGTGCGTCACGCTCCTCGCCCTCCACGGCACCGCGGGCGTCAGCCTCCGCGTCCTCGGTGCGGCGGCGTGCCTCGGCAGCCTCGCGCTCGGCCTCGGCGGCGGCAGCGGCGGCGTGCGACTCGTCAAGGCCGTGGCCCAGCTCGCGGCGTGCGTCACGCTCCTCGCCCTCCACGGCACCGCGGGCGTCAGCCTCCGCGTCCTCGGTGCGGCGGCGTGCCTCGGCAGCCTCGCGCTCGGCCTCGGCGGCGGCAGCGGCGGCGTGCGACTCGTCAAGGTCGTGGCCCAGCTCGCGGCGTGCGTCACGCTCCTCGCCCTCCACGGCACCGCGGGCGTCAGCCTCCGCGTCCTCGGTGCGGCGGCGTGCCTCGGCAGCCTCGCGCTCGGCCTCGGCGGCGGCAGCGGCGGCGTGCGACTCGTCAAGGTCGTGGCCCAGCTCGCGGCGTGCGTCACGCTCCTCGCCCTCCACGGCACCGCGGGCGTCAGCCTCCGCGTCCTCGGTGCGGCGGCGTGCCTCGGCAGCCTCGCGCTCGGCCTCGGCGGCGGCAGCGGCGGCGTGCGACTCGTCAAGGTCGTGGCCCAGCTCGCGGCGTGCGTCACGCTCCTCGCCCTCCACGGCACCGCGGGCGTCAGCCTCCGCGTCCTCGGTGCGGCGGCGTGCCTCGGCAGCCTCGCGCTCGGCCTCGGCGGCGGCAGCGGCGGCGTGCGACTCGTCAAGGTCGTGGCCCAGCTCGCGGCGTGCGTCACGCTCCTCGCCCTCCACGGCACCGCGGGCGTCAGCCTCCGCGTCCTCGGTGCGGCGGCGTGCCTCGGCAGCCTCGCGCTCGGCCTCGGCGGCGGCAGCGGCGGCGTGCGACTCGTCAAGGTCGTGGCCCAGCTCGCGGCGTGCGTCACGCTCCTCGCCCTCCACGGCACCGCGGGCGTCAGCCTCCGCGTCCTCGGTGCGGCGGCGTGCCTCGGCAGCCTCGCGCTCGGCCTCGGCGGCGGCAGCGGCGGCGTGCGACTCGTCAAGGTCGTGGCCCAGCTCGCGGCGTGCGTCACGCTCCTCGCCCTCCACGGCACCGCGGGCGTCAGCCTCCGCGTCCTCGGTGCGGCGGCGTGCCCCGGCAGCCTCGCGATCGGCCTCGGCGGCGGCAGCGGCGGCGTGCGACTCGTCAAGGTCGTGGCCCAGCTCGCGGCGTGCGTCACGCTCCTCGCCCTCCACGGCACCGCGGGCGTCAGCCTCCGCGTCCTCGGTGCGGCGGCGTGCCTCGGCAGCCTCGCGATCGGCCTCGGCGGCGGCAGCGGCGGCGTGCGACTCGTCAAGGTCGTGGCCCAGCTCGCGGCGTGCGTCACGCTCCTCGCCCTCCACGGCACCGCGGGCGTCAGCCTCCGCGTCTTCGGTGCGGCGGCGTGCCTCGGCAGCCTCGCGATCGGCCTCGGCGGCGGCAGCGGCGGCGTTTTTGTTTACTGTCGCGACGTTCATCAATTCGCGCGGCAGTTTTTGTTCCTCCTGTTGCTCTTGCGGTTCCCTGCTTTCCTTCGTTATTTTTTCTTCGTTCTTTGAAGGTTTATCCTCAGATCGTTGGCTGGGTGTCTTTTTGTGTGTGTCTGGTCCCGAGTCCTGAGCGCTTGTGGTCGGCTTCTGGCGTTGTGATTCCAGTGCTTGTTGGTCCTCACGACCTACTTCCGCCTCGTTGCGGTGTGCTACCTCCTGGTCATCGTCTTCAGCTTCGATGTGAATGTTTTCTTCGACGTTTGCATTACTTGATTCACGTGCTTGCGTCCGTCTCGAGTGTGTTAACTCGTCGGTGTTGCGGTTTGGGGTGTCGTGCTGGACGCGACGATGTTGCTGCTCGTTCTCCCCTTTGTTACTTCCCCTGCGGGAAGGGCGTATTTCGACTTCGTTGCATTTAGCGGGTGTGGTAGTGTTGCGTGAAGTGAGAACCGCATGGGCGATGGGTGCGGTAAACGTTTGAGAACTCCCATACTGCTCACCGTTTGTTGAGGGCGACGGCGACAGCGTCCCTGAAGCTGCTACAACGGAGGAGAGCAAGGGGAGTTGAGAACAGGCGTGTGGAAAGGCACCAGGGACGTAAACAGCAACCGGCGCGTCCGCATCCGAAGACACATGAACTGCAGAGTTTATTGTTTTTGTTTCCCCAAACCTAGACTCCTCTGCAGCATCGTGCCACAAAGCCGCCTCATGGGCCTCGCCGTGATTTACGTTGTCGTCGCTGTTTGCACCGTCCGCCTTTTCATGGTTGCGGTTGTCTTCCCCATGAGAGGAAGAGTTCGCAGGGGAGCTGCGCGGCCAACTCACCCCGTTGCGCAGCGGTCGCCGCGTCGGCGACGAAACACGCGGGGATCGGCTGTACCCCTCGGGCAGCCGCCGCAGCGCCATCTCGCGCTCCTCGACACGTTTTCGTACGTACAAGGCGGTGAGAAAGCCGACGCAGATAACGGCCGGTACGACCCAAAAAAGGACGATGATGATGGGCATGACGGTGCGCTCGACCTTGCAGCTGTCGACGAACCCCATCATCGCGCTGTTGCACAGTGTTGTGCAATTCAATTCGGAGTAACACAGCTCCGAAGTGAAGTATTGCGCACCCAGGGTGGCATTGGAAAGACTAAAGTGGACAACCCCGAGGTTGACCATCTCTACGGTGCCATTGCGACCTGTGTAGTTCAAATGCTGGTCGTTTAGCTGCACGCTCATAACACCATCAGTAGAATCGTCAGTGCAGAGATTTATGCTATACTGGAGGTCATAAGTGAGACCGGCCCAAACGCCTTTTGAGGTTGTCTTGCCAACGTAGCGATTGTAATCAACATGGCAGCGCGGTACTTCAGCGGATGTTGCCGTGGCGATGTGTAGGAGGAACGCAGCCACGATGAGTGCGATGGGAAAAGCTGAATTACTGAATTTGGGGTGCCTGGTGAGACGATTGCGTCCGCCGGCGTTTATAGGCGCAGTATGAGCAGATAAGAAGCCCATCGTTGACAATGCTGGTGACCAGCCTTCTGGATACAATGCCTCTTTCTCTGATACAGACGCTACGTCGTCACCCGCCAGCTCGCGTATTATAGGTGTCGCGCAGCGGAAGGCGAAATGCCACGCGATATCCGTTTGTGGAGACGGATAGGAAGAGGGAAGTACCGCAGTTTCACCGGAGCTCGTAAAGAAAGCAGCTGTGGAAAGAAAAAAAAAAAGGCCGCAGTCGCAGCAAACGCGACCCAAACAGTAAATGTGATTTTCTGCTAGCCCGGTCAATTTGAGAACAAGCAGTGCTGTCCCAAAGTGTAAGAGTGGTCTACAAGTAATACAAGCACCTCCGTTTACACAGATCGGCTTCAGCGCGGTGGCTTAGTGCGAAGACAACTTCTTCTCTTTTTCCGAAGCACACGCAAACGCACAAAAGACAGGATGAAGCACGTTTACGTCGACGGAAGTGTTATTGCGAATGACCGGAGTGTTTCACGACAGTCAACGCAGACTTTCGCACAGATGTAGAGTTAACTTGGAGCGGTGGTCCGTAGACTTAAAGTGGACAGGTACTTTTCACTGAAGAAGAAGTGCCAGCTGGCACGATTGCACTTTTATCCGGTAACCGGTGCTCACAACTCACCACGACGAGCTGTACTTTAATCTCGATCCTAGTGCTTTGTTAAAGACGGCAGGTTATGCAACACACAATTGTGGGGAATGGAGCGTGGGGAGAAATGAGAACGTGAATCACAAAAAAGCACAGCGCGGTAAAAAATCGAAAGAGAGTGCATGCTGAGGGGGAGAAACGCGTGATGCGTTGCGAGAGATGCGCAAAGTACTCCATTTGACGTACTTGTAAATGCACTGTATAGCAGCAAAGAGGGCGATTTTGTGCCGCACTAAAAAACACTGAAGGACCTCTTTGTGACCAAAAAGGGAATTGCGCATTCCATAGAAAGACGCTTGAATTATCACGAGCCAGCGGATTGTTTCTTTCGGACGCTATCCACAGCTTTCGTCATTCGAGACAGAAGACACTCTCGTTGTGGCTATTTAACACACCATGAATGCGTATTTCAAAAGGCGAGCATTGGTCGTGGTTCTACGAAAAGAACAACCAGGCAGTAGTAGTAGTAATAATAATTGCTTTGAGGCACGGCATTTCTCTTAGAATCTTCCTGGGAGAATACAACCCTGAGAGGAGTACGTGGAACACAGAGCCAGAAAAGGTACACAATTTAGAATTAGCATAACGGGATGGGTGTAAAGTCCCCGGAGAATCCGTCGTGCCGGAGCAGGAGCAGCCAGACCATAAAAACAGCAAAGCAGATTGTACCGTTGCGAAGCATCTCCTCGTGTGCCTGCTACCCCGAAAAAAAGAATTGCCCATCTACCATTTCAGACTGTGGATGTTGCCCGCGTTGAGCGATTCCGCAAACTCCTTTTCGCGATCGCGGAAGGTGCATCGCCACAACCCCTCTCCCAGCGACGGCGCAACCGCCGCAATGGTGGCATCTGAAAAGGGGTGCAGCGGAGGGAATTTCACGGCCGACGCCCCTACCAGCGAGAACTCGACACGTTGGCGCTGCGCTGCTTTTTCGTCTTCATAATCACTGTCCAACACCGTCTTTATTGTTTTCCCGGCGTCTTTCCGTAACTGTGTGCTCCTGGCTTTTGCTCTCTCCTCGCTGAGGTGGCGTGCATACGCGTTGATTACGGCATCGAGCACCTCATTGTGTGGCTGCTGCGCCGGCCGCACCTGCCCGCCGCCGTTTAGACACCCGTCTGGGCACGCCATCAGCTCCACAAAGGTGTAACTGCGCATCGCCGGCATCTTCTTCTTCAAACCCCGCACGATGTTCTGAATCTGCTGAAAGCCGTAGCCGACGCAGAACACCTCGCCAGGGAGGGCTGCAGAGGTGGCAAGTCGGTGATTGTGGTTGCGCTTCACTTCGTAGCAAATGGAGGAAACAGCAGCAGTAGTATTCGTAGTAATAGAACTGCTTGAGTTGTGTTGGCGCCGAAGGCGATCGGCGATGACATACTGGTGGTAGCTGCCGCTGCCTGCTAGCCAAGCAACGTTGTGCGCAGCTGCTGAAACGACGGAAAGAAAGGTCGATCCTGCAGGGGGAAGAGGAGCATCGAAAGATTGTGTTGCTGGATCCATATGACTGCCGCTGATCTTCACATTTCCTTCTGAACCTTCCTCTTTCTCTTTCACCTCCATCTTATCTACCTCGTTTTCTGTGAGGTGCGTCAGTTCTGGGCCATTAACGCTGTGGTCACAACAGCTGTCTAATGTGCCACGCCACGGCAAGGTTGGGTCAACTTCCCTCATCCACTCTAGCAGCTCCGCCGTGCTGAGCACGCAGTCTGTGTAGAAGAGGTTCGTTTCCACACCCTCTCCCATCAAACGAGTGTCTCCCGACTGCCTTGAAGAAGTCTGCAGCGGCATCGAATCGCGTGCCGCTTCCAGCTTGCGATCAAAACAGGGCTGAATCGAAATGTGGTACAAGTTCGCCGACACAGTTCGCTTCGCATAGCTGCCGGCGATGCCTTGGGCTGACATCACAGGGCACAGGTGGGGCAGCAAGGATGAGCCCTGCTTCTCGCAGTAGCAGACCCACCCTGGACAGGCAGAGACGATCATCGGCAATGCATCAGGGCTCTCCTCGCGGCGGCGGTTGTACTCTTGCGCCGTCAGCGCTGCGGAGAGCTGCTCCGCCCACTCCAGGTCAATTACATAGATCTGAGGTGCAGCTGATGCACCGGATTTGGAAGATGATGGCCGCGGCTGATCGCTTACTGCGCTTGTGTGTGTTGCAGTCGTGGCGATTCCGTCGGGAATTGAAGAAAGAACTGTGGAAGTGGTAGCAGTCGGTGCTTCCTCGTCGTCACGCTCGTTCCGCTTCGCCACGTCTTTCACGTTCGATGTGGCTGCTGCTGTCGTTTCCGCTTTTGCTGCCTCTGTCGCAGTCTGCGCCAACAGTCCATCGGGTGTCAGCACCGTTCGTACAAAGCCTGCCACCAACGCGTACGCCTCGGTCATCGACAGATGCAGGTATGCAGCAAGCGACGCGCACGACTGAGGACTGATGCTCACCAGCCGTGGTCGAACGCATGGATATACCGAGCACAGCTCCAGTTCTGCCGGGGACTCCGCACGTGCATTAGTGGTAGTGGTCGGCGCTGACCCACTGAGCAAGGCGGAGATGATCTCCGATCTGCTCTGCGCGTTCACTAACACTGTTTCAGCGGTTGTCACGCAACCGCTGCAGGCAAGGCAATCTTGCAGCGTGATTTTCACTACGCCCGGGTGTAGACCATCGGCTCCGCCCGAGGAAATTTGGTTGCCACCTTTCTTCAGTCCAACAACACCCCTCGTCCCTGCAGCCCCACCGCTGCTACTACCATCGTTATTGTTGATCAGCGTGGGTTTGATGCACGCTGCGGAGGGGGCAATGTAATCCAACCCTGCAAGGGTGAGCGACGGCGAGAAGTTCGGCGCACCTGCGGACATTCTGAGAGGTGCGTCTGTTGTGTGAGTGTGGGCGTGTGTCAGAATGGGTACTTTTACCGCTGCTACTGTACATAACACGCAGCACGTGTGTGCTCAGGACGGGTATCAACGACGCTTACTGCAGTTGTCACCACCTTTCTTCTATAAACCAGAATAATTCGCCAGTGTGTGAAGGCTGTTAAATCAACCAGCAAGGGAGCTGGAACCCCCACTTACAATAAATCACCAGGTAGGCGACGAGACAGAAACAAAGAGGTGAGCGGAAATTCTGTTGTGAGACGGGGAAACGGTTGCTTGCATAGTCACAAATCTCAGTTGACCTCTATTGTAGCTTTCGAACTTCGCAATTTCTTTTAATTTGTGTCTTGTATAGACACTACGTAAAGGAAGTCAGCAGTACGTAGACTAGCGCGGTACTTACAACGCACGCAACATAACACACCCTGGTGCTTTTCGGTTGTGGACTAGAAGCGTCTACACGAAGCAGTTAAAACTCAGAATAGGCACACCATAAGCGCAACTCTATCGAAGGTCTGATATACGCGCTTCTCACGACTCATCCGACGTCGCAGCTTTACTGTAGCGCCTTGCAACACACAGTGTTTGTTCCGCCATTTTTTTTTTTTAGAGTTCACGTAACGAAAACGAAGAACGGAACAGAGATAAGCTGCAACAGATATCAGATGAAGGCAACAAGGAAGGAAAAAGGTAATGGGCCAGACCGAAACAGTAGTGATAGTCGTGGTATATATATATATATATATATAGTAGCAATATAGGGTTATTCGATTCACGAGAATATGAGCTGACGAATGACAAGCCACACCAAACACAACCTGGGATAAAAATAGAAGTGAGGTCGTAATAGGTAAACGTGTACGCCAGATCATTACCGAAGTCTCGATCTGAGCGAACGTCAAGGGAAGCACAAAGAGCAAATAAACAAAAGAGTGAAAACAGGTAATCAGATACGGAGTCGAAAGCCGCTGTCAGAAAGAGAACGGCGAGCAAACTTCACGACAGAAACAACAAACCCATTATCGTTATTATTATCGTTTTTTATACGAACCGCAAAATTCACCAAACACAGAACTGCGCAGATGCAATATAGACTAATGCGCGTAGGGCGAAAAGACGCTTCACAACAGAAAACTGTTTCGACTTCACCTTTTCCCTCTTGGAAAAATGGATAGGGAAGCAGAAAAACAAAAGTAGGTATTACTGAGAGTGCCAGAGCGTAACCTTCCCCCCCCCCCACCACCACCACGTTCGTCCACAAAGCAAACAAGTTGCATAGGCAATCAAGCGCTTCCTTAGCAAACCTACTCACCTCCAGCCTTATAGTGCTTTAGCCTTTTATTCCCTTGCAGTGGTGTAGAGCCTGCAGAGCACCTTTTCCTTGTTACGTAAGGCCAGTGATGTGGAGCTTTGGCCCGAAAACGGTCTTTAAGTATGTATCGTCGCTAGCTTAGTCCGACAACAAGATCTACTTTGGTTTTCGTTAACGTACTTACACAAGGCAGAGGTGAGAAAAAAAACAAGAGATGGACTCTCTCTTTCCCTCTTGCACTTTGGTTCTAATTACAAAACGCAGTCACACGCCTATCTAAGCGCACGCAAAACGATCGAGAGGCGGTGCCCAGCTGTTGGCGTTCAACGCTTTGGAGAAGTGAAACACACAAGAACGATTGAAAGGGAGGGAAGGGTGGACTGACAAAGGCGGATAGCAGCAACAAGGGATCAACAACGAGCAGGTAAAAAAAAAAACAACTGAACGTCTTTTTCGCAGTCAGAAGGGAACGAAAAGAGAATCACAAAAGATCAGCAGAAAGCAAAAATGGGCGCGGAGGCAAAACACACAATGCTAGCAAGAGAGAAGAGGCAACAAGAAGAAAACTTTTATATACATGCCTATAATGAGAACGGAAAGAACGAAACAAATGAGGAAACTCGAAGTTGGCCGCACATACAACATCAATTTGAGCAACGCGCACCAGCATGCGGTGAACGCCACCAACGAAAACAACAAAAAAGAATAGCCAAAGCACAGAAAGCGTACCTGTTATTTCTATTGAAGAGGAGATAGAATTCCACACAAGCAGCTGCGCCGCCGACGAATAAACCCACCGGTAACAAAAAAAAAAAGCCTTTGGAGGTGGGTGACCACGTTTAAGTGAAAAGGATGTTGAAGGCCACATTGCTTAATGGAGTTCGTGTACGTGTTCCATTGCCGCCACTCTCGCAGTTGAGACAGAAGAATGTGCAGCAGCGGAAACGTTTCAGCCAAAAAAAAAAAAAAATGGCGTTTTCCCCCCTTTGGATTACAAGGGTCCTCCGCAAGTCATCCGTATTGTCTATAGCAACGAAAGGTAGAAATGAAAGAACGCATGGAACTCGGTGTCCCTACGATCGATACTCAAAATAGGCTTTCGTTTTTGATACACCCCGTCGCCACTGCTGCACCTGAAACACCGTTGACGCTTTCTGAATCGCAAGACACAGGAAAAAGCAATTTTCTGGAAAGTACCTGCTGATTGCCTTCCCGCCTCGGTTGTTAGCGACTGTTCGTTGGATGTCTAAATGAGGAGAAAGGGGGAAAAACGGCAAGAAAGGGTGAATAAGATCAGCGTAACGAGCAGCGTAACTTGGCATTCTTGAACTCTACCAAACAAACCGTCTTCCCCCCCCCTCTCTCTCTCTCTCCAAAGGCGAAGGTAATGTTATCGCTCAGTGCTGTATTCGATCAAAAAAAAAAAATGAAGAGGTGATGCTGCTATGCTCAGCAGCGTAACAAGATGAAAACAGAAACACAGAGGAAAACGCAACGGAGAGCAAAAGGGTAAAGCGACTTTGGATCTCGATTCCTGAAGTGCACAAGAGAGGCGCGTCGCGTGGGACAGAAAGGAAGAGCGAAGATTAAGAAAGGAAAGGAAAAACAAACAGTTGGAAACACCAAAGTGTGCAGTGTCTGTTGTGAGTCTCGTTGAACTCTTGTTTTGTCACGGCTTAAAGCACGCCCCGTTGGACGCTCGCCCTCCCTGCGCTTGGATGTGCGTGTGCGTGTCGCTGACGCCGAGTGCCATCACTTTTGATTCACACATGCACGACATGCGTTACGGGAACAGAAAAGACCAGAAAGCGGGCGGCGGAGGAAAGCGGAAGACAGTTGTATATCGTGTGCTCGTAAAGAAGCAATCAACGGTAACGAAAAGGACATCTTGTTTTCCCGTTCCCCTCATCACCCTCTTAGGCTTTGCATGTGAGACACGATCCGCCCCGTGCTCCAAAAGCCCGGCATCGTTCAGTAGCCGTGTGTTTTTGTACGGTATGCTGGATAACTTCGCAGTTATGCCCGGTGGTGTCGCCAGAGCTGACGTTGCCGCAGCGATCCCCTGCGTGCAGTGATATTGCCATTCTTTGGCAACAGCCGCATCGAGCGCACGCGGCAGGGCCGGCAGAGACGCCTTCATGTTGTCGGGATCTCTATCCCTATTCTTCGCAGCTGTTGCTGTAGTTGTGTGCGGCGATTTGGGGGGGGGGGGGGAAGAGACGTTGCGCCAGTGAGCGCCGTGCATCGCTTGAATTAACAGCGACAGCTGGCCAGGAAAAGGTGTCAGGATCATTTTGGAGGTCACCGAAGTCCATCACGATCGGCGCCTCCTCCACGACGCCTTCTTCACCTGCGTTGCTGTCACCACCTTCGTCACCCGCAAGAAAGTCAAAGGCGCTCGTTCGCGGTGTACCACGACGCAGAGTCTGTGGAAGGCGGTGTAGCTCAAAGCTGCCCTCCGTAATGCTGGTGCTATTCACTTTTAAACTAACGTCACGGCTGACAGACTAGCTCGGGGCCTCTGCTTTTTCGCCCTCGCCTCACGACGGCTTCGAACGGTGCTGATGCTGCTGCCGCTTAAAGCCACCTACATCGTTGTCGTCGTGTTGTCCGTCTTTCCTCATCGTTCCTTCGCATTCTTTCTGCTGCTGCGGCCGCGGAGACTCTGACGAGTGGGGCAACGTTGTTGAGTGGTCCGCCGCCTCCCCAGAAAAGCTGCTTGCGTTCTTCTTGGGCCCCGACGACACGTTAATACTGCTGCTGCGCGGCTGACTGAAGTTGAAGTGCACAAACGCGCGGTGATTGCACACGCCAAAAGGCGAGCCCGGCTCTTCGATTTTCCCCTCTTCAGGGTTCGTCCCGGCAACGCTGCTGCTGCTGCTGCAGGTGCTGGAACGGCTCTCAATATCCTCGTTGTTGAAGGCGCTGCCGTTGCCGAAATCGGCAAAGCAGCGACGGTCGCCACACGGCGTTTGCATCGTAAGCATCGTTGCTTGCACACGTAGCGGAGTCTTCATCTGCGTCTTCTCGGACCACGTCGCCGACTCAATGCTCAAGTATGGAGAGCCGAAGTGGCTTTTGAGGGATGTTGCAAGGGGGGAGCGGAGGCCGGAGCATCGATATCTTCCTCCAACCAGCTGGCCCTGTTGTTGTTCAGCCTTATTCCGTTCATCGCGCCCGCAGCGCTGACGCTGCGGTCTCCTGTAGTCGAGGGTGTTGCAGTGGAAGTATTGGAGCTGGCGCTGCTCCACTTTGAATTCGCCCCCGGTGTGGTAGTACTCCTGGCACTGTTCTCCTTGTGAATTTTTCTGTGCATTATCAATCGTGGGCGGTGCGGGGCTGGCCGGCCAAGGTTCGGCGTGGTGGACGGTACACCAGTTAGGGAGAGGTTCTGCCGCATGTTGCTGCTGGCCCGGCTGCTGGCGTTGCTGGTGCTGGTGCTGGTGCTGAAGGGGCCGTGCGGTGGCGGCAGCGGGTCGTCACTCTTGTGGAACGAAGCGGATCCCAGAAGCAGCCGTTGCTGAGACTGGTGCTTTTCTTCAAGCGTGGAAGCTCCACCGTGGCTAGTCATACAAGCACCACCACCACCGCTGTTGCTGTTTGTCGTGTTCCCACCCTGCTCGCTGCGGCTCGAGGTGGAGGGGAGGGAAGGCAGCGTGCTGCCTGGCGTGGCCGCCGCAGTCGAGGACCGCGGCAGCGACGGCGGTCCGTGGTAGAACTCCGCACTCGGCACGTAGTCGGACAGTCGCTCTTGAAAAGCGAGGTTGAGGGAGACGCAGCTGCGGCGTTCCGTCACGAAGCGCAGCGCCTCCTCATAGCTACGGTGTTCGGAAGCCATCAAATACCCCACGACAATAGCAGGACTGCGCGAGATGCCGCGGCGGCAGTGGACGAGCACACGCGACTTCGCCGCCCGCGCGCGCTCGATGAACTGAAACGCTTGCCGTAGGTGCGCACCGACATCCTGTGAGTGGCAGTCGCTCATTGGAATCGACTCGTAGATCAGATCCTTATTGTGGGCGATGACGCTGGCCTCCGCTGCAGGGTCCAGCTCGCGAGCGACATTTAAAACGTATTTGATGCCTAAGCGGCGCAGCAGGACCGGGTTCGCGGCGTCCTTCCACGTGCCGACGCATAGTAACGGCGTGATCTCGCTCAGTGGGAAGCACTGTGCAGCGTTGCAGACTTCCTCCTCCTCCAGGAAAGAATTCTGTGCGTCCTCTACCGCCTTCAGGTCGAAGGCTGGTCTATTGAGGCCTTGAAGGCGGCGTTTGCACTTCGAAATGCGCGAGGACGACGCGCTCGTCTCGCTGGCGGCCGTCGTGGCGCCAGCAGTGGAGCGCTCAGTTGGCGAGTGCTCGACGACCGTCGCGATGGTGCCGCCGTGTGGCGGAGCCGGGATGCTGATGCTCAGCGTCGGACTCGCCGTCTGGTTGTGCTGCTGCTGCTGTTGCTGGGCAAGGGTAGGTGAGGCCAGTGTTGCGCTCGTCGGCGCTGGGTGGCGACCATCGAGGCAGCACACGTCGTTACAGACGTTGCGGCCGACCGGCAAGACTGCCAGGTACGCATCCGGTACGCTGCTCACGAAGGAAAAAAAGCTAGAGTCGCGTCCGCCGGTGCAAGCGGTGTCCATGCTCACCGTGGTGGCCGGCGAGAAGATGGCGCGGTTGACAGTGCAGACATTTGCGGTGCATTCCTCAATACGTAACTCTTTTTTCTGTGGCCGGCCACTGTCACCGCTTGTCTCGGTTGTGGCAGGGGCATAGGCTTCCTCCATACTCTGCCGACACGCAAGCCGGGCGTCTTTCGAGGTGGCCAGAGATGGTGGCGTGCCGAGGGCGGGGGTGGACGTATTTGATTTTACACCGCGGACAAGGGCGGACGGGTTGCTCTCCGTGCACGGCGTCGTGGGCTGGGAAGAGTGTCCCGACCAACGAGTGATGGACGACGTCTCGGTGTCTGTGCGCTCGGCGTCTGATCGAATGCAAAAGCGCGACTGTTGCTGATTTTGCTGTTGTTGCTGCTGTGCGCGGCGGTTGCACACCTCTTCGTAGTCGTCGAAGCAGCTGCCAAAGGCAGAGACACGGTTCTTGCTGTAGGGAGAGTGAGGAGAGCGCAAAGGCAACGGCAAAGTAGCGGACTGCGGAACGGAAGAAGTCATCTCTGCAGTTTGTGAAAAGAGAAAACCGATACAGAGCAGCCCAAAGTGAGGATGATTGTGGAACAAATGGAGGAAAACAAAAGAGTGCAGCGGTTTTCAAGTCTAAACGGCGGGCTGAGAAGAACAACAGAAAGGAAAAAGCGGTACAACCAAAAGAGAGCGAAGCAACACAGGCTCGCCTAGAAGCAAACAGCAGACCGGCACGGACTTGAACGCAGCAACAGCAACAGTAATAATAATAACAGCAATGACACAGATAGATGTTACGGGAGTATTAAATACATACATACATGCACACACACACACACACACACACATATATATATATATATATGTATATATATATAAAGAAGTAAATGCACAATGTGTGTGTGGATCCGAGTGCAAGGTTTAGGGTCTTTCAGTGCTGAGAAATCAAAGTAGATAGAGAGGACAAGCGAAGAAGGCAACAAAAAGGTTAGGGTGAAGAAACGACAGAGCAAACAGGAAGAGCAATTGGCCTTTTCCACAAGCACAGTCCCCTAAAACCGTTGCGCAAGTGGCGAACGACAAGAGTACGGAAGCGACAACAAAGGAATACCAAAGGGATAACTTGCGCGAAAAGACCTCGGATCGAACGTCGCCGTTCGCAAGAAAAGCGGAGGAGAACTCACGACAGAAAAAACAGCCAGAGACGTAAAAAGGAGACGGCGCTAGTTTCAAGACAAGCCACAACGAAAACGACAGAGCAAAAAATAAAAGGGAAATGGACTAGTTTGACTCGAGTGTGTCCTCGCAGCGCCAGGTGTAAAAGCAAAACCCGCAGGAAATTCAAAAAACGTTCACCCTTGAAAGCTGAAAAGATGACGGAAGATGAATCGACGAGTGAAAGGGCAGGAAGCGGTGATTACGGTGCTAAAGCAGTAAAAGTACTAATAATAATAGCGATGGTGATGAGTGTAAACAGAAAACAGGTTCTGAAATTTAGAGCCGCGGACGCAGTTCAGTTTGGGAAGAAAAGCACGAGCAATATGCAGAGTGAGCGCAGTATTGCTATATAGATAGACATATATTTGTATTTGCGTAGAAAGGAAGGGAAGAGAAACGTCTTTCTTTCTGTGTCTTGTCACTGGGTGCGGAGAGAAGTATATAAGCTCCGTTACTCGGAGGTCATGCACTAGTGTGGGAGAGCTTTGTTTGGTCGAGCCGCAACGGCGGGTTCCGTCTTCCCCTTTCTGAATACAGTTTTTATATGAGTAATCACCTGCTGTTCTCTTTCGTTCCTTCGCCTCTGGATGTCGGGGCAGTGCACAGTCTTGAGTATACTTCGTTTCGGAAGAGCAAAGAGAAACCAAGAGGTAGAGGTAGGCTAACGTAAAGGGTGCACCAAAGAATAGAGAAGAAAGAAATCCCGCTCAGAGAACAACGGACGCCTCACTGCAAAGGGCACTTTGAGGTCACGTTAGAGTTGCCCTTGGTTTTACGCAAACAGCACGCAGGGGTGTGGAAGCGCACAAGCAGGAAGGGGGTAAACGCAAGGATGAACGCCACAATTGAAAAACCGCGGCAGTGTTGTGCACTATCAAAGCCCTCAAAAACAAGAAGGTGATGCCGCACCGCTCTGTACTTCAACAATTTCTTTGCACCGCACTTGTGAGACTGCTTCGTCTCTTTTTGCTATCAGATCCGTGCACCTGCGCAGAGCGGTGACACGCGAAAACAAAACGTAGCAGAAAAGAAAATTGTGTAGTTTACGGTGGAAAGAAGCTATGGAATTTTACAGCGGCTGAGTCAGAAAAGCACTGTGCTCAAAGGAGCCGTATTTAGTGACTCTACCAAAAGTCACTTCCTATCGGCTCTCCTTTGCTGGAAGCACCTTTTGCTGCGTTTTCCCTCTCCTCCCCCTCAATATTGACACTGCGTCGCACTGAAGTAGACGCTTCTTCGCTGCGGTGATCACCTTCCTATTCCGAGAATGTATGGGAGCAACGGAGAACACAAGCGTAGGAACGACAGCAAAAGACAACGTCGGGGAGGCAAGGTGCCAAGCAGATTGAAAAGGGAGAAACAAGAAAGAGAGTCGCGGTGACCTCTGGCAGCGCAATGCTGTATTTTTCAAAAGGAAAAGAAAAATCAGGTGAGAGAGAGTTCGTGATCACCAGCAGCAAACAAAGCTAACTTAGCGAGTAGCAAAGACAAAAGAAAGAATCGAAATACAACACAAAACAGAGAAGACGGAGAGTGCCGTCTATGAAGTAGGCAAGACACACTAAAACCACGTTCGATTGGGGTTTTCTTGTGAATCCGCGGTGGCTCTTCCCTACAAAGTCCAACCACAACGACCAGCACAAGTCTGCGATGATCCAAGCGGGTACGCTCCTTTCTTAGACAAATGCGTTTTTCCTTTCGATGCCTAAGAAAGGAAAAACGAAGAGAAAAGGGATAAGAAGTAGAGAAAGGTGAGTGCTTACTTGGAGGCAGACGTGCACGAGTAAGGTGTGCGTCGCAGCTAAACTGAGAAATAGGTAGCCTGGAGCAAAGTGCGGAAAAACAAAAAGGGCAGTGGAGAAAGGTAGGAAGCAGGAAAAAAAGAGCTGACAACGCAGGCCTCGAACGAACACCTTTTTGTTGCTGATGTTGTTGCTGTTCGTGTGTGTGTGTGTTTTAATTTTATAATTTGGAGGCAGTAAAAGCATTCTCGACCTTAAAAAATCAGATGTTTTTTGTTTTACCAACGCTTGACAGTGGCTGCCTAGCAAAAGAGTAAAAGCGAGTAGAGGACACGAAAAAGTCGAATAAAGAAACAACGAGGCTATGTTTGCAGATTTGCAGCGAAGGACGAAAAGGTGAAGAAAATTGGTGAAAACAAAATCCCTTCTGACAGTTCGTTTGGGTTTCTTTCGAATCACAAGGTCAGTTTGGGGGTGAGAAAAGAAGAAACAGCAGACCGGTCTGTGTGAGGAGGGTAGGACCAGTTCTATTTTTCCTTAACCTTGTCTGTGTTGTTTCTTTTCTGGTTTTACTCCGCCTTAAACCCTGAAACTCCCTCACGAAGGTGTGTAAGAAAGCAGCAGTAGTGGTAGAAAGGGAAAGCGGCTAGACAACAGCAACTATGTTGGGTAAGTAGTAGAGAAAAGACGAGTGACGACACCGAATATGAAAGAAGCCTTCGCAACGCAGAAAGAAATTTGAGGGCCGTATTGCAGAATGGCTTGTGAGAACCGTGGCGGAAGAAAGACAAAGGGTTAAAGTAGCGAAGCCTGCTGCTTTAGAGCTATCAGATCGGTACGTCGAAGGAAGTAAAAATCCTAAATATTCTCTCTGTCTGTCTCTCTATCTATTCGTATTGGTATGTCAGAGAAGAGAATCAAACGGTACTTCCACTATAAAAGGAAAAAGAGCAGGCAGGGAAAAGCAACAAAACAGTGTCTATCTGTGGGGTTTTCCACCTTGGTCTACTTAGAGACGGAACTCTAAGCACTTCCCAGAGCAAAAAAAAAAAAATTAGGTTTCCATCAAATATATTGAGTGTTGTGTCACACAATCGGTGCTGGCAGCATTTGTTTGTTGTTTGTGTGCCAATTCGACGCAGCGACGTCCAAGGAAGAATGGAGGCGGAGGCACGCAAAGAGGTGTGGGGACGTGTGAAGTTACGTTTGAGAAATGCAACCCCCGGAACCCGTGTTACTCAAACGACTCGACGCAGAGAGGCTTTGAATACGCTGCTTTGGTAGACAGCAACGAAAAAGCTTGATGTTGCCTTGTATTATGGTGCCAGGCATCCGCAGCAGCTGTGCTTGACTCTCTCCTCTTCTTGTCGCTGATTTTACTTTTCCTTTTTCGTGCCAATGGTCGACAGTGCTCGACCCATGGACGAGGAGGAGTGAAGTGATAGTAAAGCAACGGTAATTAACGGCAACGCAGGCTTTCGCAGCCACGAAGGTTCTCAACGCATTTTCGTCGTATTTTGTAGTGCAGTTGACGCTACATAGAACCGAGAATGGACATGTGAAAACAAAACCCATTTCAAAACTACCTACCGCAATTGCAGCAGCGATGCTGCACGCACTCCGTACCCTCTGCCCAAACGGCCATCGCACCCACAACACGTTCAGAATAGAAAGGAGATTGTTTCTCCTTTTCAAAACGACAGCACCGTAGCGTTGTAGGCGTCCTCCCACGCCTCGCTGCTATTACACATAGAGAAGACTGTGTCTGCTGTCTGCCCTGCTGGCCCAATTCCATCAGCCTTTGCACCAGTATCGTTTGTTACCCCGTCCACCGAAGGCCGAATCAATCCAGTACTGGGCAGACACACGAGACCACTGCCAAGCGTCATGGCGTGCAGAGGCGCGCCCGTCTCTGCGGCCCTCAAAAGAAACGCCTCCACCTCCGCCAAACGCGACGACGGGTTTTCGTTTTTCCGCGGCGGCAGCGACGACTGCTGCACTCCAGCAACTGATGTGAAAGAAGCATGCGTTGCTAAACTGCTGACATCGCATGCGCTGCTTCCATTCGAAGACAACTCTTCGTAGTTAGCATTTACCACGGCATCCATAGCCTTTGCGCAGGTTGCACTCGTGCACGCAGTGTCAAACACCGCAGTTGGCGTGGCCGCCCCGCACGACGTGCAGCATCGCAGGTGGGACGACAGCGTTACCTGCCCACACAACGCACACTCCCATGGTGAGTAGCAGTAGCGTGCAACGCAATCCTCCCTGCTTCCACCGCTGCTGTTGCTGTCGTCCCTGTTGTTGTTGTTGTATTGCTGAAAGAGCGGGATAGATCCACCACAGCCCGCCGTCGTGCAGTGGGTCTGCCAGCTTGGGTGCTCGGCATGGCAAATCTCACACTTCCAGACAGACACGTCTGCAGCTGCCACGCCGGGTGCCAATGCAGCGCACTGCCGGCACGCCGCCGTCGTGTTGTACAGCGTGCCGCAGCACGAGCAATTCCACAGCTGCGCCGGCTCCCACGCTGTAGCAGGAACGCGCGGCGTGCCACAATGATTGCAGCGGTCTTCATCGCAGATGATGATGTTGCCCTTGTTCTCAACGCAGTTCACCTTTCCCTTTTCGGAATTGTGAATGTGCGATGACGCTGCGACGACAAAAGTCAACCCACTCAACGCTGAGAGGGGAGGCGCCTGCAGCTCACCAGTCTTTACATCGCGCACGGAGTGTTTTGTGCCGCAATGCAGACACAACCACGGTTGATCAGCGACTGTTGGGAGCAGCGCCGCCACCGCGCTCAGCGCCGAACTCGAACAGTGCGGGCACTGATGTGCGTTGGCCGGAGCCAAACCTTGGCAAGCGGGGCACCGTACGAGTCGCCTCTCTTGAACAGCGGCCACACGACGTGGATGCGGATAATGACAGTGCGAGCACCGCTCTGCTGTTGAACTTCCGTCGATGCTGGTACGATGGTGACACTGCGGGCACGTTAGCGCGGGTCTGAGCGCCGCATTGGAACACGGTGTGCAGTAATCTTGCATGGCAGAGTTAGTCGTTCCACAGCCGCACATCCACGTGAAAGCAGCGGTATAGTAGCCGCCCTCTTCGCTGCCACAGATACTGCAGCATTCTTGGTGAGATGCTACGCCCTCTCTACGAATCACGTTACTCTTGCAGTTGTGGTAATGTACTAACACGTTTGTAGCAACTGTGGAAGCCGGCTGTAGAGCACTTCTTAATGATGCTGGTGCCTTTGAAGAGATAGCGAGGCACGCCGCACAGATATACACGACACCCTGCGCCGCTGCCTTCTCCTCCCTCTTCTCTTCCCCTTCCGGTTTTATCAGGTGCGTGTGCTGACGGCGTCCAGCAATACTCGGATGCGCTTCCCCGCAATGGAGGCAGTAGGGCACGAGGACCCCGCTGGCAGAGGCGGTGTGACAAGTCGGACACTCCCAGCTGTGCGGTACGAGGTCGCGCAGCACGCAGGCAACACACGACACCGAAGCTGCCGAGGAAGTATCAGCAGTGCTGTTAGCCAGACTGTCTTCATCTCCAAATGCGTTGACGAAGCCACAGCCGCACACCCATTCTTTTGCAGGTGCCTTCCCACCGCTGCTCGTTTTGTTACTGTTATTCGGATTGCTATGGAAACTGTTGTGGCGACGTGCCGGCGCCAGCGTTTGCAGCAGCGCTTTCATTTTGCTAAGTCGACCTTTCTGTTTTCCGCCTTCGCCCGACACCCCCTCTTGTTGCTGTATCCATCGCAGCTGCCATAGCGTCGACACCTGCCAACCCTGCAGTCCCAGAGGGCGCCCTACTTCGCCCGCCCACTCACACAGCATTCCGTACAATCTCTGGGCGGTGGTAACCGTGGAGCTCTGCGAAGCCTGCGGCACGACGCAGTCGCGGAAAAGTCGATACCCCACTGTGACAAGACCGTACCGTGCTGCACTGGCTACGTGCGGTGTGCGCCGCAGAGCAGACCAAATCAACATCGGAGTTGTCTTAGCGGCGTGGGTAAAGACGCGCAGCTGCTGCAACAGTTCCGTTTTTGCCTCCTCTTGCTGCGGCTGCATTCCTTCCATTGCTTTTGATGCGGCTTCCAGTGCGGAAGCCGCTGGTAGAACTGCGGAAACGGCGACGGAGAGCAGCGAAATGCCGAATAAGCCGTCGGTAGGCCCGTAATGTAGCTGTGCTGCCTTTGTCCTCATGCTGTCACCCGCAGCGGTCACCAGCGTCATTATGAAAGTGGCGATGTCTTTCGTGTTCGGTGCACCGAGGGCGGTGTGAACTCGGCAACCATCCGAAAAAGAACCACTATTAAACGTTCTCGTACGGCCGTTGTTATATGTGTCCTCAACGTGGGGAGTCTGCAGCTTCTGCAGCGCGTCAACGACACACCGCAGCGCAGCGCAGCACCGCGTCGCTTCCTCATTGTCGTTCTCAACCCACACACAGACATTCATCAGCACCGCCGCGACGCGACGCCACGGATCCCACAGATCGGTTGAAATAGAAAACGATGGTGACGCTTCTTGCTGCCGTTCTTGCTGGGCTTGCAGGCATCGTTGAAGGAAGTGTAGGCGGGGGATTAAGAAGTTGAAATGGTGCAAGGTGGCGGACCATTGCTCCGCCGGCGTCGCAAGTCCGCTGTAACGCCTCCCGGGCAGACTGGCAAAGTACACCGCAAGATCGACGTCCATCAGAAGCGCGGTGGTGCGCAGGTGGACAACACGGGACTCATTCGCATTTGTCGCTTTAGATGACGACGTTGCTGTTGTTGCAGTTTTGCCGGTAGTTTCCCAGCATCGTACGCTCTGCTCTTCGTGCGTGACACAGAAGCTGTACAACTCCGCAAAAAGCATCGCGGAGTGTCGGTGCTGCCGGTACAAGGTGCGAAACTTGCGGAGAAGGATGGGTGGCATTAAAGTGATAGTCTGCACGGCTGTCACAGTACTACCCGAGTACAGCTGGTTGCTCTTTGTTTCAACCGCTGGTGTTCCATCGCCGTTCTCTCCCTTCACATCCAGGTCGTGAAATTGCATATCTGCGTAGAAGGCTCGAAACACTGCCAACAATTGCGGGTGCGCCACCTCGCGCAACTCCACTGTCGTCCCGTTCCACGTCGCGTGTGAACGCAGTGTGAAAAGGACGTCGTGCCATAACTTCAGCCGATCCGCACGTAAACTGGTGGAAGCGGGCACGGCGGAGGTGAGCGTCTCTGCCATTGTCACCCACAAATGTGGCGCTGCTGTGCCGAAGTCTGTAACGGCGCAGGCAACACGAGAAGGAATTGAGGCTACCGCTTTTCCTGCTATTGTTGGCGACAGCGACACCCGTCGTGCCGCCTCGGGGGTCACGAGAGGCATGTTGTTGTACACCTCCGTACCCGCTTCGGCTTCGTCCGCTGCCGCATTTGCACATGTAAATGTATTGAAACCAGCGCAAGCACCTTCATTGCCCTCAAGCTTTAACAGAGTTCCGTCCCCGTTGGTGAAGTTACCTGTAGCAGAATCAACGGATGAAGTAGAGGTCAGCGCCGGCGTCCATAGCCACGGCAGCAACGGACGGTAGGTGAAGGCGGGTAGATAGCGAATTGCCCCAGCGCAGTCGCGAGTGGTCAGTGCACCGCGCTCCTGCAGACACGTCAGCACCTGCAGCCATATGGCACTGTTGACGTTGTTTAAGATGGTGTGTGTTGAGGGCAGTGCAGCCACCTCAGGTCCGCAATTTAGATAGTTTCGAGTGCGTGGCGGCGGCGAGGAATTTAACGGGGCGGTGGTGGAACGCAAAGAGGGAGATGAAGTTGCGGACTCGGCACGGGAAGCACGTCTACTAGCGTCCGTAGAGAAAAGAGTGTCCGTACACTCGGAGCGCACGTAGTGATCGAAGTCGTTGTTGCTGGCCCAGTTGGGAATAAAGGCGGCAGCTGCTGCGGTTGTGGTGTTGGTTGATAATTGGGTCCGACTCGATTTCGGACAAGACGGCCCACCCCAACGACTGAGGCGACGCCGCGGCGAACCACGTTGCGCGAGTGGCCTGCGCAGGTACATGGGCGTATAAAGCAAAAGAAATTAAAGTGTGCCGTGTTCGCTAAGAAAAGGGAAAAAGACCGTTGAAGACGACTAGTACTCAAGTTTTCTACGGATTCACGCAGTACGGCGCTGCTCGCTTTAAAGCAGCGCACACCAAAGGAAAAGAGGAATCTCGCTCGCACTAGGAACACTAGTCGAGATGAGTAAACAAAACCCAAAAAAAGCCAAAAGGAGGGGCCGAAAAGAGAAGTGGGGTTAGGAGGGGCTCTGTGGATCACGGCACACCGTGAAGCAAAAAGAGAAACTGCTTCATTCGTTTCCTAAGCAAACCTGGTAGATGGAGTAAACCTGCATATAGGCGCGTACTTGTCGATGCAGCTGGAAGACAGTTTTAATCTAAGGCACTGGCAAGCGCAGTAGTGTTCGCAAAACTCTTGGAAAGATGCTTCTTACCAGCAGATGTATGTCCTCCGCGCGGGACGTGAAAGCGATTCAGTGGTCACGGGCCCACCTCCTGTACCGTTGGCTTCTGTTTTATTCTTTATAGAGAGGACTTCACTTAATGTTACGTGAATAAAAGTATCGATTACACGAGTAGAAGAAGCCCTGTAGAGGACAATAGGTGGCATGGAAGCGTTGATCAGGGTTCGAGAAGGGGTCACCGTCAACAGCACGCGACTTGCACCACTCGGTTAAACACTCTAGTTTCTCCCCTTTCTGTTCGGTACACCTCACTCTCCAACAATAATAACAGCAATAATGGTAACAGTGATAATAAGCAAGTTATCAGCACAGTAGTAGCAAGCAGCGACTGGCAAAGTCTCTTTAGTAATCCTGCACACCCTTGCGTTGTCCATAGCGGTTCTGCGGCCCGATGCCCATCTGCTTCATCTCACGTCGCTGTTGTCGCTTCGACTTGGTCTTTACCTTCGTCGCCGGCCGCACCGGGCCGCCAGTCGGAGTCACCAGCTCCAGCACGCCGTCATCATCATCAATGCGCAGCTCCACCTCGCCCTGCCGATTCACAAAAGTGTACATGTCCGGTTCGAGCTGATGGTTCGTGCGCTTCTTGCGGCGTCTCTCCACGCGGCGCAGGGCCTCCACGCGTGCCTCATTTGCCTCAAGGTTGAACAGTTCGTATCTGGTGAAGGTGTTGCGCAAGGTGTGCGGGCGAGCGTAGAACATGGGCGGCGCCGCCTCCTCGAGGTCCATGTCAATCGATAAGTTGTCTTGATCGCCTGGCTCGCTGAGGGCGCGGGCGTCGTCAGCTTCGTCAAGGTCGGCCCAAGCCTCCATCTCCTCGCTGTTTAGGTCCTCTTCATAATCCATTTCATCCTCCCATTCGTCCTCCTCCTCTTCTTCAGCATTAACGGTGTCATTGTTGTAGCGACCCTCACAAGCACCACCAGCAGCTGCAGCGCGAGGCACCGTTGTTGCCACCGCCGTGCCACGCTTCAGCACAGTCACGGCTTCGTTCTGAGCCGCAAAAGCCGCCGCATGTTCTTCAATGTATTTATCCACCGATAGCGCTGCCGCATCAGGCCTGTAGGTCGGCGGGGGCTCGACGTATACAAAGTAACCGTCCACGTACAACTTCAGCAACTCCTTGCCCGCACGTGCTTTATTCGGGCGGTCGTGTGCAGCCATGTAGCCACGGCGTCGCGCCATGGCATTGAGCAGCCTCTCGGCCAGCGAGTCACTTTCGTCGACGTCGTCTTCTTGGAGAAGAGAGACGTTTAGCTCGGCCTCCAGGACGGGACGGGTTATGCGACGGCAGATTGTGGCGACTGCCTCGAGGGTGTCCGTCGCCGTGTCCACCGGCAAGATGCCATCACACACCATCTGCGCCTTGGTGGTGGCGAAAGACGGGAAGACGAGACCCGGGCAGTCGCACAGCGCAACGCGGCGCTCATTCGGGATCGTCAGCGTCTGAAAGTGCTTTGTTTTGCCGGGTGTAGCGCTCACTACGACCTTCTTGCACCCGATGATCGCGTTAATCGTGGAAGACTTGCCCACGTTCGGGTAACCGACGAGGCCAACCATCAGCGGTTCGTTATCGTCTGTCACGCCGGCCTCGGCACGAAGCAAAGAGAACTGATCCAGCAGCTGCACGGCGTCCAACACTTCCCACGGCTGGTGCTGCGTCGCCGTGGCTGCGCGGGCGTTACGTGCAATCTCCTCCTCCGTTAGTGGCTTCTTGACTTTGACTTTTGGAGCGTTTGACTGCTCTTTCAGCGCCTGCCGCTTCGCCGCGAGCTCGTACGGATTGGCCACCTCAACGGGTGCCCGCAGCGCTTTCTTCTTGTGGCGCGTCTTCTCTTTCTTGTTCCTCATAATCTTATCGAGTACCGCACGCTCCTGCTCGGCAGTCAGCTGCGGTTCTTCTGCTGCTGCCCCCACAACGGCTTCGTCTTCACCACCTTCACTTTCATCACCTTCAGCACCGTCCGCCGCTTTATTGCTTTTCTTCTGCAGTTCGACCAGCGCGAGCGACGAGGCAATGCCGGTCTCCTTATCCAACGATTGCAGCGGGCGCGCGGAGAAAAAGAAAAAGGTGTCACCACGCGACTGAAAGTACTTGGCCCACTCCCGTCGCTGCGCCTCGGTCAGCAAGTCAGACTTGTTCAGTAGCAGCACAACCTTCTTCGGTTCGCCCTTGCTATTCTTGGTACTTTGCACGTACTTCTCAAAGTCTGTGCTGCGGAACACGAGAGGGTTGCGAGCGTCTAGAATAACTGAAACAATGTCAGCGCGCTCTACCACACGCCACAGCTGCCGCCACACCTCCAAGTTGCGCTCGTACGGCGTCAGCAAGATCTTGTGCTCCTCCTCCATCTTTGCCAGCGACCGTCGCCAGTCCACAAAAACCTTTTTCTCCGCCGCCTGCACCTCGTCAGCTGACATCTCGTAGTCCCACTGTGGGCGGCGTGGAATCGTGAGAGACTCGCTCAACTTCAGCCAGTCCACATGAGCGTCGTCGTTTGGCATTGGCTGAGGTACGACTTTATCCTGCTGCACAACGTGCACACGGCCACCAATTACGACGCGGACATCGCGCTCGGCAAAAAACCCTTGCTCGCGGGAATCAGCAATAGAGAGAAAGTTATCGAGATCGTTCGTTTCCCAGATGGACTTGAGCTGATGCTTAGCGGTGCTGGCCTCCTGCTGGCGAATCTCGGCGTTGAGGGCGGCGTTGCGCTCCTCTGCCAGGGCGTCACGGTAATTACGCCGGCCCAGTCGCTCCGTGGCCCGCTTGGAACGCTGCAGTGCTTTGCCGAGAGACGCGCTCATGACAGTATATAGGTTTTCTTCGTTTATATAGCAGTGAAAATGTGTACTTGAAGGAAACAAAGAGAGTGGTTGTGTAAGAATCAGCCAGTTTGTGAAGAGAAGGCTAAGAACTCAAAAAAAGATTGGCGGGCTCCAGAAACGTTGCGTAAAAAGTTCCTGAATACGAACCTTTGATCTGCAATTGAAAGGTGCGTGGATATAGTAGTGTTTCACCCACACCAATGTGTTCCGCTTCTCGGGCTGGAAAATAGCGTGTCGTCAAGGCAAAGAAGCACTCAACGGGGGAAAAGGCAAAGCAAAACGAGCGCGATAAAGGCTGCGGAGAATGGGCGTGGGAATTGGAAGAGTGAGCACTTGACAGCACACGAGAGAAACGACCATGTGCGAAGACTTTTCACCTCGGCCGCGCGCTTCTCACGCGCCTTTCTTTGAATGTGTTGCGAAGAAACACATTATCCACATCTGCTTTCAAGTAATCGCAAGCGCATAACAATGACAAAAAAAAAATGTTGATCGATCAACAATCGTTGACGGCATCATCAACTGAGTCAGTATAAGGAAGGTGTGTATTATTATCACTGCTTGTTAGAATGATGCTACAGATAAAGTCAGTGATGCCGCCACCACCAACGTCACTAAACGAGCTATAATCGTGTCCACCGATATTAATTAGCATCAAACACACAAACACACACACACACACAGTTACTAAAAACTGCTGTAAGTGCCCCGCAGGCACACGCAGCTTGCTTAGCGTTTTCAACTGTCCTTTATACAGCAAGTGCAACAACGTGCAGAGAGGAAGACAACTGTCTTCAGTATTGTGGTTCGTACACTCCACCGCCCTCGTGCCGCTGCCGCTTCGGTGGCTGACGGAACCCACTCACCCCCTCTCCTCCCTCCAGCTGCGGCGGCGGTTGTATAGTATTCGACTGCATCATCATCGGTGGCATATTCCCTGCTGGCTGGAACGGCGGCATTAAGTAGTTCGCCGCCCGCTCCGGGGGTGGCGGGGCCGACCCGGCAGAGTAAAACGCGGCTGCGCTACCGTAATCCTGACCGCCCTGTTGCTGCTGTACCGCAGGATTCATCGTCCCGCTCATCTGTTGTTGCTGTTGCTGTTGCTGTTGCTGTTGGCCTGTTGTAACATTACTCGCACCGCCAGGCTGCCGCAGCTCCGCCACGCCGTGTGCGTAGTTGCACGACTCCCCGCGGTTGCAGTGGCCTTCTGCATACGACTTACAGAGGCGTGTTTTGTAGTTCATGTTGTGTGCACCACCGACAAATCCACCGTAGGTATTGTTGTTGTAGTCGCGTTGGTAATACAGACGGTTGTTACCGTTGTTGTAGCCTCCGCCATAGCCCCCGCTACCATTGTTGTTATTGTTGTTAATGTACGGGTTCCCGCCGTAGACCTCCGTCATGCCGTACATTCCCCCCATGGATGGATCAGCCACGCCGCCCTCTTCCATCCCGCCAGCGTTAATGGCAGTGTTCGGTTCTGTTGAGGGTCGCCCCGCCGCTCGAGTTTCTGCAGCATCTCTGTCGCCTTCGCCAGCAGCGACGCCTCGCCGCCTTTCTGCATCGCACAGTAAACACGCCAACTCTGCTCGTTGAAGCCGTAGTTGAAGTAATCGCTCAACTTTGCCCCGGGCTCAGCCCACGGTCGCTTGGCCATCTGTGCGATGTCGTAGCCGAACGTGGCGCTACTGAGCTGAGGTCCGTGGACATGCTGGGTGCACAGCGGGACTAGACCTTTCACGTCACCCATCGCCTCGGCAAGCGTCTCTTTGGCGTTTTCCTCCGTCTGTGCCACCGACACCTCCTCCATCTTCTCCTCCTCGGTGTTGATCACAAAGACGTCGTTGCCGCCCTCCATCTTGTTATGTTGTCGTTGTTTGAAAGAGGTGTCTGTTAATAGGATAAATTATTGTACGCCACCGGCTTCTTGGTACGGTTAGGATGTCAGAAAGGGGCACGGCGTTGTATGTGGGTGTGTGGGTGTTACTCAATCGGAGAACGATCGCTGCTTTCCTCCCTGTCTGTGGTACGAGTTTTCTAGAATCGAATATACCTTTCAGTGAGGGAAACGACGCCGGTAGCAGTTGACAGTGCACATGATACACGAAGCAGGGAAAAGAAAACATGGGTGAAGCAGAGTCCTTCCACGATAATGACGTGCGCTCAAAGGCAAACTGTATTTCTTGACAACGCACTACAAATCGGAAATGAGCGCAGTCAAGAGGGGCAAACCTCGTTTTCGCTGCGGTAAATTGAATGGAAAAGCGACCGCAATGGCAGCACTACACATTTGAAGCTGTGCTTGTCAGTTTCATAATTTATTCTTGTTGATTTTACCCTCCGGAACTAAGTGTCGATGAATGCCGGCATCTGCTGTAGCGTGCCGCATTTCAGCTGTTCAGCAAAATGCGGTGACGGAGAGTGCCCACTGTTTGAGTTTTCAAGTGTTGACCAAGAACGTTGATCACCAACACCATTCGGAGCTGGATCTCAAGTGAACTCACCAACTGAAGAAGTAAACAAAAGAAAAACGAATTAGTGAAAAGCGAAGCGATGCGAAGAGCGGATATTGAGAAAGAGAGCACGCGAGGGAAAAGGACTTGTGAGCCGCAAAAAAACCCAGCATAACAAGCCCATCTGTTCACAAGCGTTCTAACAGACGGCACGCAGGGACGCTACCCCCAACCACAAAACAAGAGACACGATTCCAGATTTTAAAAAAGAACTAGAGCGATCAACGAGAATAGGGAGAAAAAGAGAATGTGAGGGGCTTTGTTCAGCGGCAGCAACGCTTTGAAAACACGTGCGTCAACACACACACACACACGCACACACACAACCTACCTTTGACAATTACAGACCACCCAGCCTTGAACGCTCACAGCATCACACACAGACGAGAGAAGAGGAAAGAAGGCACACTCTTAAAACACTCCGACTAGCTATCTACACAGCAAACAAGACAAATACAAAGAATAAGCACATGAGAGCAAGTTAGGCGTGGTGTTCAAGTTGGCAAACTTGCTTGTTATGGCGATGTCATCTGCCCCTCAGGCCGCTTGCGCCGGTATCAACAAATGCCATGTGTGTGCATGTAACACAGACCCACTACATTACTGCCGTAGCTATAGTAACACTCATCTTTTCCTTTACCGTAGGTCCACCAGCATGTTGTCCGGATTCTCCAGCAACCACTTGTAGATGTTTGCAAACCGTACCATGCTCGCTCCGTCAATAACGCGGTGGTCTGCCGTAAACGAGATGCAGACAAGATTCGCCGCGTACACGTTGCCCTTTGCGTCAAAGCGAGGCAGCTTCTGCAGACGACCAATTGCCGCAATCGCCACCTGTGGCGGCAACAGCACCGGTACTGTCGTCGTCGCGCCAATCGCGCCGATGTTGCTCAGGGTGAAAGTGCCGCCGCTCATGTCCTGTGTCGTCAACTTGTTCTGCTTGCCACGTTCGATGAGCGCCTGCATGTCCATCGCAATCTCCATAATTGATTTTTGCTCGACGTGGTGAATGACCGGTACGATGAGACCATTTGGCGTGTCCATTGCAAAGCCAATGTTGTGCGCCGCCTTTCGAATGAGCACGGAGCAGTCGGCTGGGCAGTAGGCGTTGATGTCCGGGTGCTGTCGCAGCGCAATGGAGGCCGCCTTCAGGAAGAAAGGCATGAAGGACAGCTTCGCCTTTCCCTGACTGCGCTCTTCCACTACGTCCTTCAGCGACGCCCGTACCGCCATGAGTCGCGTGAGGTCATACTCCTCGCTGAAGGTGAAGGTGGCGATGGTGGCCGCTTGCGTCATTGTCTTCACCATACCGCGGCGGACACCAATAATCGGCACTATGTTATCTCCGACTTCAGTGTGAATGCCGGGCGTTGTCACACCCGCTACCGCTTCTGCGGTGGTGGCGGTTGCGGCACTCGCCGCTGGAGCAGCCGCAGCAGCACTGGTATCACTGTTGGATAGGTAGCGGAGCACATCTTCCTTGGTGATACGTCCACCCTTGCCAGTTGCCGACACACGCGCCAGATTAATCTTGTGCTCCTTTGCGAGGTACCGGGTAGCAGGGGTCGCGAGGACTTTACCACCTGCGGCGACAGGAGATTCTAGTGTTGTTGCAGTAGCGATAACAATGGGTTCCTGCGGCGATGTCTGTGCAGGCTTCGACACTTCTGATGGTGCCGTCTCGAGGCACTCCGGCACGATGTCAATGAGCACTGACCCAACCTTCGCCGTCGTGCCCGCCTCCACATACACTGCCTTCACTACACCCGTGTAACGAGAGGTAATATCCACCGTTGCCTTGTCGCTCTGCACCTCGCAAATTGGATCAAACTCCTGAATTTTGTCGCCGGGTTTCACGCGCACGTTCAGCACCTGCACTTCCGTGATACCCTCACCGATATCTGCCAACTTGTAGGAGATGGCAGAACCTCCAGTTTCCACAGGGACAACAGCAGGAGCAGCAGCACCATTGGTCGGTGAAGACGGTGCCGCAGTTTCGTTGGACGTCGCCTGTGTTGCTGCTGCCGCAGCAGCCTCCGGCGTCTCCGAGTGACCATCCTCCATCTCGATGTCAATGATGGCCTGACCAACGTGCGCTACTTTCCCCTGTGCGATGTGTACCGCCTTCACTACACCCGTGTAACGAGAGGTAATATCCACCGTTGCCTTGTCGCTCTGCACCTCGCAAATTGGATCAAACTCCTGAATTTTGTCGCCGGGCCTCACGCGCACGTTCAGCACCTGCACTTCCGTGATACCCTCACCGATATCTGCCAACTTGTAGGGGATGAATTTCCCGAAAAAGGCGCGCGTGGTTGCAAAGCAGCGACGCGGAACGCAGCCGAAAGCAGCGAAGAGCGAAGCGCCACGCGCTGGCAGAAAACGGCTGACAGCTCGCATGATTCCCTCTGAAGAAGAAATGGTGGATTTAAAAAAAGCAAAACGAGAAGAAAAACAACTTGTTTAACAAACGAGTGTACAAGCGTAGGGGGTGATGAGGGCAGAATGAAGCGTCGACAGCGCAAAGCAGAATTTGGTGGGGAAAGTGAAAGATTAACCTAGAGAATGCGTTAGTTGCTTTGATAACGCCAATTGAACGAAGATGGCTGTCCTTGAAAACGCTTGCGATGAAATCCACAAGCCGTGTTCTTGTGCGTGACAGACGTCCTCTTACCCACAACAACTTTCGTTAGGTACTAGTGGCAGCTGCAGTCGAAGCAGTATAAAAAACCGTGGCTTTACATAGCAAATCAAGCCCATTAATTGAGCTGTAGCGTATTGATGATGAGGTCTAATAGTGCAAATCCAGCGGGGATAAAAAAACGGGAGTCGTTTTACTTAACGCACAACATATATATATATATATATATATATATATATATATGTTGTGCGTTCCTCTATCTAGGCTGAAGTAACTAGCCAGCCACGACATCCAATAAAGCAGAAAATAAAATGAGCTGATCGTTCTATCTCGCCTTCACATCAGTGGAGTTGTGATTCGATTGCGCAGCCGTATCAGCGCCAGCTTCAGCTGCTCCGCCGTCATTGTGGGCAGCGGGCGATGGTGAGAAGAGGACGAGTTCGCCGTGCTCGCACTGAACCCCGATGTGTCCATCATGCTGCTTCCGCTGTCCATCTCAGCTTTTTCACTTTGTTCGTACGGCAGACTGGACACGCGCGACGTCTCAGCAGTGGCGGTCAGCGGTGAAGAGGCAGAGAAGGAGGAGGACAGCAACGACGAAGCACTCTGCCGTTGTTGTGGATAATGCTGTTTTGTGAATCGCGGCGGAGAGCTCTGGGGCGTCGTCGCAGCAGACACCATCGCGCTCGAGTGACGTGACACGTCCGTGATTAGCATCTCCTCCGTCTTCTCCTCCTTGAGTTCTTTCGGTGTTGGTGCTGTAGATGCGACTACCATCACTTGAGCAACTGCTTCCTCTGTATTCGCATTTGTTGCGGACATTGCCTGAGAGGAAAGTGGCTCAGTTGTAGGTGGTGGTGATGTGAGATGGTGAGTCAAAACATCCGTCGGCACGCCTCGTGCAGCTACTGCTGTTGCTGCCGGGGTAGGAGGTGACATGGTGGTTTCTTCGGCTCGCGCGCCCACCTGTCGTGTTATTTCACGTGGAGGGGAAGAACGTAAAGATGATTGCTGCTGTTTCTGTTGCTGCTCTTGTAAGGGTGACGCAGCATCGCGCACGTACAGGTGCGGAGAGAAAGATGGAGAAGATGCACGATGCACATCAATGTGCGTTTCACGGGCAAAAGGTTGCGGTGTGGCGCCGCTACGGTCTGTGTCTTCGCAGCCCACACGTGGCACACATCCTCCGCCTGTTGCTTTCTTCGCATTACGGGTGCTCGACATCTGCGTGGAATTGTTCTGGAAGCGCTGAAGAAGGGAAGCTCGTGGACTTGCAGCAGAGAAAAACGGGCTTCTTGCACCACCGTCTAAAAGCGTGTTCTTTGTTTCGAATGCTTCTGATGGGGAGGGAAGTAAGGGCTCCATATGCAGGGGAGCGGAAGGTAACACACGCGTCGTTGGCACCACATTCACCGTCTCCTGAGTAGTAACGCTGCAAGCACCGCTGCGCACAGGTGAAGGTGCCGTCCCGACGCATTCACGCAACAAAGCGGCAGCATCAGCATCAGCATCATGTGTGTCCGTAAAGCTGTAGAGCAAGTCTGCCACCTGCGCGGGGCGCAGCAGCTCCGCCAGCGGCGCCTTGCGCGTTGCGGGACGCGCTGCCTGCACTGCCACCAGGGGGCCGTTGATGAAAGTTGCTCGAAAATCCTCCTCGCTCTCTCGATATGTCTTCTGCGCCAGCTGCTGCCGCGTGAGTCCGTGCAGCGTGGCGCGTTGCATCGGTGGTGATTCAAGTGCTGAGGGTGAGTGATCACCTACACCACAGCCGTCCATGTCCACGTGCGCAGACAACGCACCCCTGTCTAACGCAACCTGCTTCACACCCGGCGCTCCCCCTTCCCCACCTTTTTCTTTCTCCGCCGCAACTTCACCTTCTTTGTCTTCGGGTGGTTGCCGGTACAACTCTCGTATGGCCGCCATCCGCGCTCGCTGCGCCTGCCGGGCCGCCTCTACCTGCGTGCGTTCATCTTGTTGCCGACGCAAAACCGCAGCCGCCCGCCGTGCCGATTTCTGCTGGCCCTCTAGTTTTGTGTGTTCTCGCTGCGCCAGCGCTGCCGCGCATTCGAGGGCGTAGATGTGAGTTGCATGTTGCTCCTCACCGGTGTGCTCCTCACTGCCTGCACATTCTCCGTCTGCCGCTCCGCCACCGTGACAAAAGGCCAAGTTTTTCACTTCCCGTACGTTTGTCTCAAGAATGTTTCCTTCATTAGTGTTGCTGTGCTCGCCGTGCCCCTCACGAGCTTTCGCATGAGACACGTGTACAGTGACTTTCGTGTTCGGTGCGACACCGGTCATACGCCAGCGCCTCTGTAAGGTAGAGCTTGACCGGCCTGACAACTCTTCTCGATTAATGTTGTTAGCGCGGGAAGGGCCACTCCGTGGTTATTATCGAGGGAGTAAGCAACAGGAATTCTAGCAGTCAGACTGTCCGTTGCGGCCGGCGCCGCACGCAGACTTCGCATCACCTCTGCCAACGGAATTGTAGACGGCCGTGCAGCCGCCACGCGAGCCGCGCGTTGTTTCTCCACAGCGCGCACAGCCGCACGCCGCCGCTGCGCGGCCACGAGAGGACGCTGGCATTCATGAGCCTCTGCACGGGTGTAGGCCATCGCAAGTCGGTGCCGAGCCACTTCTAGCTTGCGTTCGGCCTGCCACGCAGAAGCCTCTTCGCAGGCGGTGCGTTGCATTTCTGCTTGAAAATCCGCCGCCGCCTCCTGACCGTCATCTTGTTGCGCCATCCCTCTCTGTGCGAGGGCGTCGATGACGTGAATATTGCGCTGCTGACTCTGAAGCCATAGTTGCCGTGCGTCTTCATGCACACCCTCGAGTTGTTTCCGCTTTTGCTCCTTGTAAGAGCGGGCCTGCTGGACGGAAAGCTGTGCGGCGGCCTGACGGGCGGCGAGGAGGCGCTTCTTGCGCTGTGCGGCTTCGCGTTGCTGCCGCTGCACCAAAACGGTGACCATTTAAGCCTGCGTATCTACCTGTGGGACGAGAATGTGTGTGTGTGTGTGTGTGTTTTCGTGGTAATAGTGAAGCTGCAAAGGAAAAAAAAAAAACAGTGAAATGATGAGGCAGAGTTCGGTGGGTTAAGGCCACTTTGGTGGATTACAGGAGAAGCCGACTCCAACGCATGTACCACGTACCGCCATCGCAGAAATCGGATTTGCCTTTCCTAACCACTGACAGTAAAAACAAACTGCCGTAAAAGTCCGACCTCTAAGACTGATTTCTTTCAATTGATCTAAGGGACAGATAAACAAGAGAGATGTAGTTGTACAGAGGCTAGGTCACCGTTTTTTTTTTCTCTTTTCAAAGCAAACACGCACGTACTCACTTGTCAAATGAAAATGGGTGCGTAAAGTCAGCGAGACAGATGGAATCGTCGTAGGGAGCAGATGACGGGGAGCGCGTACCCGTGCGTGTCAGCGACGGTGACAGCGACACTCCAGCGGCAGACAGTCGATTCGGTGACGACGGTTCACGGTACGATACCGATGGTGCCACCTTGAAATGCGCTACGCCAGGAGACAATGACGACGGTGGCAGCAGGTCTTGTTGCACCCCAGCAGAGGAAGAGATAGAGGTTGAAGCTGAAAGGTGTGTTAATGACGTCTGCAGCTGCTGTGCCGACTGACTCAGCTGCGACACGAACTGTGCCACACGTGCCTCCGCAGCTGCCATGATCTCCCGCTGCTGTTGCGCGTTACGGGCAGCCACTGCGCTTTCAAGCAAATGTTGTTTCTCCTGCAGTGCCGCCTCGAGTTTTTCGGCGTAGGCGGTGGCCTGCTGCTGTAATTTGGTAATCTGCGCCAGCCGCGCTGTGAGCGACTCAACCTGTTTCTTGTAGTCATCAAGAGACTTGGTGTGTGTCTCCTCCGCCTTTTGAAACGCGAGCGTGTAAGTGTGCAGTTCACGCGCCTGCGCGGTGAGCTGGGTCTGATGTCGCAGGTGCGCGTCCGTCAGCGTCGCACACTCACTCCGCAGCATCACCACCTCTTGCTCTCGTGCGTGCACGCGCTCCTGAGCCTCGTCCATCACCTTTTCCACATCACGCAGGGTCTGCTGCGCCTCTGACCACTGCTGCTGCAAGCGTGTAATCTCGCTGCTTTGCTGCTCTGCTACCAACACCAAGAAACTGATCAACTTCGCGTCCGCCTGTACGACCTCGTTGAACTCGCTTTGCAGACGTTGTAGCTGGTGGGCCCACCTCTCCGTACACTCGTCTAACGTCCTTCCTGGAGACTGTCCTTTTGTCTTTCTGATTTCGTTGCATCGGTTGCTGCTGCATCGGAGCTGAGAGATACACACAGATCATGTGTTTGGTGTTGTATCACGCTGAAGCACGCGGCTGCTTGTTGGGTGGCTTTCAGCAGCTGCTCCTGCCAGTAAAAACTGCGCGACGACGGCACTGCTAACGCGTTGGAAGACGCAGCAGCCGTGTAATTCTCCGACTGTAAGCCTGCAATGCATCGTAAAGGGCAGGAAGGTTCTCGCGTTTCTTTTCTCATACGCTCTATTTTTTCTTTTGCATTCAGTAAATCCATTCGCAGCTGACTGCAGCGCTCGCAGGGTCCATCTCTTGCATTGGCTGTTTCGCGTCGACGCGCCGCTTGCACCATTTCCTCGAGCGTGTGTATGTCCAGTCCCATGCGTCGCACCTGCTCCTGAAGACCTCGCTCACGCTCTTCGTAGCGCGTCTGCACTCCTGTGAGCATCTGGTGCGCGGACGCAACGTCAGCTTGCGCCTGTGCGAGTTCGTTACTGAGAACAGCAACTTGCCTTTCTGCACGTTCGGTTGCGAAATGCTGCTCTCGAAGTCGTTGAACCAGAGCTTTGTTTTCCTCCTCGCACGCCGCTAAAGACTGTTTTGTAGTCTGCAGTTCATCTACATGCAGCCGACTTTGAATGCGAGGCATCTAACAGTATCCCAACTAGGAAGCGCGCTAATCGTCGCCCTAGTATCTATCACGTGTATTAAAGCGCGTCTATAGTTTTACAGAAAAACGAAAAAACGAAGCAGAGCGTGCGGCTTCAGTACGCGAAATGCTGAAATCTGAAATTTGGCGGAGCGTAAGACGTACAAAGCTAAAGAGAAAGTTCTACAGCGCTTGTGCGGTTGTTTTTGTTGCTGTTTGGGCAGACTAAATGCAGCGCTCATAAGGTAACCATCAAATATTATTGCTGGTCTTTGCTAGGCTGCACGGCCAAGCAAGGGTCCGCTCCAAAAAAAAAAAGCTAGATGCACTCAAGTAAGAAAAGGGAACGGCAAAGGTGGGAAAAGGTGATCGAATACAACTGCATTAGTGGAGTGGAGGCATGGCGTTCGTGATTCTGCAATAGCAGCACCGGCGTGTACGTTACCTTGGGATGCTGTAACTTCCACGCTCTTGGAGAGATCAGCGCTTCTGCGACACCATTTAATACACAACTTGTGAGCCACGTTTTACAACGCAAGCACCCACACAGAGTCTTGTAATCTAAAACTATAATGTTTCTTTTTTGACTGCAGCAATGCGAATTACTGACGGACGCAAGTCATCTATACATGAAGCGGGGGAGGTGCTCACGTTCAACTACAGAGCTATCGTATTTAACATCATCCAAAGAGATCTTCAGCGCATAGGTCGCTCGCAACACGACACACTTTCATTCCCCCTTCGCTTTCCTGCCCTTCTTCGCCGGTGGGTTGTCCTTTTCGCGCTGCGCGGCCTGATCCGCCAGCACCTGCAGGTGCTCCGTCATCTTCGCTACCAAATCCGACGACTCGTCGCCTGCGGCGGCATCGTGGTTTGGCCCTAACTCGACGTGCAGCCCGTCCGTCTCTCCGACTGCCACCGTCAGCATGCGGCGGTGTTCGGCGGACTCGATGCAGTTCGACACATTCAACGACTTGAGTGACGACGACTCATGCACAAGCTGTACCACTGCCTCCACCGCCTTCGCACCGAGGCGGTTGTTCTCGCAGTTCAGTAAACGAAGATGGGTATTGCGCAGGACCGCCAAGACGATTGCCGTGGCGCCGCTGTCGGTGATTTGATTGTCCGACACGTCCAGCCGCTCCAACGCTGGCAAGTCCGCCGCGATGATGGCCGCCACGCTCGCTGCCCCTTCATCGCCCAACCAGTTGTCGCTGAGGTTCAAATAGCGCAGCGGGCACGCGGCGAGGACAGCGAAGTCGGTGAGATGTCGCTGCAACGCCTGTGCCCCTTTGAAACCGATCGTGTTGCCCGCCAAACTCACGTCTTGCACGAAAGATGTGCGTGCGAGAAGCTGACCGACCGCTTTGGCACCGCTGTAGCTGATCTCGTTGTTGTAGAGATTCAGCGTGAGCTGACTGCGACTGCCATGGCGCTGTAAAGCCTCACATAGGTGTGCAGTGCCCTCGTCACCCAGTGCATTCGCAGCCAGGTTGTACACACACAGTGGATTGCGCTGAAAGGCACGCGTCAGGCATTTCGTTCCATTCGGGCCGACTTTGTTCCACGAGAGGTCAATGCGGGTCAAATCACGGTGACACGCGGCAGCGCTGCTGAGCGCCAGTAGTGTGTCGTCTGCAAACGCGTTACCCATTAAAATGAGAGTGTAGAGGGTCCGGTTCCACTGCCCCGGCTGCCCAGTTGCACTCACGCTAGGGATGAAAGCGCTGGCCAACGCGATGCCACCGACGTCCGTGATGTTGTTGTGTGAGAGGTTAAGGTGCTGCACGGTTGTGTTGACGCGCAGCAGATTCGCAATCGCCACGGCCCCCTCATCTCCTAGCTGGTTGTGACTCAAGTCGAGGGAGACGATTCTTGTGTTTTTGAACAGCGCCGAACTCACAACGAGACCACCACGAGGCCCCAATGCGCGACCGGCGAGGTCGAGTCGCACTTCTTGAAGAATGGCCTTCCACCTCTTGCGGGAGTAGAAACTCGTGGTGGTCTCGCCTTTGGAGCCGGGAAATGGCACCTTGTCTTTTTTCCGTCCCCCCGCCGTCATGCTTGCGCTAATGCAAAGTAGAGGTGTGCTATGTTCGTATGTGTCTGTATGTGTTTGATGGTCTAGCAAAACGTGAAAGGAGGCAATTTAGGCTGAAGCAGGTGCAGCCAATAGTATGAGCGTCCAGAAAGGGTGAAAGAGATGCGCAAGATTGAAGGTCTTTCCTGAAGTGCATCTCAACGGAAACGTGTGCCCCCACGCAATGAGGCAGTCAGGGTGTGGTTAGGGCGGAAAATAAGAGCCTCAAACGGATAGAAAAGCTACTTGAGAGAGCAACTCGGAAGATACGCATCGAACTCGGCCAACGCGACACACAAGTCGCTCAAAGTGTGTTTACAGCGGGAGACCCCTCATTAGCGAGGACTAACAGGTGAAACATGCACCTAATGTGCAACCCTCTCGAAAAGGAAACTGTGTTTACAATGCTGTCAGTGCCGTCACATGCAGACGACGTGCACGTTCTCGCCTGATCCCGTGTGAAACGATGGACTAAAGCCCTCATTACCGACTCCACAACCCACCTTGGTGGTTCTTGCAACAGAGAGTGTCCTTTCTCTATTATGTAGCGCATTCTCACAAGGAACTACACGGGCCAACGAGGCTCCAGAAGAGAAACAAACAATGAACGCGAGTGTGTGTGTGTGTGTGGGAGGGGGGGGGTCGCACGTGCATCGGTTTGTTTTTCATCGCAACGAGTAATAGCTAGGGAGCACCACTGAGAACGTCCGCTCAGCATAGCACAAAAGCACCCACGTGCTCCCTTCAACACGACGCAGCGCAGTGAGAGGATGTTGAAGCCTGATATAAAGACAAAAGAAATACCTTGCAAGACCTTTGCCGTGGCACAATCATCGAACAGAGAGTTAGCTGTTTAGGTTTATAGGTTAGTTCGGGAAAAGAAAAACAAGGAAGTTGGTCTTCGCAATACAGATCAAACGGGAAAGTAAATGAAACAAAAGCATGCTATTACACGGAAGTTCGAGGTATAACGTGATGCAGTTGCATTCTGCTTTCAGCTAGTGGGCAACTTGCTCACAATACTCGTTAAACGAAAAGGTCAACCAACGTGCACTTAGAAAGGAGAAAAGAGAGAAAAACGTCCAGAAAACTCAACGCATTGGAGTGCATTTAACAGTCATTACACGCTTTCTAGTAACGGCGCTGGAAGCCGCCACGGCCACCACCGCGACCACCACCACGGCCACCGCTGTACGAGCCACTACCGCGGCTGCCACCATAGCCACCACCGTAGCTGCCACCGTAGCCGCCGCGGCCGCCACCACGGCCGAAAAAGCTACCGCGACCGCCGCCGCCACCGCGGCCACTGTTCAGCTCGCGGGCGATGATGGGCGGCAGGGTGTCGATGCGCTGGAAGCTAATGCCCCGCATCGGCGTGTTCATCACGCGGTCGGCAAACTGCTCCAGTACATCAAAGACGCAGCCCGGGTCGTCCTGCAGCAGCGTAATATCACGGCAGCGCATGAAGATGTCGTCGCCGAGGTTGTTGCGCAGGATACTGCAGTAGACTGGGATGGGCAGCGGGCGGTCGGACGTCATCTGCAAGGTCACGTAGCCCTGCGTGCCGGTGATCAAACCACGCGAGGTGATATTTTCTGTGTACCCGCTCATCACGGCCAGGGCGGAAGCCAAGATCTCCACCGGGTCCGCGTCCTTCAGCAGCTCAGCAGCTTGGTCCA
This sequence comes from Crithidia expoeki, assembly GCA_900240875.1. Classification (NCBI taxonomy): domain Eukaryota; phylum Euglenozoa; class Kinetoplastea; order Trypanosomatida; family Trypanosomatidae; genus Crithidia; species Crithidia expoeki. The sequence continues at coordinate 503,210 of OESE01000202.1, forward strand.
TGAACAGGTCTGTCGCACGGCGCTCCACACGCGCCAGATCCTCGGCGGCATCACGGGCGACGGCTTTCAGAATCTCCTCGCGCGTCGGGGCAGGCAGCACCTCAAACTTCATCTTCGCGTGGCGTTCAATCCGCTCCACGATGTACTCTTCGCGCGGCTGGTAAAGCAACACGCAGACGCCCTTGCGACCGGCACGACCCGTACGGCCCGCGCGGTGAATAAAGGAATCGATATCCTGCGGTGGGGCACACTGAATGACAAGATCTACCATCGGCAGGTCGAGCCCGCGCGCCGCCACATCGGTGGCAATGAGGACGCTAAACTTATTGTCGCGGAAACTCTTCATGGTGCTCTCGCGCTGCTCCTGCTGCATGTCACCATGCAGGCATTGCGAGTCGAGCTTCGTGTTGTTGATGGACAGGTCGTGGCAATCCTTTTTCGTATTTGTGAAGACAAGGGTGCGGCCGTGGGCTCCGCTGTACACCTTGATGAGGTCCGCCAGCATGGACGAGATCTCGCTGAAGTTGCACTTGCGGCGGTAAAAACGAATCGTACTCGCCGTCCGCACCGCCTCCTTGCCTACCATGTCAATGAACTGCTTGTCCTTGGCAATGAAGGAGCAGGTGTGGACCCAATCCGGCACCGTCGCAGAGAAGAGGAGTGTCTGGTGGACGGGCTTTTCAGCACCAACAGACCCGTTCTGCTCCGCCACCTGCGACAGCAAAAGCTCAATGTCATCTTTGAAACCGATATCAAGCATGTGGTCCGCTTCATCCAGGCAGGCCATCACAACGCGGTCGAAGTGCAACGTGCCCTTCGTCAAAAAATCCTTAGCGCGACCCGGAGTGGCGACGATGATGTCGACGCCGCTACGCAACATGCGCTCCTGGTTGGCGTACGCCACACCACCGTAGAGGGCGGCCACTGTGAGACCGCAGCTGATGCCGTGCAGCACATCCTGCACCTGAATCGCCAGTTCACGAGTAGGGCAGAAAATGACGGCGGCTGGGCCGCGGCCACGCGTCAGATGCCCCTCCAGCTTTAACAGCCTCTCAACGATGGGGATGCCGAAGGCGAGGGTTTTACCGCTTCCGGTGCGGGCCTGAACAAGCACGTCTGTCTGCCTCATAATGGCGTCGAAGGTGAGCGCCTGCACAGGAAAGAGAGACTCGATGCCGCGCGACTGCAACGCCTTCACGACCTGAGGATTCATTTCAAAGTCTGAGAAGGGACGCGCCGTGGCGGCGCAGCCGTTGTTTGGCACCTCCTCGTTGTCCTCCTTTGCCGCCGCAGCAGGCCCCTCTTCCGTGCGTTTCCGCTTCGCAGCAACCGCACTATCCTCAGAAAGGTTGTTGTAGACAGGAGCAACAGGTGCCTTCGTCACCTTCACCGGTTCATCGTCGTCGCTGCTGTTCGCGAGCTTCGTGACGCGGACCGGCTTGGCCTCCTCCGACTCTTCACGGGTGCGACGGGGCATGTGTGTAACAGAAAATAGGATCCTGTTGACAAGGAGCTTGGGTATACTTGTGTGGGTGTGAAAGCAAATGTTTGTGACTTTGCAGACAATAACGAGAAGACAGAGACGAAGCAGCGGAGTCGGAAAGGAAGACGTGTAAAAGTGGGGGATGGCGTAGCGGGGAGTAGAATACAAAGCGGTAGATGTTGCAGGAGAGAGCGTAGAATAAAACTGAGAGCACGGAATTGTAATTTGACGGAAAACAAAGCGTGCCGATTCCAATGCAGTGCTCTCTGTGACGCACGCGCAAGACACATGCGCTTTCGTGAGTCGTGCGGTTGTCAGTGTTGTATCACCACCAGAGTTCTTTTCGATCTCAGCAAGGAAACGAAGGCGATTACAAACGTGAGAGCACCGACCCCACCCTTCCGGGTACAGCGAAAGACTCCGCAGATAGAACGCTCACATCGCGAACAAGAAAAATTACTGTAGCGTACCTATGCATATCGATGGAGCTTTATACACGCCCGCAAGCACTCGTCCATTTTGTTTCTCTTCTTGTTGCTCTGGTCAAAAAAAGCGGAAGCTTGACAGTTTCAAGAGACACGTTTCTGGTGCTTATTTGAACTTCAGAAGAGGTGTGTGTGTGCGCCCAAGCCTATAGAAAGGTAAAAGGAGAAGACGACAGCAAAAATAGTGAAAGCCCAAAGCTAAGAAGAGCTGAAACGATTCGAGAGACATTGAGGTTTAAAATAGCTGTCGGGGAAAAGGAAAGAAAAACACACATCTCAGACAACGTGCACCCCTCCATTTCAAAAAAAAAAAGCGCTCACTGCAAGGGCACAACAAAGCCACGGTAAAACACGAAGTGACACGAAAAGAAGGAAAGCGGAAACGATCAACGAAAGAACGCACATTTGAACCTCTAGAATAGAAAGCCCCTTCAGCAAAAGCAAACAAAGGAAGACAGCAAGGTAGAGAAAGAAGGGCAGCATACGCGAGCCAGTTCCACGTTTCGACGGCACGAGGTCATGCGAAGTCGAAGTAATTTGACTGAAGTTGCTGCGATGTCGTTGTTGGCGCCGGCGTAATATTTTGACCAAATGGCACATTCATGCAACGACTATTAGGTGTTCGCCCACCTGGGCTGCCGGCCATCCCCACCGCAGGCGCAACCACATTATTAATACTACTATTATTATTATTGTTACCACCAGCACCGTTCGTATTCGATGCAACACCTCCCTCGTAGTAGAGGGCAGACTCCGGCGCCCGCATTGCTTCAAAGGCGTGCGTCATGGCATCACGCTCACAAATGGAGGAGTCGAGCGGGCTGCACGGCATAGGGACAACCTGTGACTGCGCCGGTGGCACAAAACCCATTCCACCTAGTTTGAACCAGCGGTGTTGCAGCGCTTCCGCGGCACGTGGCCGCGCCGTCGGGTCGAAGTTCAGCAGAAGACGATTTACCTCGATAGCATCGGCGCTGATCCCGGCCCACCGCGGGCCCTCGAAGGAGAGACCCATCCGCATCTCCATGACTAAGTTTGCTTTGTTCGCGAAGTTCTTAAACGGCAAGGCGCCGCTGAGCATCACGTACATGATGACCCCTGCCGCGTACACATCGAGGCGTGACAGCAGCTCTTTTGTCGTGGAAAGCTGCGCGCTCTGCGTGATGGACTGAACTGTCTCCGGGGCCGCGTACTTCAGCGTACCGCACGGTGTGGCCAGCATTGGACTGTCGCATTCGAAGGAGTCGAACGACATGTTGCGGCCGGTCTGAACACGTTGCGGCTGCAGCTGAGGTTGACGTTGGAAGTGAAGGGCGACGTCGCGTGAGATGCGCGGCCGCTTGCGCTCACAGCTGCGGGCCAGGCCAAAGTCCACTAGTACGACTCGAATTGGGGTCTGCCGCGTGTCGACCATGATGTTCTCCGGCTTCACGTCGCGGTGGACGATGTGTAATGTGTCGTGCAGGTAGGCGAGCACGGTCAACAGCTGCTGCATCACCTCCAGCACCATCCCCTCCGTGAACTTGTGCTGTTTCAAAGCTTGGAAAAGCTCCATACCTTCGACGTACTCCGTTACAATCACCACGTGGTGCGGCGTCTGCAAGCACTCGATAAAACGAACACAGTTCGGGTGCACAGCCTGCCGCAACATGTGAACTTCGTTCACTACATCGCGCACAAGCTTGTCACTCATCAGGTTGCGCTTGGCAATCAGCTTTAGTGCGACGAGCTGGTTCTCTTGTACCTCAGGGCGGGTGGTGATGCTAACGCCTTTGAAGACAGACGCGAAGGTTCCCTCGCCTAGAAAGTCGTAGATGTCGTCTGTTATGTACAGCTCCGATACATCCTTGACGCACGGGAAGGGTAAAGTCGTCATCCTGGAGACTGCAAAAGAATGTTAATAGAAAGAAGAGAAAATCAAATATCAAGAAAGAGGTAGAAAGTAGAACGTACGAGCTGAAAGGAAATAACGGGTGAAAACGGTGAACGTCTAATATCAAAGCAAGGTTCAGTGCGAGCGTACCTTTCCGTGTACGAGTGTCGTGGATAGCACAATGGCGCGGTGCTTGAGCTCACTTGAGAAAACGAAAACGAATAAAGAAGAATACTCGAATGTTTCTGGTCTGAGACATGTGTGCGTGCGCTCGCGTGAATGTGTGTCTCCTCTGACCGCCGTATACCACTTCAACAGCAAAAAATACTGACTGTCGGGTACTAATTGCAATACAGCGCCAACAACGGTGACGTTGTGTTTTACGAAACACTAGACAAATACTCTAGCACTCAGATACAAATAACGGGAAACACACAGGGAATGGACGAGAACCAATACGTATTGCAACGTTAAAGTGCAGTGTGTACCCCCGCCTGATCGTTGAAGTTCGTAAAGCGGTGGGAAACTTTGGAAAACAACAGAAGTGCTTTCCTTGGAAGGGGTTTTGTTTTGAGTGGAGTGCGAGTTGCCCTGGAGCACTGTAAAACTGCGGTGGCAAGAGTGTTTAAGAAAATGCTGCACCAAAAGGCACATCAAAGAATCCGTTTTTGTGGGGGTGCAGTTGAGCAGCTAATGAGAGAAGAACTGCGCAGAAAGGGAACAGCAACAAGAGCGACCCTGGAGAATAAGAGCAATAATGTAGCCCGCAGTCACGGCAACAGTGCGCAAATCAGACGCCTGCGTACGCGTACTTACACAGCCTTCAAAGTGAATCGGACTACAACAAGTCCAAACGCGTTTGTGAGATTGAAACGGGAAAAGGCACTCTCGTAAAAGAAAGAAGTGGAATAAGAAGACGACTGGAGAACAAAAGCACGTCGGTACTTCCAAAGCGCTATGGTGTAAAAAGAACCAGCGCGCCGCTGAAGCACAGGAAGGTACCAACGAAAATACCTTCTGGCTTGAATCAAGAGAAAGCACCTGTGCTTCAAAAAAGGCAAACGGTGGCCTTTTGCAGGATCTTCCGTAAATGGTCCAATCAGCTTGGGGGAGCTGTCTGCAAATTTCGTTTTTTTGGACTCGCCATATTTCCGGTTGGTGCGGTAACTCTTCAAAAGAACCGATCTGATGCAATAAAAGTCTATTTGTCGGAGATTGTGAGGAGAAGGCGCCTCGATTAAATAGCGGCACGTAAACTACTCTGAAGGGATCAAAAGCACAAAAGCACCCACTGAAACGATGCGCAGCACACCACGACGTTCACTGCCCACATCACTGTGCAGCTGGCTCGGTGTTAAAGTCCCGGTAGTATTTACGCGCATAGGTGTAGGTCGATAGCAGCTGCGCCGCCTCTGCGGTTGTCGGCCCGCTTTTGGCAGCTGCAAGCGCCACGATGTCATCCGCGCGCTGTTTTGGGAACTCACGCCGCTGCCGTCCGCCCTCGCCGCCTTTTCCAACCTCCTTTTCCTCCCCCGCAGCTGTTGCTGCACTCTTCACGTCACTACTACTACTGCGTGGAAGCCAGCGGCGGAAGATGTCTTGTGGGTTCTTGCGTGTGTAGGGCACTATCAGCTTCGCTTCCTCCAGGTGCTCCATCATGAAAGCGGCGTACGGTTCACAGTCAGTGAAAAGGACGATACCGCGCGGGTCCGCTGTGCTCTCGCGAACGCGCAAAGCTCGGTGTACAGCGCAGTAAAAGTCAAAGTGAACGAGGCGCCGGTAGCTACCTTGTTTCGACCAGAATGGGACCGGCATGGGCACCAGAGCCACATCCACCGTCTCGGGTTGCAATACGGCGAGACAGGTGAACATCGATTCGCAACGCAAGAAGAAGACGCGTTGGCTGAATTCAGGTGCGAAAGCGGCCGCTGCCTCCGTTAGGTCTTTCAACAAAGGGTCCACGACGAGGTAGGAGTGATCGGTGTCTGCTTGAAGCTGTCGACGCAGGTAAGGTATGCTACGACAGCCGAAGATCACAACGCTGCGTCGACCCCCAGCAAGCCACGGCATGACAACGTGCCGCTGGACTCCAGCAACGGCACCGCTCTCCAACAGCTTGGTACGTAACGGTTGCCGAGCTGCACCACCGCTCACCGAGGGCAGCACCGCCAAATTGTAGTGGTCAAAGAAAAGTGCTGCCTCCGTGTTGTAAGTGTTCGTGACAGTGATGGTGCCTTTACTGTTGCGCGCAACGCCCTCGTTGTGTTGATGGAGCAAAGCACACAGAGCGGCTTTTTGCTTAGCAGCGTCGCCAGTGCTGATGTTCTCGAGGCCTGAGACAGCAGTAGCTGCAAATGCTGCCTGTGTACACCGCAGCATCTGCAACGGTGTGCAAGGACACGTTATTTTGGTAATGACAATAAACAAAAACCTAGTCTTTTACCGCACGTGATGTAGGAGATAATACAGAGACGATGAGAGGCGTTCATATCATACAAGTCTTTCTATGTGGCAGACGTCATGACCACTGATTACAGCACAGATATATACGACGAAAAACATTTGGATCAAACTCCTAAATGCAGCGCCTAATGCACGAAAGAAAAACCTAACCGTTTGATAGTTTTTTAGCTGTTATTTTCTTCTTCGTGTACACGCTGTTGAGACTTAAACAAATGAACCAACTAAAATCTGTAGTATCAGCGGGCTCTGTGAAGTCACAACGGCTGTAGATGCGGCCGGTGACGTGAATATCCACATCTCCCAGCACAAGGCATGAAGGGTCACAAGAAGAAGCAAGTGCGACTCACCCGCACTGGAATGGATCACTGATGGGCCGCAGGCACTCCCGTGCCCACTGCTGCGCCTCCTGCGGACTCGCCGCGACAAGGGTGTTCAGCTGTTTCTGCTGCAGCTGCAATCCTCGATGAAGGCGGGCGCGGTAATACCGACTAGCATAGTGCGCGTCGTGCTGAAGTTCTTTGGCGGCATCGCACGCCTCTGGCAACCGCTTTAACAGAAGGCTAACCTCATCAACTCGGCTCAACTCCGACTTTGGAGGCAAGATGCTTTCAACGACAGATCTGGCGGTGGGGATGGAGGGGACGGCGATGGGCTGATGATCGAAGGGCGTAACCAGCAGAAACTGTAGACGCACGGGATGGCAGCGGCGCATTATTGCAGTGGCGCCCCGGTGAATTACTTAACGGGTAACTGAAGAGATAACTGCAGGTCTTCCCCGTTAGTGGAATAAATCGGCAAAAGGTGTTGCCCTTTAGTTACTAGTAAAAAGCCGTGTTTGAGTATGCACAGCAGAAGCGAAAGAAAACAGAAGAAAGAAGGAAACAAGGGTGACGGAAGTAGCTGCGTGGCTTGCAGATGTTTGCATGTACACTACCCTTTCCACAACAGTCCCGTATCCGCATGATCAGGTGCCCTCCAAAGATGGAAAGGCCTGCGCAGAGAAACGACGAGGAGAACGATACAGCGCCGCTTTCGAACCTCAATGTACTGAAAAAGACAATAGGAAAAGATTGGGCTGTCAAGATTCAATGTCAACAGACCTTCTTCACACAACCCTCAACACGAAGTGAAGTACTAGAGACAGAAATTGCGGAGCGCCCTTTCTTCTCGCTTTGCCACACCGTGCTTGCCTCAAAGCCGACGGATTGGCTCCGGCACTCTCCTTTTGACCTGTTGTCTTCACTTCTAGTTTGTGCTTTGGCGCAACCACAGAAAAGCGCAGCTCACGGTATCGTCTTGATCACAATAACAACAGTAGAAGTAATAGTTGCTTTTAAGTATCCAAAAACGGGCAATAGGAGTTGACTAAATAATTTGAATAATCGAGAAAAGAAGGTGCGGGCTAGGCAGCTCAGCGGTATCGCCTCCTCTTCACGCAGAAGCTTATGCAGCGCACATGGACACAGAGAAAAGAAACACTCATATAGATTGTGTACGCGAGGTTTAGAACTCGCTACAAACAGTAAGAAAACAAGAAGGGAAGAACCTCTAAATGGTATTGGAAAGGGAAAAGAGAACATCCCAATCAAACTTGTAAGCAAACATCGGCACAAAGCAATTAGCAAAACGTGAAAAATATAATAGAACATCGTTGGTAAAATCTGAGTTTCCCGCGCAGCTTCGCCACCTAAGCAGTTGTGATGAAGAAATGCATTGCTAAAACACGCTCCGTGGGAATGGAGGAGCTCGTAACTTCAGTGTTCAGTTTACCGTCTCCCGTTCTGTCTTTCAGTTTCTTTTTTCGGACATCGATGATGCAGTGAAGCCACGAAGAAAAAAGATTCAAAAGGAAAAACAGAGACGAAGCCACGCGTTTGCTAAGGCTGGTCGTTGAACTACTCCCGGGAGATCCATCAGATAAGAAAATACTCAGCACACAAATGAAGCAAGCTGCAACATGAGTCCACATGAAAAGGGGCAGTAGTTATGTTGGTCCTCACTGCAGCAGCCTCCATGTAGCTCAGGGACACGTGTTTATAAGTTATTTCTGAGCTACAAACGCAAAAGGTTGGGAAAAAAGTTAGGCAGAGACGTTCGGGACCTTCAACAGCAGAATTAGTTCCTTCACTTGCCGTCTTTCCCCGTCTCCATAAAAGCCACCCTACGGGCACAATCGTGCAGCATTAAGAACTTCAACAGCAACCCCTCGGGAATACCTTAAAAAACAAAACACAACTCTGTTTATAGTGACGTCGCGCTTGGTGTCTATTTAAGCGGTGTCTGCAGCGTTTTCTCTTCGACAAGAAGAAAAAAGCGGTACAATGGAAGAAAAATAAAAAGAGAGAACCGAAACGAGGAAACGTGGATGCAGCACATAGATGTAACGCAGACACCGTAGTCAATGCAAGGCTCAATGCGCGCATTTGTATCGTATTTCCGATTGCACTGACGCCTTTGGCGTACATGAGTTTAACGTCGCTCTTCCTGTCTTTTGGTCACTCCGGCTTGTCCCTAAGATACCGACTATGAAAGGAGGTTCAAATTGATGTTGGTCACCTCCCTTCGAAAGGCCGTGTTCTCGCGTAGTACCTTCTTTTTTCAGAGTCTGTTCACTTGATTCACCTCGCGGACTCCGATTCGTTTATTGGGGCTTCTTCATGCGCACCACAAAACCCGGCGCACTCTTCGACAGCGTCCGCGGCGACACGGGTCCTTTCGTGTCGCGCTGCACCTCCTGCCGCTGCGGCTTCTTGATCGCCATGCGCATCTTCCCGTTCGCCACAAAAAGGCATCCCGCACCGTTCTGATGACCGGCGTAGTCGGAGGTGGAGAAGATGGTCACCACACGCGCGTTGTCCGACAACCGCAGCCCATCCGCCTTTTCCTGGTGGGCGCGGAAGATGTACTGGTAGTTGTATCGCTCGCAGAACATGTCCACGGCGCGCGAGCCGAATGTCTTGATGTCAGGTCCCCGCGGGTTGGGCCCAAAGCCGTAGCGATCGAGCTGCTGGTCCGGCGGCGCGGGGTCGGACCACAGAAGGTCGTTCACCATCATGCGCTGCGCCACGTTGGTTGGATCGGCGCACTGCACCACCGGGATGCGAGGGAAGTTCGGGTCTGAAAGAATCTCAAGCCGCTTATCTTCACCGCCTGAGTACTGCGGCAGACCACCGTGCACGCAAAAGATCTTCTTGTCAATGTCTGCGATCACCGGCAGGTACTGGAAGACTTCGTTCACGGCGACCCACACGTCCATGCCACGGTCGCGGCCGAACTTGTCCAGGCACTGATACTTGAAGGAGCTGTAGCCGTACACGTCCATGTCGCCATTCACCTCCGGCGACTCGTGGTTGCCGCGCAGCAAGGTCACCTTCGTTGGGTTGATCACCTTCAGCGCGAAGAGGTACATGACGCACTCAAGCGAGAAGGCACCGCGGTCGACGTAGTCACCGAGGAAGAGCAAGTTCTGCATTGTGTACTTGAGCATCACATCGTCGAAAGCGATCACCTTCTCGAGGAAGTAGCCCATGTCCGCAAAGTTGCCATGGATATCGCCGAAAACGGTGATGGGCGATTTGAGGTGAACAAAGAGCGGCTCCTTCGCCACCACCTCGCGGCACATGCTACAGACCGAGATGACAAGCTTGCAGAAATCCGGCAGATTGTCATAAGTGAAGCTGTTGTGCGAGGGGTTAGCGGCGCGTCGAATCATGTCGATCAGCCGAGTCGGATCTACCGGCGGCTGGGTCGGCGAGTTCATGTAGTTGCGCATGTCCTGCAGCTGCATCATCGTGCTGTGGCTCGCTACAGCCTCATCGCCAACGCGGGAGCGCGTGTTCGGCGCACAGCCAGCGCGCGGTGTGTCGGGTTCCGCGACACCCTTTGGACCAACAGCGTTCTGAAATAAATCGACGATCGTCACCGTCTGCGGCAGGCTGACGTAGTCGTCCTCGCACAGCAGGACGTTCTGCGAGAAGACGTATTTTTCCGGTAGCGCAGGGCCGGCAGAGCTCGACTGCTCCTCGCGGCGACGGTCCTCGCGGCGGCGGCTGTGGAAGGCCGGCTCGGCTAGGATGACGGCCTCCATCATGTGCATGCGCTCCTCCATGCGGTAAATCGTCGACGTAATCTCCGGCAACAGATCAGGAGACACACGTGACAGCCACGAGTTGCACTCCGCCGCCGACAGCTTCGCGTTGCTAATGCAGTCGTAGTTTGTATTGTTGCGACCGGCACGGATCTCGTCGGTCGTTAGGAGGTCTAGTTCAACCGACCAATCCGGCTTCAGTGTCTTGATACGGCCAACCTTGTAGAGGGCGCGGCCGTCCACGGAGTCCTCCACGCGACACCGCACAAAGAAACCGGACACCATCGGGAATAGCTTTGCGCGGATCTTGTGGTGCCACTCCGAGAGCTTCTCGCGGTTGATGGTAACGGCCTGGATGAGTTCCAGCGAGATGGTCGACTCCGTGCGCATCGAGACGGTGGGGTGGTGGCCACCGGGTGTCTCGATAGGCGCCTGCTGCGGCGACGGGGGGACGTGCGGGGGTTCCATTGTGTATGTGGGAAGTTAATTAGATGGAAAAAAAAACGAACACGATTCCGTAGCAAAAGCAATAGGGAGGAAAATGCAGATTGGGGGCTGGTTCTGGAGGTGGTGTTACGCCCGGGAAGAGCAACAAGAAAAAGGGGAGCAAAACGATTACGTCAACAAAGAATTCCCCTTCGTCGTGGATTAACTATCGGGGGTGAGAGAAGTAAAAGAAACGAATGCAACTTACAATATAGTTTGTATACAAAGAAGTTGTGATCTCAGTGTTTTTCTCTACTCTCGCTTTCCTTCCAAGTCGCCACGCAAACGCAGAGCGCGAAGGAGAGGAAAAGAAAAGTAAGGTGAGAGAACAGAAGTAGAGATTGCTCTAAAACTAGGTTTGCTCGCAACTTTGAAAGCACACTGACATCGGAGTGAAGGAAAAAAGTGGAAGGACAGAGTGGAGGTTGCGTCACAACACTTAACGGAGACGTATAAAGAATGCACCTTGCACGGCATTTTCGTGAAGGGGCGTTGATGTTCCACTGTAAAGAATGACTTTACCAGGTTATTTTCAGAAGATCTGTGTAACGTGCCCTTCCCCTCCGCAGAGAGCACGATATAAGCAGGTGTCACGCAACAGTCGTGATCGGCCATGTTTGTTGTCCTCCAAACTTTCCAGCAGCTTGCAAGAGCACTTTTATCAATGCGTAGTTTTCAGTTTTCCAGCACAGTACTTCACAAAAAAAAAAAACGCGGCCACTGCTGCGACGCACGCGGCTGATGACGGCAAAACGAGAAAAACGGTCCACTGGAAAAGGCAACAAAAAAAAAAGGTAAGAGCACACCCGCACCTCGTCAGCCGAAGCAATAATGATGATCATCGCGATACGTGTACACTGTGTCGCCGTCATCTGGTGAGACAAGAAATGGAACCGAGCACGTAAGCAAAGCAGAAAACACGCAGGAATACGCCTTCACCTGACGAGGTGCAGAAAGTGGCGTGCTCAACGTCACTCTACTGCTTTAGTACTTTGCGGACTCCGATGTGGCAGGCAAAAGTCCTTTCGACCGCAGAAACGACCTCGCCAGCTCGGGTGCGACAGCGGACACAGCGCGGAAAATGTGCGTCTTCTCCGGCGGCGACTGGGCTGTCAACGCCTCGATCGGCATCCACTTCACCTTGCGGAATTCCTGCTGAGAGTGTAGTTCAGGAGGCGGGATTAACACGACCTTCTCAATGCTCGTGGACGGCGTGAAGAAGAGGAGGACGCGCTGCTTCTGGCCAATATAGCCGAAACGGCGTAAGTTGGCATGCTCTGATAGCTTGTAAGAAAAGTTCATCGGATCGCCGTTGGGCGGAGGGATCTCTTGCACGAAGCACAGGTCCTTCGGCTTCAGCCCGATCTCTTCCTCGATCTCGCGAAAGGCGGCCATCGTTACATCGCCGTCGCGCCCCTCAATACCGCCCTGCACGCAAATATAATAGTCATTCCGGATGCGCTGACATCCCAGAAACTCTTCCTTCTCGTTGAAGATAAAGCAGCATACGTTGGGACGGTACATTAAAGCCCAGCTAATCAACGCTTTCTTTTTTCTTTTACTTAAGCGTGTAACGGAGATCACGGAGAAGACAGGAACAAGAAAGCTACTTGCCCAAGGTCGTTACGTAACTAAAAGGACAGACGCAGAGAGAAAACAACGTGGGACCTTAAATGTATCAACTCGGGTCGAAACCCAAAAAAACGTAATAGCTTTTGGAAACAGTCGATTGGACTTTGGCAGAACAGAAGGTAACTGTGAAGCAAAAGAGGCGATAGAAACTCGCCTTTCAGATGTTTTCGTTTTTAATGCGGGAACGAACTGAAAAACGATTGACGCAGTGCGAAACGTACGACGAACGGAAGTGTTTGGGAGACAGCATAAGCACAAAAGGAATGTTTGGAGTGAGAAGCAAGGAACGCAATAAACCTTGGGCGTAATTCAATCTGTGTAAAGCCTCAGAATAAAAAGAAAGGGTAGCAGCATGTGTTTTACTACCTCGGTTTTGTTTACCGGTCAACTGAGAAAAAAACCGTGTTGGTAACAGTTGGACCTGGTAACAGAATTCGACCTGCAACACGTTTCTTAGCAGACCCAAGTATCCATAACAGCATAGTTGTGGCATTGCAAGCCGCCATAATGATGAAGAGCTTTTGCGTACAGTTAATGGAGTTTTTATAAAGGGAGATGTTAATTGCAACCATATTAATCGTAGTGATTTGGGGGAAATGCATCGAAGTTAATTTTTAAGATCGTGAACCCCAGGGCAGTACCATAAAGTCAATACAACAGCTCCCCATCCAGCAAGTGTACTCTCACTACTACTACTGCAATTGGGGCTGCCGCAGCGCCGCTAAAAAAGCTTCCTTCGACGCTACTTGCTTTTTCTCCGTCACCTTGTCCGACGTCACCCTCATCTCCTCGGCGTCCAGCGCGGCGCTGGCCTTGCGCGACTGCGCCAGCGAGTTGAAAAGTTGCACCACGCCCATCGTCGCGACAGAGCGGAGACGATACTCGTAGTCGTGCCGGTTTTGATGCGGCAGCAGACGACCGTGACTTTGGTTCTTCACCGCCTGATGCAGAATCTTCAGTCCAATCGCTTCTGCGGTGGTGCGTTGCACCGCGACGTCTCTCTCCGGCACGACGCGCTCCCGCTTGTCTTCGCTCACCACCTCAAGGGCCGCCTTGCCGACCTGCACCTTGACAGAGGCCGGCGTACCACCACCCGCAGCGGCGGCACCGATGCTCCTTTTCGTCGCCTTTGCGCCGTTGGCTGCAACGGCGCTTGTGAGTTCAGCAATGCGGCTCTGCAGTGTTTCCGGGGCTAGCTTGCGGCTGCGCTTGACTAGGGAAACGACTTTCTTGCCCTTCGCGCGTTTTGCTGCCTTATTCTTCTTGGGCTTAGAGAGCTTGCCTACCTCTCCACGGAACTTGCCAGCCATGGTGTGCCGCTATTACCTGTGCGTAAAGCAGAAGGAATAGAATTGAAAACCGTAATCGCACCCTTTAAGGTCGACTGGAAATATAGGAAAGGAAGAGAATAGGAGAGGAACAGGAGGGGGGGGGTAAACAAGTCCCTGTGCAAGCGCGGGTGGCCACTGTAAATCCTGAAGCACAAAAAATGTATGCGAAGCACTAAACCAGCACCTAAGTAGATGAGTAGCGCCAAACAAACAAGTCCTGGTTTTCAAAGGATTTGAGCATGAAATGAAAAGACTGCGTGAGTACAAAACTCTCAGCTTATACCCACCTACCTATGGGCTCAACGTCCCCACGCTGCAGGCTTATCAAGCTGCATTGAAAAACACACTTTTCCTTATGTGACTGTGTATGGCGCAGAGGCCATAGCAATAAAACGTTTTACATGAAAGCACACATCATCAGGAAAAGAAAGAGAGTTCCCAATGAAGCGTCTGTACATTGACCTCAAAAAGCGGTTCTCATTCACGTGCCCGCCAGCCGCAACCTAAATGCTGAACGGGAAGAAAGACGTGTTCAGCGACACAAAGAAGTACAAGGAGTTTGACATCGCCGCCAAAGACAACACTCAAAGAGTCGCGGGCCTCAACCTCTGAGAATTAAGCAGCAGCAACAGTTGACACTGTCATAAAACACGCCGCCTAGGTCACCGTCTTCCACAGCAATATGGACACTTGTCCCCAGGTAATGTAGATGTAGCCCTTCATCTCGTGCGTTACGAAGGAGCCGAAGTTCCTGCCCACCACACAGTGCCAGACCCCCTTATACTTCTTCACAAACTCGTGCTTAATGTGGCTTGCCACGGCGTTCTCTAGGGACTCCGTTTCGAAGGCTTCAATAACCGTCGTCTGCGCATCCTCGATCATGTCATTTGGCATATCCGCCATGTAATGCATGTCCGAGTACTTTTGAGGCATGGGTCCGGGGGCTACCGAGAAACAGAAAACTGGAAAAAGGTATAATATACTCCCTCAGATGACCTCTAACTCTGTCCAACGATGGGTGCAACGACACCTGCTTTGCAAATGAGGTTGGAGGATGGAAAGAAGAAAAACGAAGGAGAAGGTTGTCGACGAGGAGTGATCAGCAGACGTACACACTTGGAAAGAAAGGGAATAACAAAAGACTACTTTTGACTGGCTTGCTTCAATTATGTACCACATCGTCAATCAAAACGCTTGTCAGCTCGAGCTGTTGCATCAAAGGGAGAGGGTTTGCTATAGGGCCATCACGAGAAGGTTGCGATGCCCAAGGAACTCGACCCTTGTGACACAAATGATGCAAGATCGGTTGCCGGTGATAATTGAGAACACAGCGACCTTGACAAACACCAACCTCAACACGACATGAAACGTATAGTTTTTATCAGCTATTGTACTGCAATCCAACGCAGCGTCAACACATGAGCAAAAAACGAACAGGTTATATGGAAATGGCCAAATTGCAGGAAAACGCGCGAAGCATGGCAGGTGCCACCACCGCATCTGCTTGCAGGCGTGTGTGCCTGCAAGTCCAGTGGAGCAACGTAGCCTCGCTTCCTTGTGCGGATGTGCAAGTGTACCTTTATGCAGGCAACCATTCCTAACGGCCGCTGGCCGCACTCGCAAAACGTTGCCAAAGCAAAGGAGAAAAAGACATGAGTATTCTCACTGCGCAGCTTCGAGACCACGGCGTAGAGATACGGTAGGAGGAGGAACGCGATGCACCCTCCCACCTCATGTGCGGAACATTAGCACGCCAGGCTGAGCGTCTGTACGATGGAGTGTGTTCGCAGCTTTCAGCAGTTGTACGAGAGGGGGCAGAGCAACCAAGAGCGCAAACGCGCCTTTCTCTTAAAGTGGAAAGACAACGAAACAAAGAAGCGTGGGGTACAGTACCGAAGCCAGACAATGTAGTCTCCCATACCTTTTTATTTTTTGGCCTCTCCAAGCATGCCCTTAGCGGTGCCGAACAGGTTAACCGGGCTATTGCCGTCAGTGATGAGGTAGCCCTTGAGGCCGAGGCTGCCCAGCAGCTTCGCTTGCATCTCAGGCCCAGCACGGGCGATGGCCACCAGCGTGTCGCGGCCGATCGCGTCCACCATGCGCTTCACCTTCTCTGCCTCCGCCTCGGCCGCCGCCCGCGCCTTCGCGATGTCCATCTCGTTCTGCCGCTGCGTGTACTCCAGCTCAAGAGCCTGCCGCTGCTGGAGTTTTTGCAACTCTGCCTCGGCTGAAACGCGGTAGGCCTTCGCGCGCATCTCCGCCTGTTGCAGCTCCGACTTCACCTCGATTAAGAGCGCCTCAGCACGCGCCTTCGCCTCGGCGACGGACTGCCCACTAGCCTGCAGCGCCTCGCTCTTTGCCTGCAGCTCCAGCCACTGCGTCTTTGCTTTCTCGACCTCGATCTTGTCCACCAGCTTCTGCCGCTCTAGCTGTCCCTTTGCCTCTTGGTCTTTCAACTCGTTGCCGTGGCGGGCGGCGGCCTCCTGCGACTTGGTCGTGATTTCAATCGCGAGCTGCACAGACTTCTGCAAGCTGTCACGCGTCTTCTCATCTGTCGGCTCCGACGACTGCACATCAATGTTAGTCACAACAAAGTCGTTTGCGCTAAAACGTAACTCTCTTTTAATATCGCCGTTCTTGTCGAGGCCGAAGACGGCGGTGCGGATAATCTTTACGGAGTTGCGGTGGAAGGAGTCGAAGTCCTCCGCAGCCACAGCACCGCGCACGCGACTCGCAATTGTCTTGCAGCAGTCTCCGATGAAATCAGGCACAGAGAAGGTCTTCCGCGCCGGCTCGGCGCGATTAACGTCAAAATACCAGTTGTAAGACAGTCGCAGGCGCAGCCGGGCGTGGTCGGAAGTCTCGACGACAATCGTGTCACTGGAGAAGCGCGGGCCGAGGAAGAGCTGGAGCGACTGCAGCGAGTTCGGAACCTTCGGCGTGCCGCCACTGAGCGAAAGCACTGTGAACTCCTCGTGCGGAGCCAACATCACCAGGCTCGGCCCCAACACAATGCGAGGCTGTTTCTTGCGGTAATCGTATATCTGCACCGCGGCGTTGTGCTGCACGTTGAAACGAACAATGCGGTGCTTCTCGCGGTGGCTCACAAAGTTCGGGTTGCGCTCCGTTGTTTTGATGCACCCGTTCGGCGACTCCAGCAGCTCCTCCACTTCGAGCGGCAGACGTTTCTCCCACAACACCTCATCCACGTCGGGCAAATACGGCTCTCCAATGACGGCGCGCACCTCGCCACTTGTGGTGTTCATGACATAGATGCCCTCGTTCTTGTCGAGCGCTATTACGCGGCGGTGTTCCAGCAATTTCACCTCGTTGGCCGGCGTGTACTCGCACGGCCCCCGCACCATCCACCGCCTGCCTGGCTGCCGCACGACGTCGCCGTCCTTATACTCACACACAGCCTCCAGCAGCAGCGCCTCCTCCTTCCCCACCACAAGCACCGGCTCCACCCCGGCCGGCATCGACTCGCCGGGTTGCAGGAAGAAGGTGCACTCGCCGTGGCGCACGACAGTCTCGCCGAAGCGGTGGTGTCCCTCAGAGTCGACGGGGTGGTGCACGATGGCGTACTCCTTCGCATTGAGAGAGACGGCCTTCACGTCGGCCACCTTAGCCTCGTAGGCGTCGACGAGGTGCACTGGGGTGTCCTGCGCCGTCACCAACCATTCTTCACCGGCGAGACGGGTTTTGCCGTAGACGTCGACAAACGTGCGGGTGGCGCGGAGGTGCAGCGCAAGCGTGGCATTCAACAGAATGCCCTGCACAAGCTTGATGACCGACTCTTCCACAGAAGGCAAATAAGCGCCCGGTGTGCGCTCCAGCCAACGCTCACCCGCAACGCGGCTCTGCCCGTGCCGGTCCGTGAAGTTCACCTTCGCTTCCAAGAGTAGCGCCGTGTTTGGTTTCACCACCGTCGCCTTCACCTCCTGCACCACAACCACCTCTACACGCGGCGTGTACGTCTGCGGTCCGACCTCCATCCACTCCGTCCCGGCCACCACGACCGCGCCGCTGCGGGTGTCGGTGAAGTCGCGCACACAGCGCACGTAATAGCCGGCGTTGTTCGGAATAAGACGTAGCTTGCGCACCGCCTCGCCATCCTCTTCCTCCACTACCTCACCCGGGTAGAGGGGAAAAGGCTCGCCTTCAAAGCGGATCTCCGAGTCGCCGAGGCGCAGCTTCACCTGTCCCAAGGCATCAAGGGCAACGTCACCGGCGGCGGTGCGCACGCAGGGGTTTTTTATGACGCAGTAGTGCCGCGGCGGGATGGAAACGCATGGGCGGGGCTCGAAGAGACAGGTCTCGTGCTCCTTGCGGGTGTAGATGTTAGGTCCCACAACGGTACGGGTGACGTTGGTGTTGTTGTCCAAGATGTGGACGTAGTGATACCGCTTAATGCGGATAACGGATTCTGTCATGGTGACGATCACGTGACAATAAAGAGCTCAGCCGAGTAAAATTAAAAGAAGAGAAACACTGCTTTGGAAGAATCCGAGAGGGCGGTTTTGCTCAGCGATGGCGTCAGTGAATACTACTTGTCCTTTTGTGCACACCGCCGGCTGCTCTTTTCCTAGTTCTTTGATCCGATATGCTGGAGAGTTCTTCAATTCATCGAAAGAGATCAACTAAACCCACAACTGACATGTGGCACTGCGTGCGCACCGCAACAACAGCGTTGAATGCAGAAAAAAAGAGAGGGAAAAGCAAGCGCAACAGCTACATTCGAGAAGTACCGGCAGTGAACAAGTCACTGACTCTTTAGCCGCAGTGCACAACAGAACAATTTTCAAGTGGTTTTACTTTGACGTAAAAAAAAAAACTGTTAAAGTTCAAACCGGCTTTAGTCAGCCAACCCAAAAAGAAGCTAACGCTGCTTTAAAGACATTTGAATTGGCTCTGTTTGACTTACGTTGAAAGCGCATTGCATTGGTCGCTGCCACAACGACGCAATCGACTGTTTACGTAGATTTCCTTTTTCCCCCTGAATGAACACATCATTCACTGAATCATCCGCCCAGAGAAGTGTTGGCGCAACACAACAAGAACAAAGGAAAAAGAGAAGAATCGAGATCTACCTATTTGAATCTATGAGGGAACGTAGTAGTAGTTACGGTGTAGCTGAGAGACTGTTCTATTGCGTGTGGGAGTACACAAATAAACTCGGGAGAACGCAGAGCATTTATACAGTAGAATATGGGTGTGTTTTTAGAGAGCGAATACAGCTGGTGACTGATGGCATACCTCCAGGCAGCCGTTTTTCATCCTTTATCGTGCGCAGAACTGCTGAAACACTTTGCACAGCGCCTGTTCCTTCTCCTGGACAGACTGCTGCAGGCGCGCCGTCTCCGCACGGTGCCTGTCGCGGTGGGCCTGCAGCTGCTGTTCCAAATGTTGTCGCATCGCTTCCATCTCCATTCGAAGATCGTCCTCGCAGCCAAGTAGCGCCTCCTGCTGCAGAAAGTGCTCCTTAATGCCACGTGCCTGCGCTTCTAGCTCCTCCTGTGCGTGGGCGACGTCCAGCAAATCGCCGTAGAGTTCCTCCGCCCGCATTGCCACCTTCTCCATCACGCTATACAGGTCGTTCATCTGAACCACCATCTCCGACGGCGGCAGGATGTGGAAGTGCGGCTGAGCCGCTCGCGCACGCTGCACCAGCTCGCCCACTTCGCTCTGAATGCTGTTGCATTCCTCCTGCAGCAGTGCCACAGCGTCGCGCATGCGCTCGCGCTGCGACTCCACGGCGGCCACCTCCGCTGCCAGCACCGACTCTCTCACCCCTGCCAAGGCGGACACCGGTGGAAAGGCGGCCTTGTCTGACGCCTTGAAGGTACGACCCTCGAGGTCCGTCGGTAATATCTGCACGAGGGCAATGTTTTGACGCTCCTGAGTGCCGGAGTGGCTGTTGAAGGATTCGATGGGGGCGCTGCCGAGGCTCTTCACCACAAGGGCTCCCAGCTCGTGCTTGCGCCGCTCACAGAGATTCCACGCCGCGGCGGAGGCGATGATTTGGCCGCCATGCGCCAGAGCGCAGATGTGCACGAGCTGCGACACAGCCGTGCCGTAGTAGTGGTTACGGTAGGCGCGGTGGAAAGGGATGCCGGATGGTTCCACGTAGGCCGCGCCGGCGTGTAAAGCCATCGCCACGCGCAACCCGCGGTACACTACGCGGCCACCGCTCGTGCGCTCCTCCCGGCCATCGGGAAGCTTCAGCAGCTCGGCCGGCCACGGCAGCCGCAGGAGCCACTCCTGACTTTCCGTGCAGAAGCGGCACGCCGCCGTGGAGTCGGCGAAGGCCAGCAGCATCGACACATCGTCGCTGTAGCATTCATAGCACCCGTACTCGCCCATCTTCAGCCGCAGTACGCTGTAGAGCAGCTGCATGGACGACCGCATCGTCTCAGTGTTCCCCGCCCACAACACCCTACCGTTGGGAATGCACAGACACACAAAGACGACGTCGTGCAGCGGCGGCGGCACCGCTTGGGGGCCGTCGCGTAAACAACTCTCCAAGTTGTCGCTGAAGAAGTACAGCCGCGACGCCACGCTGGCGACGGTGGTGTCCATCTCACTCTGGCGGTCCTCCAGCTCGTGCAGAGCACGGCGCAGACGCTCCTGCCGCGCCGTCAGAGAGTCGAGCTGCGCCACCGTCGGCAGCCGCTGCTGACTGGGTGGAGGGGCGGCGTCGCCTAGCGACGTGAACACCTTCATCTCCTTCAGCTGCGTGATGCGATAGGCTAACCGCTCCACCGTCACCTTAGCCTCGGGATCTTCAAGGACGCAGCGTGCCGCGTACAGCTCCGGCAGCTGCTGCTGCTGCGCGCTTACCGGCTCAACCGCGAGGTCCGGCGAGGCGGTGATGAAGTTGTGGTAGAATGTGTCCAAGTGAGACAGAAGAAAACTGTTCCACAACTTCTGCCTCTCCACCAGATCATCCTTGTCCGCCAGCAACGTCGCCAACTTCTCGGTGCCTTTCCGCGCCTCCGCCAGCGCCGCCTCTTTGTCCTTGCGCTCTTTGGCGAGCTGCGCCTCATACTCCTTGCGCTGGTCTTCGACCCGCTGCTCCGACGCACGCAGACGCTCCTTATAGTCCGTCTCTACCTTGTGCACCATGTTCAGCGACTGCGCCTCCAGCTCGTGGTAATGGTCTGCGGCGGTATCGTGCGACTCGTGCACCGCCTTCAGCTCCGACGCCAGTTCATCGACTCGGGCCTTGAAGCGCGACTCCACAAACTCAACTTCCCGCACCCCGGCCGCCTTGACGTCCTCGATCTGTTTCTGGTACATCCGCGCCAGCTCAGCGCAGCGCTCCGTCGCGATGCGGACCTCACTCTTCAACCCGAGCGTCTCGTTCTCGGCCTGGGAGCGTAGCAACCGTATTTGGCTCTCCGTCGCCTCAGCGGCCTCACGCTTCTGCTTCTCCAGCTCCTCCACGCGATCGCGCAGCAGCGTCACCTCCACCTGCTTCTCCTCCAGCTGCTGCCGCGTCTTCTCGGTAAGGGTGTACTCCAGGTAGCGCAAATCGCTCCTTGCGTTACCCAGTTCGGTGCGCAGGTTAGAGCACAGCCGCATAAGCTCCTCAATCTCTTTTTCCTTGAGGGCGATGGCTGCGGCAGACCGCTGCTGGACGGCCGACCGCCAAGGCCGCTCGAGGTCCGGCCGGCTAAAGAGCTCCTCGCCGCGCGTGACACCGGTGCGTGTTTTGATGTACGCACCAGGCACGCGATCGCCGCCGTAGACACCAGTGACTTTGCCACCGGAGCCAGACTCCATGTTGTCCCGCCTGAACAAAGAAAAGCGGCACAGGTACTTCAATGGAGACGCACTCGGACCGTGATGAATGAACGAGGCGCACGCCAGTGCTAACAAAACGAGCAGAAAAGGCGCCGCGAATCTATGAAAGCAACTTGTGCGGGTGTGCGGGTGCGTTTGTTTGTTTGCTTGGGAGCGTGGTTATACCCGTACAAACTAAGAGGCACCCACGAGTGCTTCCTTGGCGAGAAAGTAATACACACGCTGGACAAAGGCACCGATTGCAGCGGCCGCTGGAAAGAGCAACAGGAAGGTTGGGGGAGATACAGCACAGAAAACTGTCTGTCGGCGCGTAAGAGTGGTCGAGCACACCAACAGCGAAAAATGACGGCAACATTCAGGTAGACACCCCTGCTTGCGCTGCATCTGAAGTAACGCCTCCAAATGTGCGCTATTTGTAACGCATAAAAACTCTCATAGGCACATACATTTACAATCAAGAGACCAAGTTATCGAGACTTGGGGCCAAAGCAATGACTTTTGGATGCCACACTCTTTTTCATTTCTATTTGCTAACGGTTCCAATGATAACAATAACAGGGAAGATGAATATACTTGATAAAGCAAGTCCGATTACACCGTATCCGCTCACCTACATGCGAAAAAGAAGAAAGGTGAAAAAGAGGCTATTGTACAAAGTGCTGCAAAGGAGAGCGAAAGGCACCACTAAAAACAGAAACCAACAAAAAACGTGATCACTGCATTACTCAAACGTAAGTTCAGAAATTATGATGCAGGGATTCGATGAACCTCGAGTGTCTTTTGCAAGCGTCCAACTTCCTTTTCAAGCGCGCATGCATTCTCACTTCCACATAACTGTGTCCTTTTCAATTCGATCTGCAACGTAGCAATGATGTCCATCTGGTCCGCTATACGCGACCGCAACAGTGCCTCCGTCTCCTGTCGCGCCTTCTCCCGCTGCGAAACCTTCTCCTCCAATGCGTGCAACGCACCTTTCAACACAAACACCTCATCTGTGCGGACGCTCTCACGGGCTACCTCGACCCCCTGGCGATTCGGAATGAAGTGCGCATCGAGGATGCCACGCAGCCGCGCAATCTCGTCCTCCTTTGTGGCACGCAGCTCCTCTTGTGCCGCCTCTCGCGTCACCAGCTGCGCCCGCAGCTCCGTCGTGTTCGCCTGTAGCGCTGCGATCTCCGCGAGCAACTCCTGCTCGCGTGCGTGCCACACCGCATTGCGCTCCTTTTCCGCGTCCACCTGCGCCCCAAGATCCTGCGTCGCCTTTGCATTTGCTGCTTGAAGGTGCTGCACCACTGTTTGGTGGTGGTCGAGATGGCGCTGCAGCTCATCCCGCAGCTGTGCAATTGTCGTACGCCCGTTGGACACCTGCGCGTTGAGAAAGGTCACTGTGTCAAAGTGCTCCCGTTCCTTGCGCAGAAGCAGCGCCCTTACCTCTGCCGTCTCCTTCGCCGCCGCTTCCACCTCCACCCGTAATTCGCGCAGCTCACCTTGTAGGGCCTGCGCGTTCCGCTCCGCCTTCTCAACCGTCTCGCGATGGTCAGCAGTGACGGTATCGAGCTCGCGATGCAAATAAGCCGCATCGAACTTCACCTGCTCCATCAGCAGCTTCAGTTCGTGTAGCTCTGCGTCTGCGGCGTGCTTTGCCTCCAACGACGACTGCTTCTCCCTTTCAAGCGCCTCCTGCGCGGCGCAGCACGCAGCCGTCAGACGATCGACTTCGTCGTTGGCACAGCGGGTGCGCTTCTGCTCCGCGGCCATCTCGTCCTCGTGGCGGCGGGTGTCTGCCTCCAACTGTGCATTCAGTAGCTGCAGTAGGGCAACATTCTTGCGGCCATCGGCGTCGCGCTCCTCCAGCGCCGCACGCATCGCTTTGCTCGTGGCCACGGCCTTCTCGAGGTCCATCTCCATCTCGCGCTGCTGCAAATTGTGGCTCCGCTCCTGAAATTCCTTCTCTTCGGACGTGCGCTGAAGACGCTGCCGCAGTACCTCTGCCTGTGCCACCGCCTCGTTGGTTTGTGCGCGGAGACGCTGCCGGTCATCGCCGTGCGTGAGTCGCTCTGCCTCTACGGTCCGTCGCAGCTCTTCCAGCTGCATTGCGGTGGACGCTCGCTCTTTTTGCACGAGCTCCCGCAGCTCCTCCATCTCCGCCTTTGCCAGACAGGCCTCATTGACGAGGACGTCGCGCTCGTTACACAGCTGCTGGACTTGCTGCTCGTACGCCGCACGTTCCTCCGCATGCGCTACGGTGGCGCGCTGCAGTTGCTGCGTTGCCTCGTCTAGTTGGTTGTCTTTCACCCGTAGCGCACGCATGTGCTCGTCGCGGAGAAAGGTGATGCGTTCCTCTACCTCGTCGTGTTGGCGGCGCTCGTTTTCACTGCGCAGAAAACGCTCTGCCTCGGCTTCTTGTGCGCGCAACAGCATCAGCCGAGCCGCCTCAGCATTGCTCTTACCCGCCAACTCTTTTTTACCTTTACCTTTCTTTGCAGGCATTACGTGGTGTAGTCTCTCCGTGCACGTTTCATAAAAAGCGGAGAACTGCCACAAGCTGGAGACCTACGATTGAGTCCACAACTGGCACTGTGAGAAAAAAAACACGAAAAAGAAACCAGAAAAGACACAGAAGCAAAAAGAAAACAAAGCTGGTTACTGCATTGCGAAAGAGAGTAACCGGTGAAAACTCACTGCATTGTCGTTGTGCATCGCGCAGCAGAAGAGCTGCAGCTTGCGCTAGATTTATAAGCAGTGCGGATTTATCCCTCGAAACTAGGGGCATTGCGGGTCCTGTCTGCAGGTTTCTTCAGGGTTCGCACCTGTGCTGCCGACCGTTGTCCACGGAGGCAGAGCCTGCCAACGGATTCATGGAAGAGAAGCCGAAAGAAGTGCGTAATAATTTGATGACTCCAAATACCTTTCGATCGAAAAAAAAAAACGTGCACTCCACAGAGTTTGATTGTCCCCCCCCCCTACACGAGTCGGCTCGACCGATTTTTCCTCCGACATTTTCTTTTCTACAGTCTACGCTTTCTGTTGATTTGACGTGCATGCTTAGTATACTTAATCACCTTAACTTCCGTTGAGACAGCAACTTCTTCACAACGTCGTGGTCACCTTTTCTGTCATAATGTAGCCCACGGCCAGTGCTTCTTTCTTCACCGCCGCGCCTCTGCGCCGCCCGTCCCTTCGTATGTTGCCTGTTTGGAATGTGTGTGTAAAGAGTTCTCTTCGTGCCGCTCGGCGCACGTCTACGAAGAAAAAGGAAGTGAAGCAGAGAAAGGGAACTTTGTCGAAGCAGACCGATGACGAAAGGCATGTAGAGGTGTGCATCTTCGCAAACCAACATCAAGGTGAAGAAAAGCGAAACAAACATATAAGCACCAGATAAAAAAGAAACGAAGAAAGAACCGTATTTGGTTTGGAGGCGGAAAAGATACAATACTGTTTACACCGACGGATACGGGTACGCTTTTGTCCATTGTACCCCTGATCCGGCTCAAATAATTAAAATGTTGCCCATAAATAAAACACAGAAATATATATGCACCCACACTTGTAAATAATAAAGTGGAAAATCAGACAGTAATAACAGTAGCAATGGTAATAACTCAATTGCAAAGCCTGCCCACACGTGCCACTCTTTTTTTTCTGCATCGCAAAATCACTGGCACTTTCCTTCCTTCCACGAATCGTCAAGGTACGAAGTGTTGTTACGAGTTTTTCAGGTACTGAGAGAGCCAGCGGAAGCCGTCGCCATACCCCACGTTCTTCACCACACTGCACATGTACACCTCCAAAGGGCGCACGTTGGGGTCCGTCACCTTAGTTGCCTTGCCGGTCAACGCGCCATCCAGGCCCATCTCTGTCACAAGCTGGCCCTCAGAGCACGTGCACCCCGGCATATCAATCTTGTTGCCCAGAATGAGAAACGGAGTTTTGGCGAGCTCTTCCGACTGCAGCAACATGTCTAGTTCCTGCTTCGCCTCCGGGAAACGAACGGGGGTGGCCGCGTCGACGATGAACACGACACCGTCGACCTTTGTGAAGTAGTCTTTCCACAGGCGACGCGCCTGCTGATGACCTCCCATGTCGATTGTCTTCAGTTTGATGCCGCCAAGAGTGAGGTCCTCGGCATTGGGATGGAAGGTGGGGCGGTGGACGTGCACTTGGTTCGTGGCCAGCTTGCCGAGCAGCGTCGTCTTACCGGCGTTGTCGAGACCAAGAAAGAGAAGCTTACCAGTCTTGTTCGACAACCCCATGTAGGACAGCCAGTCCCAAACCCAGCTAAACCAGCCCATTGCAGTGTATAGCAAGAGGTATTGTGTGTAACACTATGTATATATATATATATATATGTGAATGTGTGCAGGAATGAAATCTGAGTATTAGTGAAGAAAGTAACAAAAAAAAATTGTGAAAGGAACAGTCAGCAGAGTGATCTCACCGTTGCTAAAAAAAAAACAGGTAAGAAAAAACAGTCCTTTATTTTGGATTTACGAGTGACAACGCTACTACGCAACACCACAAAAAAGGTGATCAACATCATTGAGCTTGTTCACCTTGGTATTGGAGACACTCAAACGCATTAACTGGCGGTGCAAGATCTGTAAACTCCACAATAACGCACTGAGCAGATTCTGCGTTACCGCCTAAGTCCAGGACTTTAGAGAAAGCACGAAGACGTCAACAGCAGAAAAAAAAAACTTTCTTTTCTTTCAGAAGTGGTTTATTGACGTGAACAGTCACAAAAAAAAACGCCCTTAACATAGCAGAGACAACTGGAACGCAAGTCAGGTTCTTACTTTTTCTTGAGCTTCGATCGCCCTTTCGGTCTTGGTCTGTGGGGGTTGCTCCACGGCCGATCGTTTTCCGCGTCCCACTGCCGCGTAAGGGTCAGGAGTTTCTGCTCAACGTTCATGACACTCTTCATGTCGGAGTATACCTTCATCACAGTTCCCTCGCAGCACGTATGAAAGATGTGCTTGTCCTTAATGTTCACGAATTTTGTTCGCTTGCACACGGGGCAACGCTTCAGCAATATATGGCTGGGTTTGATAAGGCGAGAAGGGTCATCGGGGTTCTGCTGCCTGTAATTGTGACGAAAATAGTGCGAATTTACCATCTGCGGCCGGCCGTTTGGCTGCAGACCGCCGGGTCTCTGTTTCCAAGGATTGAAAGCCGTCAAACGAGCCTTCAACAGAACACTACTATTTCTTAACATAGTCAAGCACCCCCCGAAAACTTAAGCAGTTTACTTTGTGCGTGTGTGTACGTATTGAAAACAGAGGAGAAAATAAGATTATCCGCAGCCGCCACTCAAAGCAAATATCCCAAAACCCGAAAGAAAAGACGAGAGAAAAAAACGGCTTTTTAAACCCAACTTTGCTCTCAATAAAAAAAGCCTGTTTTCATCTAGCGCTTGTTGAGCAGTTTTTTAATCACATAATGAGAAACAAAAAAACAGTCAGCACATAAATTCAACGTCCGATTTGAACCAAGAAGAACAACTGTTTTTCGTCCGCTTGCTCGTGAGCTCATGACCAAATGCCATACAACACTTCGCTTTCAAAGGCTTGACACTTAAACTAAAACTTGCAGTTGTGTCAAACACAGTGATCACCTTCTGGTACTGACCAAAGACAGTGCATTTTCTTTTGTTGTTGTTAGTGCTATTGTCGCAGTATCTATTGAAGAGTGGGAAAAAAGGATCTAAGACTTAAACAACGAAAACAGATCAACAAAAGGAGAGATAATAGCCGCGTAATGCACAAAGAAAACTCCCTTTTCCGTTTGTCTGCGGGGATGTGTGTTTGAGTTAATGGCGGAAATGAAAATGGTCTAATGAAGAAGACAAGTAATTCTAAGTTCCAGGTGCTGCCTAATACTCAACCGTCACAACAGCACGAGAAACAGAAAAAAAGAACCACTTCTCGGAGGTGTTTGAACAAATTTACCTTTCCGCGTCAGCAACCTCATCGCGGAGCCGCTTCAGCTTCGATGGGCCAGCAACCGCAGTGTTGACGTCTTGCGATTGCATTGGCCTAAAATTTATCTTCGCATCTTCAAGTCGATGAATGGTGTCCGCGTCAATGGAGGGAAGACGCTTGCCATGTTTGCGGCTCCGCTCTACCATGCACTTCAGACGATCGAAGCAAAGAACCCAATACTTTGCCTCATTATTCGCCTTCTTGATTGCCTCAAGAGCGCGCGCAGAGTCTGCAGCGCGCATCTCCTCGCTACCAGCAAGCAGTTTTTTCGATCCCTCTAACGCCGCTTTGTACTCGCACTTGCGGGATACTTCGTAGTTCAGAGCAGAGCGAAGTTTCGACAAATCGCGCTCGATGGAAATACTTCTAGCACGTTCGGCCTCCAACAAGCCTTGCAACTCCTTTTTGTAGCTTTCATGCATTCTTCGGTCATCTTCGAACCGGCGCAGCAGCATGGACAGTTGAATGGTAGCCTGCTCTTTCTCACGCCGCAACCGAGCGCCCTGTCCTTCGAGACAAGCAATACGACTCAAAAGGGACTCTTGCTTTTCCGCAACTGCACGATCGTCCTTGCTCATGGAAGCCCTTGCCTCCTCTGCAAAGGCAGCGAGCTCGCGGCACCTCATCTCCGCCTGCTCCTTCGCCAAAGTCAAATCTGCCCTTTCTTCGTTCCAAGTCGCTAGGGTACATAAAAAAAAATCTCTTATAACCTCGAAGCGTCCCCACCACAACGATTGTAAAATTTCAGTTTGTTCGCTGCAGTGCTGCAAAGTGTGCACCTGCAGACATGATGCCTTGCTTAGGTCAGCACCGGCGCGGGAGTACGCCTCGGCACGTAACGCGTCTTTTTCGTCAAGCACAGCGTCCTTCAGAATAAGTTGCTCATTCAAAAGTGCAACTTCCTTTCCCAAATTGTCAATTTGCTTTGTGGAGGTGTCCAGCTTTTCGCGCAGCTCCTCGATTTGCCGGTTGTTGCTACCGTTTTCCGCCTGTAGTGTGGCAACACGGATAGTTTTGTCTGTTAATTCCCCTTCTAACTCCATGATGCGCCGCTCTTTCGCCACCAAACATTCGCTTTGCTCAGATGCTACGCGACACGCCTGATCCGACTTCCGAATCAGGCAATGAATACGCTCGTCGAGCTGCGCGGCCGCGCTCTGCGAACCCTGCCACAGCGTGAACCACTCAGATGCCAGTGTAAGTGGGAAAGAGGACCATTCCTTGAGCCACGACGCAAATAAACCACATTTTTCGGCGGTACACCTGCTCAAATATAGCTCGTGTTCTTCTGCATGAAGATGCGACAGCACCTGCGCAAGCTCTTGCCGAACTTTCTCCGAAAGTTCCGATCCTTCGAGAATCTTAGTCTGGTAAACCGCATTTGTCTCGCTGGTCGAATTAAGTTGCTTTGTTAAATCATTGATCACATCCTGCCTTGCCGCAACTTCGTTTTCGAGATTGCGAATGTCTTTTGTGAGAACGTCAATCCTTTCATCAGAGTGACTCTGCATGAGAACCATCTCCTCATCTTTGGCGTCCACGACACTTTGCAGCTGGCGTAACTTGAGGCTCAGGTCAGCTTTTTCGGCGAGGAGAGCCTCGTTCGTAACGCCTGTATTTTTTAATGCTTCCTTTGTACGTTGCAGTTCTGCCTCCAAAGATGAGTTTCGAAAAGACCACTCTCCGCCTTGGTTTTCGCTTTTCTTAAGTCCACGTTTAACTGGCTTATGGTGAGCTCGTGTCGCCGAATCTCGACACTTTTTTCTTTTAATTCTTCCTGCTGCACACGGCACTTTTCCTTCATTTCATCCAGCGCCTTTTGCAGACTGGCTTGACTCTGCGCAGAAAAATTGGCATCGCGCTTCAGCGACTCCACGTGAAGATTGAGCCGCGCAATTTCTTTCCTGGCGTCGTTGACGTCGCACTGCAGCTTTTCGTTCACCCCTTTTTCCTCAAGGCTTACCATTTTAACGGCGTTGACGCGGTCGTTGAGTGAAGTAATTGTCAGCTCCATTCGCTCCACGGTTTTGCGTTCATTTTCCAACGCAGTTTCCAAAGTGCGAATTTCCGTTTCCTTTAAATTGATAGTTTCGCGTTGCTTGTCACCGGCAACGTCCAGCTTGTAAATTGTTTGCTCTAAGTCGCAAATTTTGTTCTGCAGTTTTTCGGCTTCTGCGTGGAAATTCCGTACTTCGGTTTCCAACGTGTCGCGAGCCTCCGCCAGTTTTTTGGCGCGATCGCGCTCAAGGTCAAGAGTTCGTGTTGTATCAGCGTGCTGCGAGTTAACTTTCTTAAGGGTTGATTCTAATTCTTCGATTCTATTGCGAAACTGCGCAGATGCTTCGATAAGGGCTGTCTGCTCCTCCGTCCATTGCTTTTCTGCGTCGATCCACTGCGCGATTGAGGCGTTTGCGTTGTTGCGAACCTCTTCGGTTTCTGCGCGGGCTTGCTCGGCAGCCGCCCTCTCGCTGGCAATAACGGCATCTCGGTTCTCAATGTCTTTCTGTAGCAAATGAATTCGCTCGTCTAACTTGGTGATTTTCTTTGCTTCCTCGCTCAGCATAAGTTTTTCCCTTCGGAGCCCCGCCTTGTCTTGTTCCAACTGTGCAATTTGAGCGTGCAACGCTTTACACTCGACCTCCAGATCTTTCGAACGTCCCTTCTCACGCTGAAGCTGAAAATCTAAGTGCTTAACGCTTGCCTTCTCCATCGCTCCAACAGCACAAGTGGACAATCAAAAAAAAAAAACTAAGTTTTTTAGAAACAGATAAAATCTAGTCTAAACTTTGAAGAGAGGTCCAACAAACGGACACGCTGTTTTGAATAAACGGCGAATGTAAGAAGGAGCCATATGTAAATAAACGATAGAATAAAAAAAATGAGGAGTAGCAATGAAGGCAAACACAGCTTATATCAGTTGCGAAGAGAAATCCACACACATACACAAAAAAAAAAAAGAAGTTGAGCTGACATAACGCTGACTTAGATATTGAGTTACCTCACGGTACGTAATTCCTGACTCCGTGGGAAACAGTGCGTGTCATTTATCAAGGATAACGGCCATCGGCAAACATTACTGAAGGTGACAGAAAACGCCACGCTTGCGACTTATTTTCGTTTTTCCAACTGCCTTACAACTGCTGATTCTCTTTTCTTTTTTATTTTTCACAGGTCCTTTTGAAAGTTGACGCAAAACAATTTTCACCAATGCGTTCAGAGTTTTTGTTCAATATTAGGTCTTCATGTCACAAAAGATAGCACCCCGTGTTCATTCCACGACGTGCTGAGTTTATTCATGACACGACAAAACGTAACAAAAAGCTTCCAGGAGCAGTAATGCACGGTTTTACTGTTAACGTAATCTCCATTAATATTCAACGGTGACAGTAGTACACTCAACATAACAACAAAAAGACTATTTAATAATAATAATAATAATAAAGAGGCTCAGCAACAGAAGGTGTCCGCAACGAAAACAAAAAGAACCAAAGAAGAAAACTCGTAAACCAGTGCAGTGGATCGCGCTCCCCGAAAAAAAACTTCAGAAAGAAATAACACAGTAGACAACTGCCTAACTACTTGGTAGATATAAAACATCCTGGTAACCTTACACAGTGCAAATCTAACAACTTCGCCCACTTTTGACAAAACAGCACGAAAAGAACCAGACGCTGATCGACTATAATCTACCTTTTTACAGCGGATTGTGACACAGAAGTTCCAAACTTCATTTTGTATTTTAAAACGTAGCAAGTTTGCGTGTTAAAGCACATCCCCTCCTGGAGCTTTCGTTTAGGAAACTAATAAACACCATCGGACGTTCACGAGACAGCTCAATGCTATAAAGAAGAACAACACGCGTACGAAAAAACTGGAAGCCCCACAATATGTTCTGTAGCACAAACACAGAAGCTTCAGTTAAGAGAGACGGAGGGCGCGGCAATTGAGTACTATAAGCGTGAGTCTCTTAGGAAACAAAAAATTATAAGTGCTATAACGTTCTCAGCCCGCTGCGACTGTCAGGAAACCCGAACTACAACCACTTTCTGGTTCCCTTAAATAAAGAAAGAAAAAGTCCTGTGAACCACAGGTGTATCTCCCAGGAAGTATGTGTACAACCGCCACGACGTCCCTGAACATAAGCAAAAACACCTTATCAACTAAACCTAACAGGCGCACGCACTTACGAGCAGAAGCCAGCAGAATAAAGAACACCACACACTCAACCATGGAGCTTCCCCACACCAAACAAGACTGGTAACTTGTGAGTCAAAACGTTACCACCCGAGCACCACGAAATTGCCAGACCCCCCCCACACACACACACACAAACCGTCAAACGGCACTGAAAAGAAAATCGGTTTAGCAACTAGTTTGCGGCTTGTTCTCCTCAACTGCCAGCACCTACGCCACAGAATTTCTACAAAGCACGCAGCGTACACGCACCGTTATAGCGAACTGCCCTCCCATTTTCTACCCAACGACCCAACGCTGAAAGGAAGACAACGGACGGCACCGTAAACGTTGACACACACTTGCAAGTCTACTTTTGACGATCACATGCGTAACAAACGGAGAAACCAGTACAGTTTAGTTTGTGGCTGACGCCTGCATCTTTGATACAACACCTCCCTCACTTCCTCAGTTGACGACACGTAGTGTTGTTTTCACTCATCTAGGCTCCTGTGAAGTCAACACCTTTTGCGCAACCGTCAGTTTCGTATCACCACCTGAACGTGAAAAGGCACTGGTCACTTATTAACAGTACTTCGACTCGGAGCCTTTTATAGTGCTCATTCTGCTTTCCCACAAGATCTGTTGTCATTGATAACGGTTGCCTGCTTGGTATTTTACATCATTAAATCTAGACATTTGTGTCTTCTACTTCCTTTTTTGCTGCCTTTCCGCAAAGCCATCCGCAGATTGTTTCAGCACTGTTAGTCGAGTTTTGGAAAAGTTTTCTGACAGACAACTTTAACTACGTTATGAAAATACTTCGTAAAACTAACGGTACACATATACATTTGCTGGACTAACTACAAGTTTGGTGTTTACTATCCAAGCTGGATGGACACAAGCTCACCCTGCGGTCATTTTCTAACTCAACAAAGCACGATTGACAGCGGTGCCGCTATGACTGGAACGTCCAAGAAAGAGGCGAGGTAAAATTGTCAATTGCAAAAGAACAGCACCTACGCACCTCTTTTTTCCTCGTGTGTTCTAGCAAGGCACATATAGGATGCGGTGAAGCTACCCCGAAAAACCCAGTCTTCACTATGATATGAGCAACCTATCGCCGACACGTGAAACTAGCAACCTTAACACTTCACAGCATAGGGGAACTCGAATACTAGTAGACTGTTTTTACTGAGACGGTTACACTGCATCTTTAAAACAATGGTTTTCAACTAAACTCTGTTGTGAAAAATTGAACAGTTGCCGAAAGCTGTTTGGTGGTGGGCGTTACGCCTTTGCACCGTTCGTGCCTTTCAAAAGCGTGCGTAAAATGCGCTCATCTTCTGCGAAAACAACGGGGAAAAACCATCGTCCCCAATCCAGGGACGCGGACCCCTTTTGAACACCAGTACAAGCTCGCCAACGCGTTACAGCTGCAACGCTTACGTCTTCTCTAAATACCTGCTGGCAGCCTCGGCGACTGCGCTAATGTGCAACAGCCACGGAGCCGATACACTGAAACATTAAATGAGTGTCGTGCAACAACGGAACCTATGTGTCTGAGGCTTTGGCAGGTTGACAAAGACAATGGAGAGTGTATAGGTGGTGAACTAAAATGTTCAAAGGATCAATCCATCAGCACTTTTAAAGACGTCCGGTGCTGTGGTAAAGTAGTAGCTCGATGATCTGACAGGCTCACTCTTCGTTGTGAAGAGTACCGAGACACCAAATAGGAATGTGGAGCCTAACTCAACCAGCGCAAAGACTGCTCTCATTGAGACTGAAGGGAAAGTGACTCATTAATGCGATCGCTGGTTTATCGTATAGGCTCAGCTCCGGGATGTCCATAAGTACTCAAATGTGCCTCCAATCATTTCTCCCTTCTTCGCAAAGCAGGTGACAACGTTCTCTTCACTTATCGTGAAGACAATAATCGCTGTTGCTTCGCGATACTGCCACCGCGGCCGATAGCATCGGGAGCTCAATCTGTACTGTCAATGACTTTCGTTCACTGAGAAGAAATAACTCATTTGGTGTCGCTGCTGTTCCCTCACTATACGATAACTCGTGCTCCCTTCTTACAAAGGCCTACTTTCCCTGTATTTAACACATCTCTCTCTGTCTCTAACGTACTTTATGAAACACGGAAAGGTGTATTTCCGTCGGTTAGTGTTGGCGCTAGACTTCACGACCTATAGGTTCATCTAACAGCATACAGTTTATTCTGCTATCAGTATTCAACGCAGTAATAAGCAATCCTACCACCACAGCTTGAAAGAACTCTTTTGAGTGTTTTCATTTTTCCATCCTTTTCCGGAAATGACAGTGTCAATCCATATCGAACGGAAACAGCCTTCACTTTGGGACACGCCTTCTGCTGCTTTCCCGAACTATACAAATGAAACGTGATCACTTCCGCTTAACCCTTGCATTTGACCAGTTTCCCAAACAAAACCATTCAGTTCAGCACTGTGTCTCGAATCCCTGCCGCTACACTCACAACCCACTCAGTAGGAAGCGTCACCGTTGCTAACCACTTCACGATCGCTGCTTTGGTTTAGCAAGCCAAACCGCAGATAGACGTCTCAAGAGAAAACAGAAGACTCGTACGCAGGAGCGCAAAAAGCTTGTATTGCAGTCCTTTCGTTGCTGGACCGCTGGAAAGTATTCCATGCGCCACATTCGACTGAAACCTTTCTCAACATATCGGAGTCTGTCAGCAAGATCCCCCGTTTAAACTGATTTCTCTCCTACATCTTTCCATGTGACTACAAACACAAACAGCCTTTTTTTTTTTCTCACCTAACAGGAGTAGGGCGGAACGGAGTAGACAAACGACAGAGCAGAGCTTACCAAAACAGAGTTGCTGCTTGAAATTGTACTGACCTTGCATAAACGGAGTGTACATGTGCGACGCTAGTGTGTAGTGAGGAGCTCCTTTGGTGGGGCGAAGGAGACACTCAACCTCTTACTGTCACCAAGTGCGTTGATGAATGTGGCACAATAACAGCTCTCAGACAAATTGTTCATGACACCGTTGCCGATCCGTGCGGAGTGTCCAATCCTGCAACGAGCACAATGTCGTCCTTTTATTCGAAGGATAACCGCTACGACTGCTTCTAGCTGTTCTGCACGGCGCTGTTTGTTGAGTACTATGCAGCTGACTATGTGGAGGGAAAAGAAAACAAGAAGTCGAGCAACGTCTGTAAAAAAAAAAAACTGCATGGTCTACTAATACTCCAACCTGTGGTGTTCTTCAGCTTTATCAGTAAATTAAATAAGGCCTTGATGTGCGGCGATTTTGAATTTCTCACCTAACAACAGTCATACCACAGTTGTCCTCAACAACTGCTCTTTATTTTTCTCTCTTTTTTTTTTCAGAGCATCGTCTCTTTTTTTTATTGTTGTTATTAAGAACAAAAGTGCCTTTTCTGCTTCGATCGTTTTGTACCTGTTCAATCGTAACATCAGACACCGAACATAAATTGTTGGGCTTTATTTTCGGTTGTTAGAAATACGTGGACAGCTCTCAGCACTTCACTATTTTCGTAGCGACAAGGGTGATCGTCCTTCTATGAACACAACGACTCGGGATCATATATGTGTATTGTTTCTCTAGAGCAAATGAGTTTTAATCCCTATCTTAACCATCAGTCAGTTTTAGCTCTTGCTTCTCTGCCTGCAATCAAAACTCATTTGTCGTCTTCTGGATAATTGTTCCATGTCTTTGTTGTTTCTTTAGATCACTTCTTCCTGTTGTTTCCCTCAACAAGCCCTCTCCGTTTCATTAGGCGCGGTGGAGCGTGACTCATCTTACCCCACAGTTCTTTCACCGTCATTTCTGTTTTCGTTATTGTTTCTTATTCAGTACCCCTTTAATAGCAGCAACAGTGAAGATACAAAAAGTATTTTGCATACTCGGTGCAACCTGTCGTCTAAAGTACTCGAAGTGTTTCTGTAAGCCCCTGAAATTTGACAAACTCAACCATGCAGATCAGTGAGAGACCTGTGTGAATATTCAAATGAGGTCTAATACTGTTGTGGTCTCTTCCACGCTAGTAACAACGTCACTTTGTT
Organism: Crithidia expoeki; assembly: GCA_900240875.1. Lineage (NCBI taxonomy): Eukaryota > Euglenozoa > Kinetoplastea > Trypanosomatida > Trypanosomatidae > Crithidia > Crithidia expoeki. The sequence continues at coordinate 539,090 of OESE01000202.1, forward strand.
TTCAAAACGCCGATTTCCGGCTACTTTTTTCGGTTATCAGTAAATGCTCTTTTATGTCTGTTCTTCTGAATCCCTGCTTCGCTTCAGCACTTAAACGCGTGTTGTTTTTCGCGAGAATACAATTTCCTTACGTTGAATTAACTGTTGAACGTTCGCAACCGTAAGAGCACAATAATGCAACTTACTCATTACGTTGAGGTCGAGTAAATGGATGCGTTGCCGCTCGAAAAATAAATCTGCTGTGTTTTCTACAATGTTCTTTCGTGCGTAATGAAAATCACCTACCAGCACCGTATTTGCTGCGCTGCGCGGAGGAGTTTGGAGAAACGGAGGTCAGATGTGCAGTGCATGCAAGGCTCCGATAGGCTGTTAAACAGCTGAAGAGCTCAACAAAAACGATCACCAATGGCTTAAAATCTATTCTCGTCTCCGCAGATCACGTGCTTTTTCTGGAGTGTATTCCGCCTCCGATGGACGCTGCCGTTACACTGTAAGCTGAGCGCTTAATCAACTGGCACACTCTTCAACGAGAGCTTATACGGCTGCAGGATAAGCTGGGGAGCGCGAAAGAGCTGTTGCATTATTTCTCGCAAATACTTCCTGACACCACCGCAACGGACTACCAGTGCGTTGACGCTTGCACCTCCTGTGGCGAGTTCGATGCCCTTTTAACTACCCGAAAGTAATTTTTGTATTTAACTGCAGAGAACAGCCGGCTGAGCAATCTGAATCTGCTTGGTGGATATACAGGTTTTCGCGACTTGCAACCAAATAGCTGCTCTGAGCTGAAGGCGTTATCCGGCATTGAGTCGATGTCGCCACTCACGCACCTCGTGCTGGAGGACTGCAGTGTCGTCCGCGGATGCGGCCAGGAGAGTTCGCCGCAGCTTTTTTACTAGAGTTCCGCCGCTGCACAAGCTTTGCAGAGATGAATCTGCTATAACTGCGCCCATACACCAGAACGGCACCGTGGGCTGCGAACGCCGAGCAATCTTGCGTAAGGCACTTCTTTGACTGCCAATATTTTGATTCCGTAGCAGTGACACCGTGTTCACAGGAGCTGCTAGAGTTTGTGGTACCAACAGTGCACTTCAAAAATGTTTCAGAATCGTGATTCTACACACACCTGGCATGCCTCGACGTGCGCGCTTGGCAAGCAATTTAGCAGCCTCGACCCCTTTACAACGCCTAAAGCAACTGCCGGAGGAGCAGATAAACACGTGCAATTCGCAAGGCAATTTACGTACATTATAATGCGCAACGAACCTCAAGGCTATTGAAGCAGCAAGAACAGCTATCACGTGCGCTGAGGGGATTTTGGAATGTGTGCCGCTTGAGGAGGTCAACGCCAGTGACTTCACCTCTCTCAACGATCTGTCTGCCTTGGCCGGTCTCCCTCACCTGAAGTATATCGAGACACCATCTCTGGCGAGTAGAGGTGCCAACTTTCTCAAATTGTTTGACTCGATGAAGTAGGTTTTGCTCTGCGGCTGCCAAGAGTTGGAAGTCGTCTATCCTTGGGACGATTTCCAGAAAGCGTGCCACCTTCGCGTCCTAGAACTGGAGGGAACCGTCATGCAATACATCATTGAGTGGAAGAGCTGCCCACCTCATCCACAGGTGCGCAGCCGCTGCGATCTCGAGGATTTGTGTGACACTTCGATCCTGCAAGGCAGCGTGGAGCTGGAGACGGTGGTGCTGGCCGCAACGAAAGCGAGCAATGCTACTCCTCTCTCTGCAAATTCGCACACATTCAGGAAGCTGCTTGTGTGCGGGTGTGGTGTTCTTACGGATTGCTTCGCCTCAAGAAAGACGGCGGAATTGGAGGCCGTTGATATTAGCAAAAGATTGTAAAGAAACTCATCGCTCTCACTGCACGCGCATCGGCTCTGAGTCACCTTTACAGTCAAACTACAAGATGAAAATAATTGATGCGCTGCGAAACGCAACACGGTTAGAGAACTGAATTTGAAGGAGACTACCTTGACGGACATCTCGCTTGTCGCTGCGTGAGCACCAAGTCTGAAGCGGATGCACTTATGTGCCACAGAGGCGAGCAACATGTTGATTTTGAAAAGGGCCACTTAGCTGCGAGTACTGAGCCTGAAGAAAACGCAGGTGACCGATCCCACACCACCTATCGCCCCCCCCCCGGTCAGTATTGCAACAGCCGTCGCCTCGCCGCTGCCACATAAAGAACATTTTTGTGTTCCAAGGTGTGGCGAAGCCCGAGAAGCTAGTCATCACAGAAACTGATGTAATAGAAATGGCTCAGCGTTCTACATGTATGTTTCTTCTTTCAATGGGCTTTTCAAAGAACGCTGTGACGAGAAGGACATACACATCCTTAGCACGGTGATGTTTCCGGAGCACCTGGGCAATGCTGGAACGACCGTACCGCACGTTTCACCTCACGCCGCTTGTGTACCTAACCCTTGTAGCCCTCGATTGCTCTTTCACTCGCGCGAGCAGCATATCTGTGCTGAGAAACACACGGAACTTAACCCATTTGCATTTGAACGCCGCAACGGTACGGCCTTCTCGCCTATAGCTGTGGGCGCACCCGCCCCAGCAAGCCCCCAAGTGAGTGTAAACGGCGTTGCTGACGTATCCGACACGTGCCCAATGAGGCAATTAGGATAACTGGGTTTAAGCGAAAGTGGTGTAAGCGACCATTCACCTACCACCGTCTGTGTTTCCGTCCTGACGTAGATTTACCTCGCTGCCTGCAAGCTGGATAGCGTTTTCCTCCCGCACGCCCCGACGCGTCTCGATACGGCAGACTTGCGAAAGTGTGTCTGTGTGACGCGTTGTTTCTCTCGCTAAAAGTGGATCTGGTGTTAAGCAGCTATTCTGAAATTGAACGAACTCGAACGCCATCTGTCCTCTAGTCGCCTCAACAAAGCTCGAACCCCTAAAAGTGGACGCGACACGAGTGAGTGAAGTTGATCTTCTAGCAGCATGTCCACTGACCTTAAAAGGAGTTGGGGCTCTCAAGGTGCAAGACAAGTAGTACTGCTGTATTGCACACTGCGAAGAACCTGGAGTTCCTGGATTTCTCTTACCCTAAGTTGGCTGACATCACGGCTCTTTCCAAATGTTTATCAGGTCTGAAGGTCCTTTCTTTGGCAGTTCGCACAGTCAGCGATGTTTTCGTTGTACGCAATCTGTTTGTGTCGAAGCGATTTAGAAGGATGGCGTGATACAGATCACCAGGTTTTATCAAGCACCTCAATAGTCGACATAATAAATGTTCTAACGGAACAAGCCGTTGTTAAAACCTTCGAAGATATCAAATCAACTTTTTCCTTTTCCATCGATAATCAGTATTTGATTTAATTACCAAGGTTTGTTAGGCTTCAACGACGTAACCTGCTCAACGCACAGTAGGGTTAAAGTGCTCCTTCTTTTCAGATCGTATTGAGCTGTATTTCTGGCTAATCCACTCTCAGCGTAGCTTTTGGCTTTTTAAGTCTGTACCCACATTTCTACTTTGCCTGTGTTGATAAGCTCGACTGCAAGACCCGAAGCACTCTAAGTAGGTGTGCTTTGCAGAACGTTTTCGAAGGGTTTCCTTTGAGCTAATCATCACCGGAAGTTGTGCTGACTTGTCGGAGGCCCTTTCCCCAACGCTTAACGAATTAGCAGTCTGCCTAAAGGTTAGAGACGCTTTGCAGCAGAAGCTGTGTTTTGATTGCCCGCTGTGCATCTTCGAGATTAAGAATCGTTCCCTCTCACTCTAGTTTGATTGCAAAGCATCGGTGTGATCTTAACTCCAAACCGCAGCTCTCTTTGAACGGCGCGGAGAAGCGACGCTCTCTCACGCGACCCCACACATGAGGCACCCTGAATGGTGCGAAGGTGATGCAGCGCGGCTACGAATCCGGCGAGGACCCTCTCTTTGTCTCCACCGAGCCATCGAGAAAGGTTAGCATTTGCGTCACCCCACCCGAACGCGTCCTACGGGCGCAGTGCATGTTGCGTGCGATGTACTGTGGTGCTTTTATTTTTCCTTCAATCGCACACTCTTGCTGTTGTGAGCCCGCATACGTGATACCGAATTGAGACGTTTGTTAAATCGTGAGGTAGGAGATCTCAGTGCCTGCAACGGGGGTAAGAGCAGCAAACACGTACACGTGATGAGGTCTGTATGTACTCCCGAGGAAATTGAAGCACTTGCCCACTCGCCGTTGCGGCTAGGCCGGTGCGGGTAACAATCAATGACTCCCACAGCTGAGGATTTCTGCCAGTAAGAGGAGATGTCCACTGGGGAGCGTTCGTATCTTTTGGACTGGAAAGACCAGGCCTCCGCGGCGACGTGTGCTACTGCGCAAAAAAAAAAATACTAACTTTGAGGCGCATTACCAACGTTAGGGGATTTTCTGAGAACGTACATCGATGTTGACGACGCAATGCGGTGTGCAACCTCTGTGAGGTGTATTCTCCGTGCAAGAGTAGAGATGCAAGTCAGTAAAATTCGTTTTCGTTGCTCCGGACCGTTAGGCAGCTTTTCAGCAGCGACTGGAGCAAAACCTTTAAGAAAACTGGAGGCCAATCGTTGTGATCCGAAGTCGTTGAATTGTCTTGGAGGCCGCCGGTAGTTGACGAGGCCCAGCGTTTCAGGCAATATCGGCACGACAACCTTTTCGTTACTAGCCCTGACACCACGGCTGGAACCGTTACTGACGACATGTTGTGGGTTTCGCAGGCAACAGAGTTTGAGCAGCTTCTCTTGCTTTAGAGCGCCTCGCGCGTCATCCAACGTAGCCATCACAGGCCTCCGCGCCCCTGTCGACGCGCTGTGTCTGAAAAAATTCGGTGTAAGAAAGCGCCCTCTCAAGCTTCGACGGCGTGGAAAACAGTTATCTCCTCAGTAAGCTCATTGCCTCCGTTAGCCCTTCTAACAACCTCTACGGTACTGCCGGTGCAGCGCATTTCGAAACGCCGGAAGCCTGCCACTTTTAGCTGCGCACCGTAGATGGTTTCATGAGCTTGTATCATTTTAAGAAGGTTTCACGTTTTTCAAATGATCCTCTGCAAGGTATACGTACATTTGTCAGTGTACCCCGCCCTGGTGAGCTTGTTATAACACGGTAAAAACGGATGAAAGCTGGAAGCCTGGGCATCTGCCTGCTACTGAGCAAAGTGGATATCAGCTCCCACAGATCAATAGAAGACGCCGACACTCCTGCAGATGCAGCATGCCTGAAAATGCGTTACAGTGAGCACAGTAGTCTGGACCACCCCCGTTGCCTTTAGGTCTGCTTAGTTCGGTAAAGAGTTGATGTAAGTACACATAATAGACAGGAGGGCGCAAACTGCGTGCTTGGGCTCCAGTAAATCCAGCCGCTAAGCGGGAACAGTTTGCCGAAAACGTGAAGGTCATTACACGACCAATTCAACTCTACGTGAAATAGCGTTGCTTGCATGACAAACGCGGGTGTAGTAGTACTTTCCGGAGATTTCGTTGAGTCTGTTTTAGCCCGTTTACCATGTAGAGATTTTATCACTGGGTGGGTGATTTCCACTGCACTGCGCTGTCTGGCAGTAGTGTGTAGCACAGAGGACTGAAGCAATTGAATGATGGTGTTTCGTCTCCGAGCTACTTTTCAACGAATTCGTCAGTCTTTTACTCGACCACGCTCTGACTTTTTGTGAAGGCACACCTCCATGCATTCCATAAGTAATATATCTGCCTTTTGAACACCGCGACGCTTCTTGAATTCGAGTGCTTTCCTTGCGAACTTCTTTTTTGTGTTTCGCCATTTCCACTATTTTCTTCATCCCCGAGCGCGTCCGGCAACAGTCGTAGTTTCCCTTGCTAAGCAAAACAGGAAACCCATGGGTAAGTGCCTTTATGCAGGCATTCAGTAATGCTGATCTTTTTGCGGCTTTAAATATACAATGCGTTTTCTGTTCTCGTTCGGAAAACGCGTTTCAAAAAGCACTCTTTGCGAGTCGACTCGATTTGTTGCTGCTTGAGGTCTTGATCGTGTAGCGCTATTGGCTGGAAGGATACCGCAGCAACGTGAGTAGGTGCTTTTCTTCTTGGCCATTTTTCTCCGAACTCTTATGGTTCCATTAAGAGTTTTCTGCTGTCAAGTTTCCAGTGCTAGCGGTCATGGTGCTTTGATCTTGCTTCTGCAACGATCCACGTAGCAATCGAGATTTTTTTTTTTGATTTCTTAACGTTCATACCGACCTACTGCGTGCGTCTCGTTTCCCCTTTGTTTGGTGCTTTTTTCTCATTCTCGGTTTCTCCCCCTTCTCTACTCGTAACACGTGCGCGGGGCTAAAGGAGCCTTTTCCAAGACTGTTCGTATACCAGCAGTGGTTGCTGCAGATCTGAGAAGAAAGCAGGCCTCAAAGTCCCTCGTGGAGCGACTTTGTCATTTTTCCCTATGTGTGGTACTTAATCAAACCGCTCTCTCAACGCATTCTCCGATTCGGCAAAGCGGTAAAACAACAAAAGCACAGGAAAAGCTATAAAGTATTGGGGAAATTACAGCAGTCCCTCGAGAGACGACAGCGCTGCGTACACAATCCAGCTAAAGGTAATAAAGGAAAAAAAAATGCTTGAATGCTGCAGGCGATGTCAAACCTGTAGTCCGAAGGGCGCTTTTTTTTTTTTCAATCTACCTTTTTAGAACACTTCACGTCTGTCCTTCTTTTTCAAGCCAATAGACTGCTTTCGCCTTCTGTCCAGCTTTGTTGCTAGCTTACCCTTGACTCCATACAGGTCACACAGATCCCAAACGCTCAATTTCTGTTGAAATAAAACTCACAAGGAAAATGAGCAATGATTGATTTTCATTTCCATAATTTCAGGTGCGGGTTATTTTCTTTTGCTTGGTGCATCCAACTTGCATCAGAGAGACACGTGTGGTCCGGCGCGGACTGACCAGTTCGTTTAAGTGCCACGTTCTGCTTTTTTTCTCCTTGTGCGCCTCTTTCTTGTTCTGCCATCTGTTTGAGCCACCGGCACTCTCGTGCTTTAACACACATCTGTACCTGTAGACTCACATCGAAACGCGTGCACGTAGTTTCATAAGTCTAAAAGAAAGAATTCTCACATTCGCAACATAAACTCTCACACACGGGTAATGCTCAGCTCTAACCTGCCGACAATGGGTACCACGAGACCTACGTCAGCCACCTTGGCCGCCAGTGGCCTCCCTGATCGGTCGATGGCCTCCACCACGGCTGCCGAGTCGTCCACCGAGGATGAGCTCGTGTTACAGCATTACGTGGAGGCGCCAAAGACTGACTTCACGGTATCTTTTAATAAGCAGAGAGGTTTGGGGCTGAAGACCACAACACTGTCTATGAAATGCCGGCGACGCCTGGTGCGGTACAGCTCGGCGGCTACGCTCACCACATGTTTAAGGGGTTCAGTCTGCCCTGCTGTCGCCGAGTGCCATGCGCCAACTGCAGCGTGAGGTAGCCATCGCCTACTGCCTCCCGCTGTGCACGACGATCCATTCAACGGTACGTGGCTTCTCGAGGGAGGGTTGCAACGAGATTGTTAAGCGCTGCGCCCACGAGACCCTGCGTGTTTTTTTTTTTTCTGCCTTGAGTTCTGGATAACGTGACTTGAATGGAGTGCTGAAAGACGGGGAACGTCGAAATTCCTTTAATCCTGTGGCGTGTTCAATGCTGGCCGCGGTGATTGCGCATTAGCACATCCATCAGAAGAACATCACTCACTGCTGTGTCATGTCGGCAAGCACATTTTTTTTTGTGAAAGAGACTGACAACAACCCCCTTCCAGAGGTGACACTGGGCGACTTCGTCTCCGCGCTGCTTGTGGACCAAATAAAGAAGCTATATGAGGTTTTATTGGTCAACAACACTCCCTTTTACACCGTTGCCGAGTCTATATCTGTGCCCCAGTTGGCGGAGGCTGCCGAAGGTGTCGCAGGCGTCAGATGTATTGTCACCGGGTGCACCCCGGCATGAGATGGCGAACTTTGGCTCGAACGCGTTATGGAGCGACCTCGGGAGCTCGATAGACTTGTCGCAACAGTTCTCCCCGCAAGTGCCAGCGTTACCTTTCTGACAAGGGGCACGGCAAGCGCTAGGGCATCCTTTGACACCTCTGCCTATAGTTTCATCCTGCTGTCCACATGTCCCTCTGTCCTCGTTGTTGTGGCTCAACGGTGTCTTGTGCGGGATGTAAAGGAGGGTTCTTCGCACCCTCAGATTTGTACTGCCCTGGAAGTGGGTCTGCGCAGTGTTTCCACACCGCCAATGCAGCTACCCTGACAGAGTGCACGGTGAGCGTCTTTGCCCATCACAATCTCGCCTCCACCGTCGCCGTTGTCAGTGTCTTCACTTCGAGTCTGCACCGGTACATGTCGCAGCAGCATCAAAGGGCCTTGGGCAAGTTGCGGATGCACTCGCGCAGCCTGTGCTTCGACGGTGCGGAGAGCCACTTGCTATTGGAGGAAGTGGCCGAGATGATAGGAGCAGAACATGCGTATCGTTGCGCCATTGACTGGAGCGTCATAACGAGCAGAAAGGCTGCCGTTCTTATTTCAAAGGCGGTGAGGTTGAGTGATACGCACGGCGGACAAGCACTCTACCGCGGTCCCCTTTTTCTCATATCAGCGACCGTGGGGATCCTTGATACCTGCCGAAACCCTTCGCTTGAGCTGCGACGGGCCTTGTGTACCGATCGAAAGGTTCGGTACAGGAAAGAAAAGAATCGCTAGGACCGCGTTCCAGTTACTCCGCTGCTAACTGGAGCGGCGAGGGGATGTGCCCCTCTCGCAGTGCTCTGGTTGCTGATGACAGCGGCCTTTCCACAAACAGGCCTTTGTCCTCTTTAAAAGGTGATGCCCGTCTCGTGGGCAACTCCACGAATTGCGTGGAGGTCTACCCAGGTAAGAATAAAGAGGAGTGTTACGTGTGCTTCAATGACAGAGTCACAGGAGGGCTGAAGTGATTGCCTGGAGAGCCTACGGGGCTCTTCGACGTGTCGCGCGATTCCTGAAGTCGCAAGCCCCTTTACTGAGGTCCTCGTGGCAGCCTGTATTTTTTTTTCTCCAAAGGCAAACAAAATGTCCGTAAAACCGTAAGAATGAGTTCAGCAGACCGGTGCAGCCAACGGGAGGACAGGGATAGTTTGTCGTCGTTGTCACCTCTTTTTTTATTTATTTGGTGGATGCTGGTAGCTGCGCACCCTCCGGTTGTTTTTGGTTCAAACGTCTATTATTATTACTTCATGTTACCAGAAAACAACTTCTGCCCGGCTGTGCCTACACGCTGCGATATTGTCTCAGCGCGGTGCCACGCCATTCTCTTGCCTTGCCCTTTTATCTCCGGTTTATTTTCGCAACCCAGAGGTCTACGCTTTGTCTCTCGCTACATTACCGCTTGGTCAACTCCATCGATACAAAAACCCGAAAGCCGACGTGACCTAAGCCCACCTCTACAGCAATTAGAAAAAAAGTCTAACGCCTGTCTCTTCTTCAATAGATAGATAGGTGTCTTTGCTTGAGCTGTTCGTGAGGGAATGACGAAGCTGTCTAGAGAGAAACAGGTTTTCCAGTGTAATTATACTCCCTCGCATTCTCATGTGCTTTGTGTTTCCTATTCACAGTGTCTAACAGTTCAGATCTCTCTCTTTCGCGTCTCCTTCACCAGACTTCGCACCACCGCGCGTTGGAGGCGGGGACCGATATAGAGGAGGCTACCAAATTGTAAGTGCTTTCTTTTTCTACTTTCCTTCCCAGACCAGGTTACTTCTCCTTTTGTCACTAACTAGCCGATAATCGGACGATGGATGTCGTGCTTTACCTAACAAAATACGAGGTCTTCTTGTTTCACCATTTTCCCCTCCCCCTCTGTTTCTTCTCTTGTATGTCAGGGGCTCACCTCGAGCAACGCGGGGTGACAGGTAGGCCTGCCTTCGTCTTCTTGCACCATTTTTGCTGCTGCTGCCTCTCGGTAGCAGATGTGGGGAAGAATCACGTTCTCGACTGTTTAAAGAGGAACTTCAATTCTAGATACAAAGCTGTACCTGCGTTGTTCTCCCAGGTCGTTTCACACGTGTCGCAGTGATGGTTGCTGCGGGGCCTCATTACCATTTTCACTTCCCGCTGCTTTGTCATGGGTTTTCACTGTGTGGCTCCAAAGAAATCCCCGACTCCTATTCTTGTTTTTCTTCGGGGCACCTGTGAAATCGAAGGCGGTATTCGTTGCTGGGCATTCACAAACCCTTTATTGCTTGTTCAACTAGTGAGTAGTAAAAGAAAGCGGCAAAGAGGGCCAAATTCAATCGCTGTCGCCACGCAACGCAGCCAAAGTGGCAACTGACTTGCCTCGACCCGCAGGTATGTTGCAAAGAGAGTTCGTACTTGCTGTTGTTGGGCGGAGTCACCGTATCAGAATGCAATGGTCTACGGTGCTTATGGTAGATTTCTGGAGTACTGGTGCTCTTTCCAGGCATCCTTTCTGCTTTGCTTCTATATTCTCGCTTTCTTTCCCTCAACAGGTACATTGGAGTTTTTGCGAAGGGGGGAAGGCGGGATACGCAATTGAGGTTAAAGGTGTTCACAATCGAGTGCGGCGTGCCGTGGTTCCGGAGTTGCTCCGTGCACTTCATTTACCAAAGTGTTCAGTGCACCACGACGCGTAACGGGTGTTGTAAAGGACGACGTTAGCAACTGTCTTCTTCTCTACTTGTTTTCGTATGTGAGGCTCCTGAAATAGAGAAGACGAACGCCCGAGACTGTGTGGCTTGCTTAAGCGTGTGCGTTTGCGAACGGCAAGCGAGGATGGGTATTGTGGTGTGACTTTTAAGAATCTCATTGCTCTCCGAACACTGGGCAGCATCTTGCCTTGAAGAAGAAGTAATGGCTGCTGCCTTAGCCGGAATGCTGACCGAGCAGAGGCCGCGTTGTGATCATTGCTGTGTGGAAAACAGAGAAATGTTGCTGCATGTGCGCTGACGGTTGCGTGGTGTGCGGACTTTCCACTGTGTCATATCACTTGCCGCACACGCATTTCATCTGCTGGGAAAAAACCTTAGCGAAAGTGCTGTTCTCTTATACTGTGCTCAAAAACAGTGAGGGCAATTCGTACACCACCACGGAACAGGATATGCGCACAGAGAGATTCCACGCGCACCAACACAGCCAACGAGGCCAAAACAAGTGGGGGAGAGGCAAAAAGAAAAATACTTCTCCTTTCCTTGTGTACGTGGATTGTAGCTGTTGTCACATGTGTCAGTCTACAGCGACACAACTCTCTCGATGTTGTTCCTGAAGACGTCAACCAGCATTGCGAAGGAAGGCTCGAAGCAGAGTATACGTATAAATGGCAGGCGTCACTTTACCTGGTCAAGTAGATTCCTAGCCAAGGTAGATAGATACACTGATGGTGAGGTTACGGACTGCGTGGCGGAGTGTATTATGCGTTCTACGTCTCAAATATGCGGCTTTAAGCTCCGTTTGCGTGAAAGGGAAATAACGGAGGGGGCACAATTGAACAGGCAGACTGTATCGTTCTAGATCCAGCCCACGGCTGAAAGTCATCTAAGAAAGCGGTGACATGCACCTCGCTGTCACGGCACGCCATCAAGCCCTGGTCGCTTGTGTTGTGGTACAAGAGGCAACTGAACGTGTGAGACAGCCAAGACGCTTTCATACAGCAGCAGAACAGTTTACAGCATGACATCTTCACATTGTGTCCCTTCTGCGGCCTGCAGCAGTCGCGCAGGCGGGGACGTTAACTAAACTGTTCGTGCTCGAGATTACTGACCATATCGTTCAGTGTGTACGTAGTTTGCTATGCTGCTAGAAACTCTGTGTCGCGTGGCTTTCATAGAGTGGAAAGAGTTGCCCCGAGCCGCACGGTAGAAGCGGAGCGGAGTGGACTAGAGGAAGTGTGAACTTGGCTAATTGATATGCTTTGAAGGCGACGCTTCATGCAATGTATTGCCGTGTACTGTGTGGTTTTAACCTTGCACTGCCACTTCCCTCTGTGAGCTGCTTAATGGCAAAGCGCGAGCTCAAACCGAAAAGGGAAGTGGTGAGTGGATTACCAAACCACCGTGTGTAGTAGGGGAAAAGGATGCGACAAAGGATGTAGTTTTGCACTACAGCGTCGCAGCTGCGAAGTTGGATGGAAAGTAGGTTCGAACGACACGCGTGAGACGAGCGTACGAATCAGCCAATAGGAAAGGGCACTGGAGCGACGAGGATCATTAAATGGCAAATGTAGCCTCAGGTACTAGGAAGACGGAGTCAGCAAACAAGGAACACGCTAGGAAACCGCCGTTGCCGTGATCTCAAATAGGTGCTGTCAGGTCCGAAAGAGGGAGGCAAGTGGAGCAAAACGAGCGAAACACTGATTTGTACCTCATCAGTTGTTATCAGCACTTTTTTTTTTCAATTGAGGAGCGGAGGGGGTACGCCGTGAGAAGTGCAAGGAATGCGTTTTACAAATTAGTGCGCAGAGTACTGCTGGCTAAACCCTGCGTTCTGTCTTGATGAGAACGCGGCGCTCCTGGGGTCTTTCGTGCGAAGAAATGCCGTAGTGTCATATCTCCAACCCATCTAAACTGTGGACTTCCTATTTACCGAACCCGTCATGCCGGACGTTGCGGTGCGTGGTTAACGGCGACACCTGTTCAGATTGCCAAAGGAACAAAAAGCACACACCAGCGCGAAGCGACGTATGAG